>CAMPDV010000650.1:0-194603 GCA_946699065.1 Loxodes magnus
TATTCACTTTTCTTATCATTCTTTTAAACTTCTTAAAACTTTCAAATACATAAACTGATCTTAAGACTCTTTTACTTGCTTTTCTTATTCACTTTTCTTATCATTCTTTTAAACTTCTTAAAACTTTCAAATTAATAAACTGATCTTAAGAATCTTTTGCTTGCATTTCTTATTCACCTTTCTTATCATTCTTTTAAACTTCTTAAAACTTTCAAATACATAAACTGATCTTCAGAATCTTTTACTGCTTTTCTTATTCACTTTTCTTATCATTCTTTTAAACTTCTTAAAACTTTCAAATACATAAACTGATCTTCAGAATCTTTTACTTGCTTTTCTTATTCACTTTTCTTATCATTCTTTTAAACTTCTTAAAACTTTCAAATTAATAAACTGATCTTAAGAATCTTTTGCTTGCATTTCTTATTCACTTTTCTTATCATTCTTTTAAACTTCTTAAAACTTTCAAATACATAAACTGATCTTCAGAATCTTTTACTTGCTTTTCTTATCATTCTTTTAAACTTCTTAAAACTTTCAAATACATAAACTGATCTTCAGACTCTTTTACTTGCTTTTCTTATTCACTTTTCTTATCATTCTTTTAAACTTCTTACAACTTTCAAATACATAAACTGATCTTCAGAATCTTTTACTTGCTTTTCTTATTCACTTTTCTTATCATTCTTTTAAACTTCTTAAAACTTTCAAATTAATAAACTGATCTTAAGAATCTTTTGCTTGCATTTCTTATTCACTTTTCTTATCATTCTTTTAAACTTCTTAAAACTTTCAAATTTATAAACTGATCTTTAGAATCTTTTACTTGCTTTTCTTATTCACTTTTCTTATCATTCTTTTAAACTTCTTAAAACTTTCAAATACATAAACTGATCTTAAGACTCTTTTACTTGCTTTTCTTATTCACTTTTCTTATCATTCTTTTAAACTTCTTAAAGCTTTCAAATGCATAAACTGATCTTCAGAATTTTACTTGCATTTCTTATTCACTTTTCTTATCATTCTTTTAAACTTCTTAAAACTTTCAAATACATAAGCTGATCTTCAGAATCTTTTACTTGCTTTTCTTATTCACTTTTCTTATCATTCTTTTAAACTTCTTACAACTTTCAAATACATAAACTGATCTTAAGACTCTTTTACTTGCTTTTCTTATCATTCTTTTAAACTTCTTAAAACTTTCAAATACATAAACTGATCTTCAGAATCTTTTACTTGCTTTTCTTATTCACTTTTCTTATCATTCTTTTAAAATTCTTAAAACTTTCAAATACATAAACTGATCTTCAGAATCTTTTGCTTGCATTTCTTATTCACTTTTCTTATCATTCTTTTAAACTTCTTAAAACTTTCAAATAAATAAACTGATCTTCAGACTCTTTTACTTGCTTTTCTTATCATTCTTTTAAACTTCTTAAAACTTTCAAATAAATAAACTGATCTTCAGAATCTTTTACTTGCTTTTCTTATCATTCTTTTAAACTTCTTAAAGCTTTCAAATGCATAAACTGATCTTCAGAATTTTACTTGCATTTCTTATTCACTTTTCTTATCATTCTTTTAAACTTCTTAAAACTTTCAAATACATAAACTGATCTTCAGAATCTTTTACTTGCTTTTCTTATTCACTTTTCTTATCATTCTTTTAAACTTCTTAAAACTTTCAAATACATAAACTGATCTTCAGAATCTTTTACTTGCTTTTCTTATTCACTTTTCTTATCATTTTTTTAAACTTCTTAAAGCTTTCAAATACATAAACTGATCTTCAGACTCTTTTACTTGCTTTTCTTATTCACTTTTCTTATCATTCTTTTAAACTTCTTAAAACTTTCAAATTAATAAACTGATCTTAAGAATCTTTTGCTTGCATTTCTTATTCACTTTTCTTATCATTCTTATAAACTTCTTAAAACTTTCAAATACATAAACTGATCTTCAGAATCTTTTACTTGCTTTTCTTATCATTCTTTTAAACTTCTTAAAACTTTCAAATACATAAACTGATCTTCAGACTCTTTTACTTGCTTTTCTTATTCACTTTTCTTATCATTCTTTTAAACTTCTTACAACTTTCAAATACATAAACTGATCTTCAGAATCTTTTACTTGCTTTTCTTATTCACTTTTCTTATCATTCTTTTAAACTTCTTAAAACTTTCAAATTAATAAACTGATCTTAAGAATCTTTTGCTTGCATTTCTTATTCACTTTTCTTATCATTCTTTTAAACTTCTTAAAACTTTCAAATACATAAACTGATCTTCAGAATCTTTTACTTGCTTTTCTTATCATTCTTTTAAACTTCTTAAAACTTTCAAATACATAAACTGATCTTCAGACTCTTTTACTTGCTTTTCTTATTCACTTTTCTTATCATTCTTTTAAACTTCTTACAACTTTCAAATACATAAACTGATCTTCAGAATCTTTTACTTGCTTTTCTTATTCACTTTTCTTATCATTCTTTTAAACTTCTTAAAACTTTCAAATTAATAAACTGATCTTCAGAATCTTTTACTTGCTTTTCTTATTCACTTTTCTTATCATTCTTTTAAACTTCTTAAAACTTTCAAATACATAAACTGATCTTAAGACTCTTTTACTTGCTTTTCTTATTCACTTTTCTTATCATTCTTTTAAACTTCTTAAAACTTTCAAATTAATAAACTGATCTTAAGAATCTTTTGCTTGCATTTCTTATTCACTTTTCTTATCATTCTTTTAAACTTCTTAAAACTTTCAAATACATAAACTGATCTTAAGACTCTTTTACTTGCTTTTCTTATCATTCTTTTAAACTTCTTAAAACTTTCAAATACATAAACTGATCTTCAGAATCTTTTACTTGCTTTTCTTATTCACTTTTCTTATCATTCTTTTAAACTTCTTAAAACTTTCAAATACATAAACTGATCTTAAGACTCTTTTACTTGCTTTTCTTATTCACTTTTCTTATCATTCTTTTAAACTTCTTAAAACTTTCAAATTAATAAACTGATCTTAAGAATCTTTTGCTTGCATTTCTTATTCACTTTTCTTATCATTCTTTTAAACTTCTTAAAACTTTCAAATACATAAACTGATCTTCAGAATCTTTTACTTGCTTTTCTTATTCACTTTTCTTATCATTCTTTTAAACTTCTTAAAACTTTCAAATACATAAACTGATCTTCAGAATCTTTTACTTGCTTTTCTTATCATTCTTTTAAACTTCTTACAACTTTCAAATACATAAACTGATCTTCAGACTCTTTTACTTGCTTTTCTTATTCACTTTTCTTATCATTCTTTTAAACTTCTTAAAACTTTCAAATTAATAAACTGATCTTAAGAATCTTTTGCTTGCATTTCTTATTCACTTTTCTTATCATTCTTTTAAACTTCTTAAAACTTTCAAATACATAAACTGATCTTCAGAATCTTTTACTTGCTTTTCTTATTCACTTTTCTTATCATTCTTTTAAACTTCTTAAAACTTTCAAATACATAAACTGATCTTAAGACTCTTTTACTTGCTTTTCTTATTCACTTTTCTTATCATTCTTTTAAACTTCTTAAAACTTTCAAATTAATAAACTGATCTTAAGAATCTTTTGCTTGCATTTCTTATTCACTTTTCTTATCATTCTTTTAAACTTCTTAAAACTTTCAAATACATAAACTGATCTTAAGACTCTTTTACTTGCTTTTCTTATCATTCTTTTAAACTTCTTAAAACTTTCAAATACATAAACTGATCTTCAGAATCTTTTACTTGCTTTTCTTATTCACTTTTCTTATCATTCTTTTAAACTTCTTAAAACTTTCAAATACATAAACTGATCTTCAGAATCTTTTACTTGCTTTTCTTATTCACTTTTCTTATCATTCTTTTAAACTTCTTAAAACTTTCAAATACATAAACTGATCTTCAGAATCTTTTACTTGCTTTTCTTATCATTCTTTTAAACTTCTTAAAGCTTTCAAATGCATAAACTGATCTTCAGAATTTTACTTGCATTTCTTATTCACTTTTCTTATCATTCTTTTAAACTTCTTAAAACTTTCAAATACATAAGCTGATCTTCAGAATCTTTTACTTGCTTTTCTTATTCACTTTTCTTATCATTCTTTTAAACTTCTTAAAACTTTCAAATACATAAACTGATCTTAAGACTCTTTTACTTGCTTTTCTTATCATTCTTTTAAACTTCTTAAAACTTTCAAATACATAAACTGATCTTCAGAATCTTTTACTTGCTTTTCTTATTCACTTTTCTTATCATTCTTTTAAAATTCTTAAAACTTTCAAATACATAAACTGATCTTCAGAATCTTTTGCTTGCATTTCTTATTCACTTTTCTTATCATTCTTTTAAACTTCTTAAAACTTTCAAATAAATAAACTGATCTTCAGACTCTTTTACTTGCTTTTCTTATCATTCTTTTAAACTTCTTAAAACTTTCAAATAAATAAACTGATCTTCAGAATCTTTTACTTGCTTTTCTTATCATTCTTTTAAACTTCTTAAAGCTTTCAAATGCATAAACTGATCTTCAGAATTTTACTTGCATTTCTTATTCACTTTTCTTATCATTCTTTTAAACTTCTTAAAACTTTCAAATACATAAACTGATCTTCAGAATCTTTTACTTGCTTTTCTTATTCACTTTTCTTATCATTCTTTTAAACTTCTTAAAACTTTCAAATACATAAACTGATCTTCAGAATCTTTTACTTGCTTTTCTTATTCACTTTTCTTATCATTTTTTTAAACTTCTTAAAGCTTTCAAATACATAAACTGATCTTCAGACTCTTTTACTTGCTTTTCTTATTCACTTTTCTTATCATTCTTTTAAACTTCTTAAAACTTTCAAATTAATAAACTGATCTTAAGAATCTTTTGCTTGCATTTCTTATTCACTTTTCTTATCATTCTTATAAACTTCTTAAAACTTTCAAATACATAAACTGATCTTCAGAATCTTTTACTTGCTTTTCTTATCATTCTTTTAAACTTCTTAAAACTTTCAAATACATAAACTGATCTTCAGACTCTTTTACTTGCTTTTCTTATTCACTTTTCTTATCATTCTTTTAAACTTCTTACAACTTTCAAATACATAAACTGATCTTCAGAATCTTTTACTTGCTTTTCTTATTCACTTTTCTTATCATTCTTTTAAACTTCTTAAAACTTTCAAATTAATAAACTGATCTTAAGAATCTTTTGCTTGCATTTCTTATTCACTTTTCTTATCATTCTTTTAAACTTCTTAAAACTTTCAAATACATAAACTGATCTTCAGAATCTTTTACTTGCTTTTCTTATCATTCTTTTAAACTTCTTAAAACTTTCAAATACATAAACTGATCTTCAGACTCTTTTACTTGCTTTTCTTATTCACTTTTCTTATCATTCTTTTAAACTTCTTACAACTTTCAAATACATAAACTGATCTTCAGAATCTTTTACTTGCTTTTCTTATCATTCTTTTAAACTTCTTAAAACTTTCAAATAAATAAACTGATCTTCAGAATCTTTTACTTGCTTTTCTTATTCACTTTTCTTATCATTCTTTTAAACTTCTTAAAACTTTCAAATACATAAACTGATCTTCAGACTCTTTTACTTGCTTTTCTTATTCACTTTTCTTATCATTCTTTTAAACTTCTTACAACTTTCAAATACATAAACTGATCTTCAGAATCTTTTACTTGCTTTTCTTATCATTCTTTTAAACTTCTTAAAACTTTCAAATTAATAAACTGATCTTAAGAATCTTTTGCTTGCATTTCTTATTCACTTTTCTTATCATTCTTTTAAACTTCTTAAAACTTTCAAATACATAAACTGATCTTAAGACTCTTTTACTTGCTTTTCTTATCATTCTTTTAAACTTCTTAAAACTTTCAAATTAATAAACTGATCTTCAGAATCTTTTACTTGCTTTTCTTATTCACTTTTCTTATCATTCTTTTAAACTTCTTAAAACTTTCAAATACATAAACTGATCTTAAGACTCTTTTACTTGCTTTTCTTATTCACTTTTCTTATCATTCTTTTAAACTTCTTAAAACTTTCAAATTAATAAACTGATCTTAAGAATCTTTTGCTTGCATTTCTTATTCACTTTTCTTATCATTCTTTTAAACTTCTTAAAACTTTCAAATACATAAACTGATCTTCAGAATCTTTTACTTGCTTTTCTTATTCACTTTTCTTATCATTCTTTTAAACTTCTTAAAACTTTCAAATACATAAACTGATCTTCAGACTCTTTTACTTGCTTTTCTTATCATTCTTTTAAACTTCTTACAACTTTCAAATACATAAACTGATCTTCAGACTCTTTTACTTGCTTTTCTTATTCACTTTTCTTATCATTCTTTTAAACTTCTTAAAACTTTCAAATTAATAAACTGATCTTCAGAATCTTTTGCTTGCTTTTCTTATTCACTTTTCTTATCATTCTTTTAAACTTCTTAAAACTTTCAAATACATAAACTGATCTTCAGACTCTTTTACTTGCTTTTCTTATTCACTTTTCTTATCATTCTTTTAAACTTCTTAAAACTTTCAAATACATAAACTGATCTTAAGACTCTTTTACTTGCTTTTCTTATTCACTTTTCTTATCATTCTTTTAAACTTCTTAAAACTTTCAAATTACATAAACTGATCTTAAGAATCTTTTACTTGCATTTCTTATTCACTTTTCTTATCATTCTTTTAAACTTCTTAAAACTTTCAAATACATAAACTGATCTTCAGAATCTTTTACTTGCTTTTCTTATCATTCTTTTAAACTTCTTAAAACTTTCAAATACATAAACTGATCTTCAGACTCTTTTACTTGCTTTTCTTATTCACTTTTCTTATCATTCTTTTAAACTTCTTAAAACTTTCAAATACATAAACTGATCTTCAGACTCTTTTACTTGCTTTTCTTATTCACTTTTCTTATCATTCTTTTAAACTTCTTAAAACTTTCAAATTAATAAACTGATCTTCAGAATCTTTTACTTGCTTTTCTTATTCACTTTTCTTATCATTCTTTTAAACTTCTTAAAACTTTCAAATACATAAACTGATCTTAAGACTCTTTTACTTGCTTTTCTTATCATTCTTTTAAACTTCTTAAAACTTTCAAATTAATAAACTGATCTTAAGAATCTTTTACTTGCATTTCTTATTCACTTTTCTTATCATTCTTTTAAACTTCTTAAAACTTTCAAATACATAAACTGATCTTCAGAATCTTTTACTTGCTTTTCTTATTATCATTCTTTTAAACTTCTTAAAACTTTCAAATACATAAACTGATCTTCAGACTCTTTTACTTGCTTTTCTTATTCACTTTTCTTATCATTCTTTTAAACTTCTTAAACTTTCAAATACATAAACTGATCTTCAGACTCTTTTACTTGCTTTTCTTATTCACTTTTCTTATCATTCTTTTAAACTTCTTAAAACTTTCAAATTAATAAACTGATCTTAAGAATCTTTTACTTGCATTTCTTATTCACTTTTCTTATCATTCTTTTAAACTTCTTAAAACTTTCAAATACATAAACTGATCTTCAGAATCTTTTACTTGCTTTTCTTATCATTCTTTTAAACTTCTTAAAACTTTCAAATACATAAACTGATCTTCAGACTCTTTTACTTGCTTTTCTTATTCACTTTTCTTATCATTCTTTTAAACTTCTTAAAACTTTCAAATACATAAACTGATCTTCAGAATCTTTTACTTGCTTTTCTTATTCACTTTTCTTATCATTCTTTTAAACTTCTTAAAACTTTCAAATTAATAAACTGATCTTCAGAATCTTTTGCTTGCATTTCTTATTCACTTTTCTTATCATTCTTTTAAACTTCTTAAAACTTTCAAATACATAAACTGATCTTAAGACTCTTTTACTTGCTTTTCTTATCATTCTTTTAAACTTCTTAAAACTTTCAAATACATAAACTGATCTTCAGAATCTTTTACTTGCTTTTCTTATTCACTTTTCTTATCATTCTTTTAAACTTCTTAAAACTTTCAAATACATAAACTGATCTTCAGACTCTTTTACTTGCTTTTCTTATTCACTTTTCTTATCATTCTTTTAAACTTCTTAAAACTTTCAAATTAATAAACTGATCTTCAGACTCTTTTACTTGCTTTTCTTATTCACTTTTCTTATCATTCTTTTAAACTTCTTAAAACTTTCAAATACATAAACTGATCTTCAGACTCTTTTACTTGCTTTTCTTATCATTCTTTTAAACTTCTTAAAACTTTCAAATTAATAAACTGATCTTCAGACTCTTTTACTTGCTTTTCTTATTCACTTTTCTTATCATTCTTTTAAACTTCTTAAAACTTTCAAATACATAAACTGATCTTCAGACTCTTTTACTTGCTTTTCTTATCATTCTTTTAAACTTCTTAAAGCTTTCAAATACATAAACTGATCTTCAGACTCTTTTACTTGCTTTTCTTATTCACTTTTCTTATCATTCTTTTAAACTTCTTAAAACTTTCAAATTAATAAACTGATCTTCAGACTCTTTTACTTGCTTTTCTTATCATTCTTTTAAACTTCTTAAAACTTTCAAATACATAAACTGATCTTCAGACTCTTTTACTTGCTTTTCTTATCATTCTTTTAAACTTCTTAAAACTTTCAAATACATAAACTGATCTTCAGAATCTTTTACTTGCTTTTCTTATTCACTTTTCTTATCATTCTTTTAAACTTCTTAAAACTTTCAAATACATAAACTGATCTTCAGACTCTTTTACTTGCTTTTCTTATTCACTTTTCTTATCATTCTTTTAAACTTCTTAAAACTTTCAAATTAATAAACTGATCTTCAGACTCTTTTACTTGCTTTTCTTATCATTCTTTTAAACTTCTTAAAACTTTCAAATACATAAACTGATCTTCAGAATCTTTTACTTGCTTTTCTTATTCACTTTTCTTATCATTCTTTTAAACTTCTTAAAACTTTCAAATACATAAACTGATCTTCAGAATCTTTTACTTGCTTTTCTTATTCACTTTTCTTTTCATTCTTTTAAACTTCTTAAAACTTTCAAATACATAAACTGATTTTCAGACTCTTTTACTTGCTTTTCTTATTCACTTTTCTTATCATTCTTTTAAACTTCTTAAAACTTTCAAATTAATAAACTGATCTTCAGACTCTTTTACTTGCTTTTCTTATTCACTTTTCTTATCATTCTTTTAAACTTCTTAAAACTTTCAAATACATAAACTGATCTTCAGACTCTTTTACTTGCTTTTCTTATCATTCTTTTAAACTTCTTAAAACTTTCAAATTAATAAACTGATCTTCAGACTCTTTTACTTGCTTTTCTTATCATTCTTTTAAACTTCTTAAAACTTTCAAATTAATAAACTGATCTTCAGACTCTTTTGCTTGCTTTTCTTATTCACTTTTCTTATCATTCTTTTAAACTTCTTAAAACTTTCAAATACATAAACTGATCTTCAGACTCTTTTACTTGCTTTTCTTATCATTCTTTTAAACTTCTTAAAACTTTCAAATACATAAACTGATCTTCAGACTCTTTCACTTGCTTTTCTTATCATTCTTTTAAACTTCTTAAAACTTTCAAATTAATAAACTGATCTTCAGAATCTTTTACTTGCTTTTCTTATTCACTTTTCTTATCATTCTTTTAAACTTCTTAAAACTTTCAAATTAATAAACTGATCTTCAGACTCTTTTACTTGCTTTTCTTATCATTCTTTTAAACTTCTTAAAACTTTCAAATACATAAACTGATCTTCAGACTCTTTTGCTTGCTTTTCTTATTCACTTTTCTTATCATTCTTTTAAACTTCTTAAAACTTTCAAATTAATAAACTGATCTTCAGACTCTTTTACTTGCTTTTCTTATTCACTTTTCTTATCATTCTTTTAAACTTCTTAAAACTTTCAAATTAATAAACTGATCTTCAGACTCTTTTACTTGCTTTTCTTATCATTCTTTTAAACTTCTTAAAACTTTCAAATACATAAACTGATCTTCAGACTCTTTCACTTGCTTTTCTTATCATTCTTTTAAACTTCTTAAAACTTTCAAATTAATAAACTGATCTTCAGAATCTTTTACTTGCTTTTCTTATTCACTTTTCTTATCATTCTTTTAAACTTCTTAAAACTTTCAAATTAATAAACTGATCTTCAGACTCTTTTACTTGCTTTTCTTATCATTCTTTTAAACTCCTTAAAACTTTCAAATACATAAACTGATCTTCAGACTCTTTTGCTTGCTTTTCTTATTCACTTTTCTTATCATTCTTTTAAACTTCTTAAAACTTTCAAATTACATAAACTGATCTTCAGACTCTTTTAGTTGCTTTTCTTATTCACTTTTCTTATCATTCTTTTAAACTTCTTAAAACTTTCAAATACATAAACTGATCTTCAGACTCTTTTACTTGCTTTTCTTATTCACTTTTCTTATCATTCTTTTAAACTTCTTAAAACTTTCAAATACATAAACTGATCTTCAGAATCTTTTACTTGCTTTTCTTATTCACTTTTCTTTTCATTCTTTTAAACTTCTTAAAACTTTCAAATACATAAACTGATTTTCAGACTCTTTTACTTGCTTTTCTTATTCACTTTTCTTATCATTCTTTTAAACTTCTTAAAACTTTCAAATTAATAAACTGATCTTCAGACTCTTTTACTTGCTTTTCTTATTCACTTTTCTTATCATTCTTTTAAACTTCTTAAAACTTTCAAATTAATAAACTGATCTTCAGAATCTTTTACTTGCTTTTCTTATTCACTTTTCTTATCATTCTTTTAAACTTCTTAAAACTTTCAAATTAATAAACTGATCTTCAGACTCTTTTACTTGCTTTTCTTATTCACTTTTCTTATCATTCTTTTAAACTTCTTAAAACTTTCAAATACATAAACTGATCTTCAGACTCTTTTACTTGCTTTTCTTATTCACTTTTCTTATCATTCTTTTAAACTTCTTAAAACTTTCAAATACATAAACTGATCTTCAGAATCTTTTACTTGCTTTTCTTATTCACTTTTCTTATCATTCTTTTAAACTTCTTAAAACTTTCAAATTAATAAACTGATCTTCAGACTCTTTTAGTTGCTTTTCTTATTCACTTTTCTTATCATTCTTTTAAACTTCTTAAAACTTTCAAATACATAAACTGATCTTCAGACTCTTTTACTTGCTTTTCTTATCATTCTTTTAAACTTCTTAAAGCTTTCAAATACATAAACTGATCTTCAGACTCTTTTACTTGCTTTTCTTATTCACTTTTCTTATCATTCTTTTAAACTTCTTAAAACTTTCAAATACATAAACTGATCTTCAGACTCTTTTACTTGCTTTTCTTATTCACTTTTCTTATCATTCTTTTAAACTTCTTAAAACTTTCAAACACATAAACTGATCTTCAGAATCTTTTACTTGCTTTTCTTATTCACTTTTCTTATCATTCTTTTAAACTTCTTAAAACTTTCAAACACATAAACTGATCTTCAGACTCTTTTACTTGCTTTTCTTATCATTCTTTTAAACTTCTTAAAACTTTCAAATACATAAACTGATCTTCAGACTCTTTTACTTGCTTTTCTTATTCACTTTTCTTATCATTCTTTTAAACTTCTTAAAACTTTCAAATTAATAAACTGATCTTAAGACTCTTTTACTTGCTTTTCTTATCATTCTTTTAAACTTCTTAAAACTTTCAAATACATAAACTGATCTTCAGAATCTTTTACTTGCTTTTCTTATTCACTTTTCTTATCATTCTTTTAAACTTCTTAAAACTTTCAAATTAATAAACTGATCTTCAGACTCTTTTACTTGCTTTTCTTATCATTCTTTTAAACATCTTAAAACTTTCAAATTAATAAACTGGTCTTCAGAATCTTTTACTTGCTTTTCTTATCATTCTTTTAAACTTCTTAAAACTTTCAAATAAATAAACTGATCTTCAGAATCTTTTACTTGCTTTTCTTATTCACTTTTCTTATCATTCTTTTAAACTTCTTAAAACTTTCAAATTAATAAACTGATCTTCAGACTCTTTTACTTGCTTTTCTTATCATTCTTTTAAACTTCTTAAAACTTTCAAATACATAAACTGATCTTCAGACTCTTTTGCTTGCTTTTCTTATTCACTTTTCTTATCATTCTTTTAAACTTCTTAAAACTTTCAAATTAATAAACTGATCTTAAGACTCTTTTACTTGCTTTTCTTATCATTCTTTTAAACTTCTTAAAACTTTCAAATACATAAACTGATCTTCAGAATCTTTTACTTGCTTTTCTTATTCACTTTTCTTATCATTCTTTTAAACTTCTTAAAACTTTCAAGGTAATAAACTGATCTTCAGACTCTTTTACTTGCTTTTCTTATCATTCTTTTAAACTTCTTAAAACTTTCAAATTAATAAACTGATTTTCAGACTCTTTTACTTGCTTTTCTTATCATTCTTTTAAACTTCTTAAAACTTTCAACTTAATAAACTGATCTTCAGAATCTTTTACTTGCTTTTCTTATTCACTTTTCTTATCATTCTTTTAAACTTCTTAAAACTTTCAAATTAATAAACTGATCTTCAGACTCTTTTACTTGCTTTTCTTATCATTCTTTTAAACTTCTTAAAACTTTCAAATACATAAACTGATCTTCAGACTCTTTTGCTTGCTTTTCTTATTCACTTTTCTTATCATTCTTTTAAACTTCTCAAAACTTTCAAATTAATAAACTGATCTTCAGACTCTTTTAGTTGCTTTTCTTATTCACTTTTCTTATCATTCTTTTAAACTTCTTAAAACTTTCAAATACATAAACTGATCTTCAGACTCTTTTACTTGCTTTTCTTATTCACTTTTCTTATCATTCTTTTAAACTTCTTAAAACTTTCAAATACATAAACTGATCTTCAGAATCTTTTACTTGCTTTTCTTATTCACTTTTCTTTTCATTCTTTTAAACTTCTTAAAACTTTCAACTTAATAAACTGATCTTAAGAATCTTTTGCTTGCATTTCTTATTCACTTTTCTTATCATTCTTTTAAACTTCTTAAAACTTTCAAATTAATAAACTGATCTTCAGAATCTTTTACTTGCTTTTCTTATTCACTTTTCTTTTCATTCTTTTAAACATCTTAAAACTTTCAAATACATAAACTGATCTTCAGACTCTTTTACTTGCATTTCTTATTCACTTTTCTTATCATTCTTTTAAACTTCTTAAAGCTTTCAAATACATAAACTGATCTTCAGACTCTTTTACTTGCTTTTCTTATTCACTTTTCTTATCATTCTTTTAAACTTCTTAAAACTTTCAAATTTATAAACTGATCTTCAGACTCTTTTACTTGCTTTTCTTATCATTCTTTTAAACTTCTTAAAACTTTCAAATACATAAACTGATCTTCAGACTCTTTTACTTGCTTTTCTTATTCACTTTTCTTATCATTCTTTTAAACTTCTTAAAACTTTCAAATACATAAACTGATCTTCAGACTCTTTTACTTGCTTTTCTTATTCACTTTTCTTATCATTCTTTTAAACTTCTTAAAACTTTCAAATTAATAAACTAATCTTCAGACTCTTTTACTTGCTTTTCTTATCATTCTTTTAAACTTCTTAAAACTTTTAAATACATAAACTGATCTTAAGACTCTTTTACTTGCTTTTCTTATCATTCTTTTAAACATCTTAAAACTTTCAAATTAATAAACTGATCTTCAGAATCTTTTACTTGCTTTTCTTATTCACTTTTCTTATCATTCTTTTAAACTTCTTAAAACTTTCAAATTTATAAACTGATCTTCAGACTCTTTTACTTGCTTTTCTTATCATTCTTTTAAACATCTTAAAACTTTCAAATTAATAAACTGATCTTCAGACTCTTTTACTTGCTTTTCTTATTCACTTTTCTTATCATTCTTTTAAACTTCTTAAAACTTTCAAATACATAAACTGATCTTCAGAATCTTTTACTTGCTTTTCTTATTCACTTTTCTTATCATTCTTTTAAACTTCTTAAAACTTTCAAATGCATAAACTGATCTTCAGAATCTTTTACTTGCTTTTCTTATTCACTTTTCTTATCATTCTTTTAAACTTCTTAAAACTTTCAAATACATAAACTGATCTTCAGAATCTTTTACTTGCTTTTCTTATCATTCTTTTAAACATCTTAAAACTTTCAAATGCATAAACTGATCTTCAGAATCTTTTACTTGCTTTTCTTATTCACTTTTCTTATCATTCTTTTAAACTTCTTAAAACTTTCAAATTAATAAACTGATCTTCAGACTCTTTTACTTGCTTTTCTTATCATTCTTTTAAACATCTTAAAACTTTCAAATACATAAACTGATCTTCAGACTCTTTTACTTGCTTTTCTTATTCACTTTTCTTATCATTCTTTTAAACTTCTTAAAACTTTCAAATACATAAACTGATCTTCAGACTCTTTTACTTGCTTTTCTTATTCACTTTTCTTATCATTCTTTTAAACTTCTTAAAACTTTCAAATTAATAAACTAATCTTCAGACTCTTTTACTTGCTTTTCTTATCATTCTTTTAAACTTCTTAAAACTTTTAAATACATAAACTGATCTTCAGACTCTTTTACTTGCTTTTCTTATCATTCTTTTAAACTTCTTAAAACTTTCAAATTAATAAACTGATCTTCAGAATCTTTTACTTGCTTTTCTTATCATTATTTTAAACATCTTAAAACTTTCAAATACATAAACTGATCTTCAGACTCTTTTACTTGCTTTTCTTATTCACTTTTCTTATCATTCTTTTAAACTTCTTAAAACTTTCAAATACATAAACTGATCTTCAGACTCTTTTACATGCTTTTCTTATTCACTTTTCTTATCATTCTTTTAAACTTCTTAAAACTTTCAAATTAATAAACTAATCTTCAGACTCTTTTACTTGCTTTTCTTATCATTCTTTTAAACATCTTAAAACTTTCAAATACATAAACTGATCTTCAGACTCTTTTACTTGCTTTTCTTATTCACTTTTCTTATCATTCTTTTAAACTTCTTAAAACTTTCAAATACATAAACTGATCTTCAGACTCTTTTACTTGCTTTTCTTATTCACTTTTCTTATCATTCTTTTAAACTTCTTAAAACTTTCAAATACATAAACTGATCTTCAGACTCTTTTACTTGCTTTTCTTATTCACTTTTCTTATCATTCTTTTAAACTTCTTAAAACTTTCAAATACATAAACTGATCTTCAGACTCTTTTACTTGCTTTTCTTATTCACTTTTCTTATCATTCTTTTAAACTTCTTAAAACTTTCAAATTAATAAACTAATCTTCAGAATCTTTTGCTTGCTTTTCTTATTCACTTTTCTTATCATTCTTTTAAACTTCTTAAAACTTTCAACTTAATAAACTGATCTTAAGAATCTTTTACTTGCTTTTCTTATTCACTTTTCTTATCATTCTTTTAAACTTCTTAAAACTTTCAAATGCATAAACTGATCTTCAGACTCTTTTACTTGCTTTTCTTATTCACTTTTCTTATCATTCTTTTAAACTTCTTAAAACTTTCAAATACATAAACTGATCTTCAGACTCTTTTACTTGCTTTTCTTATTCACTTTTCTTATCATTCTTTTAAACTTCTTAAAACTTTCAAATTAATAAACTGATCTTCAGACTCTTTTACTTGCTTTTCTTATTCACTTTTCTTATCATTCTTTTAAACTTCTTAAAACTTTCAAATACATAAACTGATCTTCAGAATCTTTTACTTGCTTTTCTTATCATTCTTTTAAACATCTTAAAACTTTCAAATACATAAACTGATCTTCAGAATCTTTTACTTGCTTTTCTTATTCACTTTTCTTATCATTCTTTTAAACTTCTTAAAACTTTCAAATGCATAAACTGATCTTCAGAATCTTTTACTTGCTTTTCTTATTCACTTTTCTTATCATTCTTTTAAACTTCTTAAAACTTTCAAATTTATAAACTGATCTTCAGACTCTTTAACTTGCTTTTCTTATCATTCTTTTAAACATCTTAAAACTTTCAAATACATAAACTGATCTTCAGAATCTTTTACTTGCTTTTCTTATTCACTTTTCTTATCATTCTTTTAAACTTCTTAAAACTTTCAAATACATAAACTGATCTTCAGACTCTTTTACTTGCTTTTCTTATTCACTTTTCTTATCATTCTTTTAAACTTCTTAAAACTTTCAAATTAATAAACTAATCTTCAGACTCTTTTACTTGCTTTTCTTATCATTCTTTTAAACTTCTTAAAACTTTTAAATACATAAACTGATCTTAAGACTCTTTTACTTGCTTTTCTTATCATTCTTTTAAACATCTTAAAACTTTCAAATTAATAAACTGATCTTCAGAATCTTTTACTTGCTTTTCTTATTCACTTTTCTTATCATTCTTTTAAACTTCTTAAAACTTTCAAATTAATAAACTGATCTTCAGACTCTTTTACTTGCTTTTCTTATCATTCTTTTAAACATCTTAAAACTTTCAAATACATAAACTGATCTTCAGACTCTTTTACTTGCTTTTCTTATTCACTTTTCTTATCATTCTTTTAAACTTCTTAAAACTTTCAAATACATAAACTGATCTTCAGACTCTTTTACTTGCTTTTCTTATTCACTTTTCTTATCATTCTTTTAAACTTCTTAAAACTTTCAAATTAATAAACTAATCTTCAGACTCTTTTACTTGCTTTTCTTATCATTCTTTTAAACTTCTTAAAACTTTTAAATACATAAACTGATCTTAAGACTCTTTTACTTGCTTTTCTTATCATTCTTTTAAACATCTTAAAACTTTCAAATTAATAAACTGATCTTCAGAATCTTTTACTTGCTTTTCTTATTCACTTTTCTTATCATTCTTTTAAACTTCTTAAAACTTTCAAATACATAAACTGATCTTCAGACTCTTTTACTTGCTTTTCTTATTCACTTTTCTTATCATTCTTTTAAACTTCTTAAAACTTTCAAATACATAAACTGATCTTCAGAATCTTTTACTTGCTTTTCTTATTCACTTTTCTTATCATTCTTTTAAACTTCTTAAAACTTTCAAATTAATAAACTGATCTTCAGACTCTTTTACTTGCTTTTCTTATCATTCTTTTAAACTTCTTAAAACTTTCAAATACATAAACTGATCTTCAGACTCTTTTACTTGCTTTTCTTATTCACTTTTCTTATCATTCTTTTAAACTTCTTAAAACTTTCAAATTAATAAACTAATCTTCAGACTCTTTTACTTGCTTTTCTTATCATTCTTTTAAACTTCTTAAAACTTTTAAATACATAAACTGATCTTAAGACTCTTTTACTTGCTTTTCTTATCATTCTTTTAAACATCTTAAAACTTTCAAATTAATAAATTGATCTTCAGAATCTTTTACTTGCTTTTCTTATTCACTTTTCTTATCATTCTTTTAAACTTCTTAAAACTTTCAAATTTATAAACTGATCTTCAGACTCTTTTACTTGCTTTTCTTATCATTCTTTTAAACATCTTAAAACTTTCAAATACATAAACTGATCTTCAGACTCTTTTACTTGCTTTTCTTATTCACTTTTCTTATCATTCTTTTAAACTTCTTAAAACTTTCAAATGCATAAACTGATCTTCAGACTCTTTTACTTGCTTTTCTTATTCACTTTTCTTATCATTCTTTTAAACTTCTTAAAACTTTCAACTTAATAAACTGATCTTAAGAATCTTTTGCTTGCATTTCTTATTCACTTTTCTTATCATTCTTTTAAACTTCTTAAAACTTTCAAATTAATAAACTGATCTTCAGAATCTTTTACTTGCTTTTCTTATTCACTTTTCTTATCATTCTTTTAAACTTCTTAAAACTTTCAAATTTATAAACTGATCTTCAGACTCTTTTACTTGCATTTCTTATTCACTTTTCTTATCATTCTTTTAAACTTCTTAAAACTTTCAAATTAATAAACTGATCTTCAGACTCTTTTACTTGCTTTTCTTATTCACTTTTCTTATCATTCTTTTAAACTTCTTAAAACTTTCAAATACATAAACTGATCTTCAGAATCTTTTACTTGCTTTTCTTATCATTCTTTTAAACATCTTAAAACTTTCAAATACATAAACTGATCTTCAGAATCTTTTACTTGCTTTTCTTATTCACTTTTCTTATCATTCTTTTAAACTTCTTAAAACTTTCAAATGCATAAACTGATCTTCAGAATCTTTTACTTGCTTTTCTTATTCACTTTTCTTATCATTCTTTTAAACTTCTTAAAACTTTCAAATACATAAACTGATCTTCAGAATCTTTTACTTGCTTTTCTTATCATTCTTTTAAACATCTTAAAACTTTCAAATACATAAACTGATCTTCAGAATCTTTTACTTGCTTTTCTTATTCACTTTTCTTATCATTCTTTTAAACTTCTTAAAACTTTCAAATGCATAAACTGATCTTCAGAATCTTTTACTTGCTTTTCTTATTCACTTTTCTTATCATTCTTTTAAACTTCTTAAAACTTTCAAATTTATAAACTGATCTTCAGACTCTTTTACTTGCTTTTCTTATCATTCTTTTAAACATCTTAAAACTTTCAAATACATAAACTGATCTTCAGAATCTTTTACTTGCTTTTCTTATTCACTTTTCTTATCATTCTTTTAAACTTCTTAAAACTTTCAAATACATAAACTGATCTTCAGACTCTTTTACTTGCTTTTCTTATTCACTTTTCTTATCATTCTTTTAAACTTCTTAAAACTTTCAAATTAATAAACTAATCTTCAGACTCTTTTACTTGCTTTTCTTATCATTCTTTTAAACTTCTTAAAACTTTTAAATACATAAACTGATCTTAAGACTCTTTTACTTGCTTTTCTTATCATTCTTTTAAACATCTTAAAACTTTCAAATTAATAAATTGATCTTCAGAATCTTTTACTTGCTTTTCTTATTCACTTTTCTTATCATTCTTTTAAACTTCTTAAAACTTTCAAATTTATAAACTGATCTTCAGACTCTTTTACTTGCTTTTCTTATCATTCTTTTAAACATCTTAAAACTTTCAAATACATAAACTGATCTTCAGACTCTTTTACTTGCTTTTCTTATTCACTTTTCTTATCATTCTTTTAAACTTCTTAAAACTTTCAAATGCATAAACTGATCTTCAGACTCTTTTACTTGCTTTTCTTATTCACTTTTCTTATCATTCTTTTAAACTTCTTAAAACTTTCAACTTAATAAACTGATCTTAAGAATCTTTTGCTTGCATTTCTTATTCACTTTTCTTATCATTCTTTTAAACTTCTTAAAACTTTCAAATTAATAAACTGATCTTCAGAATCTTTTACTTGCTTTTCTTATTCACTTTTCTTATCATTCTTTTAAACTTCTTAAAACTTTCAAATTTATAAACTGATCTTCAGACTCTTTTACTTGCATTTCTTATTCACTTTTCTTATCATTCTTTTAAACTTCTTAAAACTTTCAAATTAATAAACTGATCTTCAGACTCTTTTACTTGCTTTTCATATTCACTTTTCTTATCATTCTTTTAAACTTCTTAAAACTTTCAAATACATAAACTGATCTTCAGAATCTTTTACTTGCTTTTCTTATCATTCTTTTAAACATCTTAAAACTTTCAAATACATAAACTGATCTTCAGAATCTTTTACTTGCTTTTCTTATTCACTTTTCTTATCATTCTTTTAAACTTCTTAAAACTTTCAAATGCATAAACTGATCTTCAGAATCTTTTACTTGCTTTTCTTATTCACTTTTCTTATCATTCTTTTAAACTTCTTAAAACTTTCAAATACATAAACTGATCTTCAGAATCTTTTACTTGCTTTTCTTATCATTCTTTTAAACATCTTAAAACTTTCAAATACATAAACTGATCTTCAGAATCTTTTACTTGCTTTTCTTATTCACTTTTCTTATCATTCTTTTAAACTTCTTAAAACTTTCAAATGCATAAACTGATCTTCAGAATCTTTTACTTGCTTTTCTTATTCACTTTTCTTATCATTCTTTTAAACTTCTTAAAACTTTCAAATTTATAAACTGATCTTCAGACTCTTTTACTTGCTTTTCTTATCATTCTTTTAAACATCTTAAAACTTTCAAATACATAAACTGATCTTCAGAATCTTTTACTTGCTTTTCTTATTCACTTTTCTTATCATTCTTTTAAACTTCTTAAAACTTTCAAATACATAAACTGATCTTCAGACTCTTTTACTTGCTTTTCTTATTCACTTTTCTTATCATTCTTTTAAACTTCTTAAAACTTTCAAATTAATAAACTAATCTTCAGACTCTTTTACTTGCTTTTCTTATCATTCTTTTAAACTTCTTAAAACTTTTAAATACATAAACTGATCTTAAGACTCTTTTACTTGCTTTTCTTATCATTCTTTTAAACATCTTAAAACTTTCAAATTAATAAACTGATCTTCAGAATCTTTTACTTGCTTTTCTTATTCACTTTTCTTATCATTCTTTTAAACTTCTTAAAACTTTCAAATTAATAAACTGATCTTCAGACTCTTTTACTTGCTTTTCTTATCATTCTTTTAAACATCTTAAAACTTTCAAATACATAAACTGATCTTCAGACTCTTTTACTTGCTTTTCTTATTCACTTTTCTTATCATTCTTTTAAACTTCTTAAAACTTTCAAATACATAAACTGATCTTCAGACTCTTTTACTTGCTTTTCTTATTCACTTTTCTTATCATTCTTTTAAACTTCTTAAAACTTTCAAATTAATAAACTAATCTTCAGACTCTTTTACTTGCTTTTCTTATCATTCTTTTAAACTTCTTAAAACTTTTAAATACATAAACTGATCTTCAGAATCTTTTACTTGCTTTTCTTATTCACTTTTCTTATCATTCTTTTAAACTTCTTAAAACTTTCAAATGCATAAACTGATCTTCAGAATCTTTTACTTGCTTTTCTTATTCACTTTTCTTATCATTCTTTTAAACTTCTTAAAACTTTCAAATACATAAACTGATCTTCAGAATCTTTTACTTGCTTTTCTTATTCACTTTTCTTATCATTCTTTTAAACTTCTTAAAACTTTCAAATGCATAAACTGATCTTCAGAATCTTTTACTTGCTTTTCTTATTCACTTTTCTTATCATTCTTTTAAACTTCTTAAAACTTTCAAATTTATAAACTGATCTTCAGACTCTTTTACTTGCTTTTCTTATCATTCTTTTAAACATCTTAAAACTTTCAAATACATAAACTGATCTTCAGAATCTTTTACTTGCTTTTCTTATTCACTTTTCTTATCATTCTTTTAAACTTCTTAAAACTTTCAAATGCATAAACTGATCTTCAGACTCTTTTACTTGCTTTTCTTATTCACTTTTCTTATCATTCTTTTAAACTTCTTAAAACTTTCAAATTAATAAACTAATCTTCAGACTCTTTTACTTGCTTTTCTTATTCACTTTTCTTATCATTCTTTTAAACTTCTTAAAACTTTCAAATTAATAAACTGATCTTAAGAATCTTTTGCTTGCATTTCTTATTCACTTTTCTTATCATTCTTTTAAACTTCTTAAAACTTTCAAATTAATAAACTGATCTTCAGAATCTTTTACTTGCTTTTCTTATTCACTTTTCTTATCATTCTTTTAAACTTCTTAAAACTTTCAAATTTATAAACTGATCTTCAGACTCTTTTACTTGCTTTTCTTATCATTCTTTTAAACATCTTAAAACTTTCAAATACATAAACTGATCTTCAGAATCTTTTACTTGCTTTTCTTATTCACTTTTCTTATCATTCTTTTAAACTTCTTAAAACTTTCAAATGCATAAACTGATCTTCAGACTCTTTTACTTGCTTTTCTTATTCACTTTTCTTATCATTCTTTTAAACTTCTTAAAACTTTCAAATTAATAAACTAATCTTCAGACTCTTTTACTTGCTTTTCTTATTCACTTTTCTTATCATTCTTTTAAACTTCTTAAAACTTTCAAATTAATAAACTAATCTTCAGACTCTTTTACTTGCTTTTCTTATCATTCTTTTAAACTTCTTAAAACTTTTAAATACATAAACTGATCTTAAGACTCTTTTACTTGCTTTTCTTATCATTCTTTTAAACATCTTAAAACTTTCAAATTAATAAACTGATCTTCAGAATCTTTTACTTGCTTTTCTTATTCACTTTTCTTATCATTCTTTTAAACTTCTTAAAACTTTCAAATTAATAAACTGATCTTCAGACTCTTTTACTTGCTTTTCTTATCATTCTTTTAAACATCTTAAAACTTTCAAATACATAAACTGATCTTCAGACTCTTTTACTTGCTTTTCTTATTCACTTTTCTTATCATTCTTTTAAACTTCTTAAAACTTTCAAATACATAAACTGATCTTCAGACTCTTTTACTTGCTTTTCTTATTCACTTTTCTTATCATTCTTTTAAACTTCTTAAAACTTTCAAATTAATAAACTAATCTTCAGACTCTTTTACTTGCTTTTCTTATCATTCTTTTAAACTTCTTAAAACTTTTAAATACATAAACTGATCTTCAGAATCTTTTACTTGCTTTTCTTATTCACTTTTCTTATCATTCTTTTAAACTTCTTAAAACTTTCAAATGCATAAACTGATCTTCAGAATCTTTTACTTGCTTTTCTTATTCACTTTTCTTATCATTCTTTTAAACTTCTTAAAACTTTCAAATACATAAACTGATCTTCAGAATCTTTTACTTGCTTTTCTTATCATTCTTTTAAACATCTTAAAACTTTCAAATACATAAACTGATCTTCAGAATCTTTTACTTGCTTTTCTTATTCACTTTTCTTATCATTCTTTTAAACTTCTTAAAACTTTCAAATGCATAAACTGATCTTC
Source organism: Loxodes magnus (assembly GCA_946699065.1). Classification (NCBI taxonomy): domain Eukaryota; phylum Ciliophora; class Karyorelictea; order Loxodida; family Loxodidae; genus Loxodes; species Loxodes magnus. The sequence continues at coordinate 22,970 of CAMPDV010000650.1, forward strand.
AGAATCTTTTACTTGCTTTTCTTATTCACTTTTCTTATCATTCTTTTAAACTTCTTAAAACTTTCAAATTTATAAACTGATCTTCAGACTCTTTTACTTGCTTTTCTTATCATTCTTTTAAACATCTTAAAACTTTCAAATACATAAACTGATCTTCAGAATCTTTTACTTGCTTTTCTTATTCACTTTTCTTATCATTCTTTTAAACTTCTTAAAACTTTCAAATGCATAAACTGATCTTCAGACTCTTTTACTTGCTTTTCTTATTCACTTTTCTTATCATTCTTTTAAACTTCTTAAAACTTTCAAATTAATAAACTAATCTTCAGACTCTTTTACTTGCTTTTCTTATCATTCTTTTAAACTTCTTAAAACTTTTAAATACATAAACTGATCTTAAGACTCTTTTACTTGCTTTTCTTATCATTCTTTTAAACATCTTAAAACTTTCAAATTAATAAACTGATCTTCAGAATCTTTTACTTGCTTTTCTTATTCACTTTTCTTATCATTCTTTTAAACTTCTTAAAACTTTCAAATTAATAAACTGATCTTCAGACTCTTTTACTTGCTTTTCTTATCATTCTTTTAAACATCTTAAAACTTTCAAATACATAAACTGATCTTCAGACTCTTTTACTTGCTTTTCTTATTCACTTTTCTTATCATTCTTTTAAACTTCTTAAAACTTTCAAATACATAAACTGATCTTCAGACTCTTTTACTTGCTTTTCTTATTCACTTTTCTTATCATTCTTTTAAACTTCTTAAAACTTTCAAATTAATAAACTAATCTTCAGACTCTTTTACTTGCTTTTCTTATCATTCTTTTAAACTTCTTAAAACTTTTAAATACATAAACTGATCTTAAGACTCTTTTACTTGCTTTTCTTATCATTCTTTTAAACATCTTAAAACTTTCAAATTAATAAACTGATCTTCAGAATCTTTTACTTGCTTTTCTTATTCACTTTTCTTATCATTCTTTTAAACTTCTTAAAACTTTCAAATACATAAACTGATCTTCAGACTCTTTTACTTGCTTTTCTTATTCACTTTTCTTATCATTCTTTTAAACTTCTTAAAACTTTCAAATTAATAAACTGATCTTCAGACTCTTTTACTTGCTTTTCTTATCATTCTTTTAAACTTCTTAAAACTTTCAAATGCATAAACTGATCTTCAGACTCTTTTACTTGCTTTTCTTATTCACTTTTCTTATCATTCTTTTAAACTTCTTAAAACTTTCAAATTAATAAACTAATCTTCAGACTCTTTTACTTGCTTTTCTTATCATTCTTTTAAACTTCTTAAAACTTTTAAATACATAAACTGATCTTAAGACTCTTTTACTTGCTTTTCTTATCATTCTTTTAAACATCTTAAAACTTTCAAATTAATAAACTGATCTTCAGAATCTTTTACTTGCTTTTCTTATTCACTTTTCTTATCATTCTTTTAAACTTCTTAAAACTTTCAAATTTATAAACTGATCTTCAGACTCTTTTACTTGCTTTTCTTATCATTCTTTTAAACATCTTAAAACTTTCAAATACATAAACTGATCTTCAGACTCTTTTACTTGCTTTTCTTATTCACTTTTCTTATCATTCTTTTAAACTTCTTAAAACTTTCAAATACATAAACTGATCTTCAGACTCTTTTACTTGCTTTTCTTATTCACTTTTCTTATCATTCTTTTAAACTTCTTAAAACTTTCAAATGCATAAACTGATCTTCAGACTCTTTTACTTGCTTTTCTTATTCACTTTTCTTATCATTCTTTTAAACTTCTTAAAACTTTCAAATTTATAAACTGATCTTCAGACTCTTTTACTTGCTTTTCTTATCATTCTTTTAAACATCTTAAAACTTTCAAATACATAAACTGATCTTCAGACTCTTTTACTTGCTTTTCTTATTCACTTTTCTTATCATTCTTTTAAACTTCTTAAAACTTTCAAATACATAAACTGATCTTCAGACTCTTTTACTTGCTTTTCTTATTCACTTTTCTTATCATTCTTTTAAACTTCTTAAAACTTTCAAATTAATAAACTAATCTTCAGACTCTTTTACTTGCTTTTCTTATCATTCTTTTAAACTTCTTAAAACTTTCAAATACATAAACTGATCTTCAGACTCTTTTACTTGCTTTTCTTATTCACTTTTCTTTTCATTCTTTTAAACTTCTTAAAACTTTCAAATACATAAACTGATCTTCAGACTCTTTTACTTGCTTTTCTTATTCACTTTTCTTATCATTCTTTTAAACTTCTTAAAACTTTCAACTTAATAAACTGATCTTAAGAATCTTTTACTTGCTTTTCTTATTCACTTTTCTTATCATTCTTTTAAACTTCTTAAAACTTTCAACTTAATAAACTGATCTTAAGAATCTTTTGCTTGCATTTCTTATTCACTTTTCTTATCATTCTTTTAAACTTCTTAAAACTTTCAAACACATAAACTGATCTTCAGACTCTTTTACTTGCTTTTCTTATTCACTTTTCTTATCATTCTTTTAAACTTCTTAAAACTTTCAAATTAATAAACTAATCTTCAGACTCTTTTACTTGCTTTTCTTATCATTCTTTTAAACTTCTTAAAACTTTCAAATTAATAAACTGATCTTCATACTCTTTTACTTGCTTTTCTTATTCACTTTTCTTATCATTCTTTTAAACTTCTTAAAACTTTCAAATTTATAAACTGATCTTCAGACTCTTTTACTTGCTTTTCTTATCATTCTTTTAAACTTCTTAAAACTTTCAAATTAATAAACTGATCTTCAGACTCTTTTACTTGCTTTTCTTATTCACTTTTCTTATCATTCTTTTAAACTTCTTAAAACTTTCAAATACATAAACTGATCTTCAGAATCTTTTACTTGCTTTTCTTATTCACTTTTCTTATCATTCTTTTAAACTTCTTAAAACTTTCAAATACATAAACTGATCTTCAGACTCTTTTACTTGCTTTTCTTATTCACTTTTCTTATCATTCTTTTAAACTTCTTAAAACTTTCAAATTAATAAACTGATCTTCAGAATCTTTTACTTGCTTTTCTTATTCACTTTTCTTATCATTCTTTTAAACTTCTAAAAACTTTCAAATTAATAAACTGATCTTCAGACTCTTTTACTTGCTTTTCTTATCATTCTTTTAAACTTCTTAAAACTTTCAAATAAATAAACTGATCTTCTGAATCTTTTACTTGCTTTTCTTATTCACTTTTCTTTTCATTCTTTTAAACTTCTTAAAACTTTCAAATACATAAACTGATCTTCAGACTCTTTTAGTTGCTTTTCTTATTCACTTTTCTTATCATTCTTTTAAACTTCTTAAAACTTTCAAATACATAAACTGATCTTAAGACTCTTTTACTTGCTTTTCTTATTCACTTTTCTTATCATTCTTTTAAACTTCTTAAAACTTTCAAATACATAAACTGATCTTCAGAATCTTTTACTTGCTTTTCTTATTCACTTTTCTTATCATTCTTTTAAACTTCTTAAAACTTTCAAATTAATAAACTAATCTTCAGACTCTTTTACTTGCTTTTCTTATCATTCTTTTAAACTTCTTAAAACTTTCAAATAAATAAACTGATCTTCAGAATCTTTTACTTGCTTTTCTTATTCACTTTTCTTATCATTCTTTTAAACTTCTTAAAACTTTCAAATTAATAAACTGATCTTCAGACTCTTTAACTTGCTTTTCTTATCATTCTTTTAAACTTCTTAAAACTTTCAAATACATAAACTGATCTTCGGAATCTTTTACTTGCATTTCTTATTCACTTTTCTTATCATTCTTTAAAACTTCTTAAAACTTTCAAACACATAAACTGATCTTCAGAATCTTTTACTTGCTTTTCTTATTCACTTTTCTTATCATTCTTTTAAACTTCTTAAAACTTTCAACTTAATAAACTGATCTTAAGAATCTTTTACTTGCTTTTCTTATTCACTTTTCTTATCATTCTTTTAAACTTCTTAAAACTTTCAACTTAATAAACTGATCTTCAGACTCTTTTACTTGCTTTTCTTATCATTCTTTTAAACTTCTTAAAACTTTCAAATAAATAAACTGATCTTCAGAATCTTTTACTTGCTTTTCTTATTCACTTTTCTTATCATTCTTTTAAACTTCTTAAAACTTTCAAATACATAAACTGATCTTCAGACTCTTTTAGTTGCTTTTCTTATTCACTTTTCTTATCATTCTTTTAAACTTCTTAAAACTTTCAAATTAATAAACTGATCTTCAGAATTTTTTACTTGCATTTCTTATTCACTTTTCTTATCATTCTTTTAAACTTCTTAAAACTTTCAAATTAATAAACTGATCTTAAGACTCTTTTACTTGCTTTTCTTATCATTCTTTTAAACTTCTTAAAACTTTCAAATACATAAACTGATCTTCAGAATCTTTTACTTGCTTTTCTTATTCACTTTTCTTATCATTCTTTTAAACTTCTTAAAACTTTCAAATACATAAACTGATCTTCAGACTCTTTAACTTGCTTTTCTTATCATTCTTTTAAACTTCTTAAAACTTTCAAATACATAAACTTATCTTCGGAATCTTTTACTTGCATTTCTTATTCACTTTTCTTATCATTCTTTAAAACTTCTTAAAACTTTCAAACACATAAACTGATCTTCAGAATCTTTTACTTGCTTTTTTTATTCACTTTTCTTATCATTCTTTTAAACTTCTTAAAACTTTCAACTTAATAAACTGATCTTAAGAATCTTTTACTTGCTTTTCTTATTCACTTTTCTTATCATTCTTTTAAACTTCTTAAAACTTTCAACTTAATAAACTGATCTTCAGACTCTTTTACTTGCTTTTCTTATCATTCTTTTAAACTTCTTAAAACTTTCAAATAAATAAACTGATCTTCAGAATCTTTTACTTGCTTTTCTTATTCACTTTTCTTATCATTCTTTTAAACTTCTTAAAACTTTCAAATACATAAACTGATCTTCAGACTCTTTTAGTTGCTTTTCTTATTCACTTTTCTTATCATTCTTTTAAACTTCTTAAAACTTTCAAATTAATAAACTGATCTTCAGAATTTTTTACTTGCATTTCTTATTCACTTTTCTTATCATTCTTTTAAACTTCTTAAAACTTTCAAATTAATAAACTGATCTTAAGACTCTTTTACTTGCTTTTCTTATCATTCTTTTAAACTTCTTAAAACTTTCAAATACATAAACTGATCTTCAGAATCTTTTACTTGCTTTTCTTATTCACTTTTCTTATCATTCTTTTAAACTTCTTAAAACTTTCAAATACATAAACTGATCTTCAGACTCTTTTACTTGCTTTTCTTATTCACTTTTCTTATCATTCTTTTAAACTTCTTAAAACTTTCAAATACATAAACTGATCTTCAGACTCTTTTACTTGCTTTTCTTATTCACTTTTCTTATCATTCTTTTAAACTTCTTAAAACTTTCAAATACATAAACTGATCTTAAGAATCTTTTACTTGCTTTTCTTATTCACTTTTCTTATCATTCTTTTAAACTTCTTAAAACTTTCAAATACATAAACTGATCTTAAGACTCTTTTACTTGCTTTTCTTATTCACTTTTCTTATCATTCTTTTAAACTTCTTAAAACTTTCAAACACATAAACTGATCTTCAGAATCTTTTACTTGCTTTTCTTATTCACTTTTCTTATCATTCTTTTAAACTTCTTAAAACTTTCAAACACATAAACTGATCTTCAGACTCTTTTACTTGCTTTTCTTATCATTCTTTTAAACTTCTTAAAACTTTCAAATACATAAACTGATCTTCATACTCTTTTACTTGCTTTTCTTATTCACTTTTCTTATCATTCTTTTAAACTTCTTAAAACTTTCAAATACATAAACTGATCTTCAGACTCTTTTACTTGCTTTTCTTATCATTCTTTTAAACTTCTTAAAACTTTCAAATTAATAAACTGATCTTCAGACTCTTTTACTTGCTTTTCTTATTCACTTTTCTTATCATTCTTTTAAACTTCTTAAAACTTTCAAATACATAAACTGATCTTCAGAATCTTTTACTTGCTTTTCTTATTCACTTTTCTTATCATTCTTTTAAACTTCTTAAAACTTTCAAATTTATAAACTGATCTTAAGACTCTTTTACTTGCTTTTCTTATCATTCTTTTAAACTTCTTAAAACTTTCAAATACATAAACTGATCTTCAGAATCTTTTACTTGCTTTTCTTATCATTCTTTTAAACTTCTTAAAACTTTAAAATACATAAACTGATCTTCAGACTCTTTAACTTGCTTTTCTTATCATTCTTTTAAACATCTTAAAACTTTCAAATTAATAAACTGATCTTCAGAATCTTTTACTTGCTTTTCTTATTCACTTTTCTTATCATTCTTTTAAACTTCTTAAAACTTTCAAATTTATAAACTGATCTTCAGACTCTTTTACTTGCTTTTCTTATCATTCTTTTAAACATCTTAAAACTTTCAAATACATAAACTGATCTTCAGACTCTTTTACTTGCTTTTCTTATTCACTTTTCTTATCATTCTTTTAAACTTCTTAAAACTTTCAAATACATAAACTGATCTTCAGACTCTTTTACTTGCTTTTCTTATCATTCATTTAAACTTCTTAAAACTTTCAAATTAATAAACTGATCTTCAGACTCTTTTACTTGCTTTTCTTATTCACTTTTCTTTTCATTCTTTTAAACTTCTTAATACATAAACTGATCTTCAGACTCTTTTACTTGCTTTTCTTATCATTCTTTTAAACTTCTTAAAACTTTCAAATACATAAACTGATCTTCAGACTCTTTTACTTGCTTTTCTTATTCACTTTTCTTATCATTCTTTTAAACTTCTTAAAACTTTCAAATTAATAAACTGATCTTCAGACTCTTTTACTTGCTTTTCTTATCATTCTTTTAAACTTCTTAAAACTTTCAAATAAATAAACTGATCTTCAGAATCTTTTACTTGCTTTTCTTATTCACTTTTCTTATCATTCTTTTAAACTTCTTAAAACTTTCAAATACATAAACTGATCTTCAGACTCTTTTACTTGCTTTTCTTATTCACTTTTCTTATCATTCTTTTAAACTTCTTAAAACTTTCAAATACATAAACTGATCTTCAGACTCTTTTACTTGCTTTTCTTATTCACTTTTCTTATCATTCTTTTAAACTTCTTAAAACTTTCAAATACATAAACTGATCTTCAGACTCTTTTACTTGCTTTTCTTATTCACTTTTCTTATCATTCTTTTAAACTTCTTAAAACTTTCAAATACATAAACTGATCTTCAGACTCTTTTACTTGCTTTTCTTATTCACTTTTCTTAGAAATCTTATCATTCTTTTAAACTTCTAGTTCTTAAAACTTTCAAATTAATAAACTGATCTTCAGACTCTTTTACTTGCTTTTCTTATTCACTTTTCTTATCATTCTTTTAAACTTCTTAAAACTTTCAAATTAATAAACTGATCTTCAGACTCTTTTAGTTGCTTTTCTTATTCACTTTTCTTATCATTCTTTTAAACTTCTTAAAACTTTCAAATACATAAACTGATCTTCAGACTCTTTTACTTGCTTTTCTTATTCACTTTTCTTATCATTCTTTTAAACTTCTTAAAACTTTCAAATACATAAACTGATCTTCAGACTCTTTTACTTGCTTTTCTTATTCACTTTTCTTAGAAATCTTATCATTCTTTTAAACTTCTAGTTCTTAAAACTTTCAAATACATAAACTGATCTTCAGACTCTTTTACTTGCTTTTCTTATTCACTTTTCTTAGAAATCTTATCATTCTTTTAAACTTCTAGTTCTTAAAATTTTCAAATACATAAACTGATCTTCAGACTCTTTTAGTTGCTTTTCTTATTCACTTTTCTTATCATTCTTTTAAACTTCTTAAAACTTTCAAATACATAAACTGATCTTCAGACTCTTTTACTTGCTTTTCTTATTCACTTTTCTTATCATTCTTTTAAACTTCTTAAAATTTCAAATACATAAACTGATCTTCAGACTCTTTTACTTGCTTTTCTTATTCACTTTTCTTAGAAATCTTATCATTCTTTTAAACTTCTAGTTCTTAAAACTTTCAAATTAATAAACTGATCTTCAGACTCTTTTACTTGCTTTTCTTATTCACTTTTCTTATCATTCTTTTAAACTTCTTAAAACTTTCAAATTAATAAACTGATCTTCAGACTCTTTTAGTTGCTTTTCTTATTCACTTTTCTTATCATTCTTTTAAACTTCTTAAAACTTTCAAATACATAAACTGATCTTCAGACTCTTTTACTTGCTTTTCTTATTCACTTTTCTTATCATTCTTTTAAACTTCTAGTTCTTAAAACTTTCAAATACATAAACTGATCTTCAGACTCTTTTACTTGCTTTTCTTATTCACTTTTCTTAGAAATCTTATCATTCTTTTAAACTTCTAGTTCTTAAAACTTTCAAATACATAAACTGATCTTCAGACTCTTTTACTTGCTTTTCTTATTCACTTTTCTTAGAAATCTTATCATTCTTTTAAACTTCTAGTTCTTAAAACTTTCAAATACATAAACTGATCTTCAGACTCTTTTACTTGCTTTTCTTATTCACTTTTCTTAGAAATCTTATCATTATTTTAAACTTCTAGTTCTTAAAACTTTCAAATTTATAAACTGATCTTCAGACTCTTTTACTTGCTTTTCTTATTCACTTTTCTTATCATTCTTTTAAACTTCTTAAAACTTTCAAATTAATAAACTGATCTTCAGACTCTTTTAGTTGCTTTTCTTATTCACTTTTCTTATCATTCTTTTAAACTTCTTAAAACTTTCAAATACATAAACTGATCTTCAGACTCTTTTACTTGCTTTTCTTATTCACTTTTCTTAGAAATCTTATCATTCTTTTAAACTTCTAGTTCTTAAAACTTTCAAATACATAAACTGATCTTCAGACTCTTTTACTTGCTTTTCTTATTCACTTTTCTTAGAAATCTTATCATTCTTTTAAACTTCTAGTTCTTAAAATTTTCAAATACATAAACTGATCTTCAGACTCTTTTAGTTGCTTTTCTTATTCACTTTTCTTATCATTCTTTTAAACTTCTTAAAACTTTCAAATACATAAACTGATCTTCAGACTCTTTTACTTGCTTTTCTTATTCACTTTTCTTATCATTCTTTTAAACTTCTTAAAACTTTCAAATTAATAAACTGATCTTCAGACTCTTTTAGTTGCTTTTCTTATTCACTTTTCTTATCATTCTTTTAAACTTCTTAAAACTTTCAAATACATAAACTGATCTTCAGACTCTTTTACTTGCTTTTCTTATTCACTTTTCTTATCATTCTTTTAAACTTCTAGTTCTTAAAACTTTCAAATACATAAACTGATCTTCAGACTCTTTTACTTGCTTTTCTTATTCACTTTTCTTAGAAATCTTATCATTCTTTTAAACTTCTAGTTTTTAAAACTTTCAAATACATAAACTGATCTTCAGACTCTTTTACTTGCTTTTCTTATTCACTTTTCTTATCATTCTTTTAAACTTCTTAAAACTTTCAAATTAATAAACTGATCTTCAGACTCTTTTACTTGCTTTTCTTATTCACTTTTCTTAGAAATCTTATCATTCTTTTAAACTTCTAGTTTTTAAAACTTTCAAATACATAAACTGATCTTCAGACTCTTTTAGTTGCTTTTCTTATTCACTTTTCTTATCATTCTTTTAAACTTCTTAAAACTTTCAAATACATAAACTGATCTTCAGACTCTTTTACTTGCTTTTCTTATTCACTTTTCTTATCATTCTTTTAAACTTCTTAAAACTTTCAACATAATAAACTGATCTTCAGACTCTTTTACATGCTTTTCTTATTCACTTTTCTTATCATTCTTTTAAACTTCTTAAAACTTTCAAATACATAAACTGATTTCAGACTCTTTTACTTGCTTTTCTTATTCACTTTTCTTATCATTCTTTTAAACTTCTTAAAACTTTCAAATACATAAACTGATCTTCAGACTCTTTTACTTGCTTTTCTTATTCACTTTTCTTATCATTCTTTTAAACTTCTTAAAACTTTCAAATACATAAACTGATCTTCAGAATCTTTTACTTGCATTACTTATTCACTTTTCTTATCATTCTTTTAAACTTCTTAAAACTTTCAAATACATAAACTGATCTTCAGACTCTTTTACTTGCTTTTCTTATTCACTTTTCTTATCATTCATTTAAACTTCTTAAAACTTTCAAATACATAAACTGATCTTCAGACTCTTTTACTTGCTTTTCTTATTCATTTTTCTTAGAAATCTTATCATTCTTTTAAACTTCTAGTTCTTAAAACTTTCAAATAAATAAACTGATCTTCAGACTCTTTTACTTGCTTTTCTTATTCATTTTTCTTAGAAATCTTATCATTCTTTTAAACTTCTAGTTCTTAAAACTTTCAAATACATAAACTGATCTTCAGACTCTTTTAGTTGCTTTTCTTATTCACTTATCTTATCATTCTTTTAAACTTCTTAAAACTTTCAAATACATAAACTGATCTTCAGACTCTTTTACTTGCTTTTCTTATTCACTTTTCTTATCATTCTTTTAAACTTCTTAAAACTTTCAAATACATAAACTGATCTTCAGACTCTTTTACTTGCTTTTCTTATTCACTTTTCTTATCATTCTTTTAAACTTCTTAAAACTTTCAAATTAATAAACTGATCTTCAGACTCTTTTACTTGCTTTTCTTATTCACTTTTCTTAAAAATCTTATCATTCTTTTAAACTTCTAGTTTTTAAAACTTTCAAATACATAAACTGATCTTCAGACTCTTTTAGTTGCTTTTCTTATTCACTTTTCTTATCATTCTTTTAAACTTCTTAAAACTTTCAAATACATAAACTGAACTTCAGACTCTTTTACTTGCTTTTCTTATTCACTTTTCTTATCATTCTTTTAAACTTCTTAAAACTTTCAACATAATAAACTGATCTTCAGACTCTTTTACATGCTTTTCTTATTCACTTTTCTTATCATTCTTTTAAACTTCTTAAAACTTTCAAATACATAAACTGATTTCAGACTCTTTTACTTGCTTTTCTTATTCACTTTTCTTATCATTCTTTTAAACTTCTTAAAACTTTCAAATACATAAACTGATCTTCAGAATCTTTTACTTGCTTTTCTTATTCACTTTTCTTATCATTCTTTTAAACTTCTTAAAACTTTCAAATACATAAACTGATCTTCAGACTCTTTTACTTGCTTTTCTTATTCACTTTTCTTATCATTCTTTTAAACTTCTTAAAACTTTCAAATACATAAACTGATTTCAGACTCTTTTACTTGCTTTTCTTATTCACTTTTCTTATCATTCTTTTAAACTTCTTAAAACTTTCAAATTAATAAACATATCTTCAGAATCTTTTACTTGCATTACTTATTCACTTTTCTTATCATTCTTTTAAACTTCTAGTTCTTAAAACTTTCAAATACATAAACTGATCTTCAGACTCTTTTACTTGCTTTTCTTATTCACTTTTCTTATCATTCTTTTAAACTTCTTAAAACTTTCAAATACATAAACTGATCTTCAGACTCTTTTACATGCTTTTCTTATTCACTTTTCTTATCATTCTTTTAAACTTCTGCAAACTTTCAAATACATAAACTGATCTTCAGACTCTTTTACTTGCTTTTCTTATTCACTTTTCTTATCATTCTTTTAAACTTCTTAAAATTTCAAATACATAAACTGATCTTCAGACTCTTTTACTTGCTTTTCTTATTCATTTTTCTTAGAAATCTTATCATTCTTTTAAACTTCTAGTTCTTAAAACTTTCAAATACATAAACTGATCTTCAGACTCTTTTACTTGCTTTTCTTATTCACTTTTCTTAGAAATCTTATCATTCTTTTAAACTTCTAGTTCTTAAAACTTTCAAATACATAAACTGATCTTCAGACTCTTTTAGTTGCTTTTCTTATTCACTTTTCTTATCATTCTTTTAAACTTCTTAAAACTTTCAAATTAATAAACTGATCTTCAGACTCTTTTAGTTGCTTTTCTTATTCACTTTTCTTATCATTCTTTTAAACTTCTAGTTCTTAAAACTTTCAAATACATAAACTGATCTTCTGACTCTTTTAGTTGCTTTTCTTATTCACTTTTCTTATCATTCTTTTAAACTTCTTAAAACTTTCAAATACATAAACTGATCTTCAGACTCTTTTACTTGCTTTTCTTATTCACTTTTCTTATCATTCTTTTAAACTTCTAGTTCTTAAAACTTTCAAATTAATAAACTGATCTTCAGACTCTTTTAGTTGCTTTTCTTATTCACTTTTCTTATCATTCTTTTAAACTTCTTAAAATTTCAAATACATAAACTGATCTTCAGACTCTTTTAGTTGCTTTTCTTATTCACTTTTCTTATCATTCTTTTAAACTTCTAGTTCTTAAAACTTTCAAATTAATAAACTGATCTTCAGACTCTTTTACTTGCTTTTCTTATTCACTTTTCTTATCATTCTTTTAAACTTCTTAAAACTTTCAAATACATAAACTGATCTTCAGACTCTTTTACTTGCTTTTCTTATTCACTTTTCTTATCATTCATTTAAACTTCTTAAAACTTTCAAATACATAAACTGATCTTCAGACTCTTTTACTTGCTTTTCTTATTCACTTTTCTTATCATTCTTTTAAACTTCTTAAAACTTTCAAATACATAAACTGATCTTCAGACTCTTTTACTTGCTTTTCTTATTCATTTTTCTTAGAAATCTTATCATTCTTTTAAACTTCTAGTTCTTAAAACTTTCAAATACATAAACTGATCTTCAGACTCTTTTAGTTGCTTTTCTTATTCACTTTTCTTATCATTCTTTTAAACTTCTTAAAACTTTCAAATACATAAACTGATCTTCAGACTCTTTTACTTGCTTTTCTTATTCACTTTTCTTATCATTCTTTTAAACTTCTTAAAACTTTCAAATTAATAAACTGATCTTCAGACTCTTTTACTTGCTTTTCTTATTCACTTTTCTTATCATTCTTTTAAACTTCTTAAAACTTTCAAATACATAAACTGATCTTCAGACTCTTTTACATGCTTTTCTTATTCACTTTTCTTATCATTCTTTTAAACTTCTTAAAACTTTCAAATACATAAACTGATCTTCAGACTCTTTTACTTGCTTTTCTTATTCACTTTTCTTATCATTCTTTTAAACTTCTTAAAACTTTCAAATACATAAACTGATCTTCAGACTCTTTTACTTGCTTTTCTTATTCACTTTTCTTAGAAATCTTATCATTCTTTTAAACTTCTAGTTCTTAAAACTTTCAAATTAATAAACTGATCTTCAGACTCTTTTACTTGCTTTTCTTATTCACTTTTCTTATCATTCTTTTAAACTTCTTAAAACTTTCAAATTAATAAACTGATCTTCAGACTCTTTTAGTTGCTTTTCTTATTCACTTTTCTTATCATTCTTTTAAACTTCTTAAAACTTTCAAATACATAAACTGATCTTCAGACTCTTTTACTTGCTTTTCTTATTCACTTTTCTTATCATTCTTTTAAACTTCTTAAAATTTCAAATACATAAACTGATCTTCAGACTCTTTTACTTGCTTTTCTTATTCACTTTTCTTAGAAATCTTATCATTCTTTTAAACTTCTAGTTCTTAAAACTTTCAAATACATAAACTGATCTTCAGACTCTTTTACATGCTTTTCTTATTCACTTTTCTTATCATTCTTTTAAACTTCTTAAAACTTTCAAATTAATAAACTGATCTTCAGACTCTTTTAGTTGCTTTTCTTATTCACTTTTCTTATCATTCTTTTAAACTTCTTAAAACTTTCAAATACATAAACTGATCTTCAGACTCTTTTACTTGCTTTTCTTATTCACTTTTCTTATCATTCTTTTAAACTTCTAGTTCTTAAAACTTTCAAATACATAAACTGATCTTCAGACTCTTTTACTTGCTTTTCTTATTCACTTTTCTTATCATTCTTTTAAACTTCTAGTTCTTAAAACTTTCAAATACATAAACTGATCTTCAGACTCTTTTACATGCTTTTCTTATTCACTTTTCTTATCATTCTTTTAAACTTCTTAAAACTTTCAAATTAATAAACTGATCTTCAGACTCTTTTAGTTGCTTTTCTTATTCACTTTTCTTATCATTCTTTTAAACTTCTTAAAACTTTCAAATACATAAACTGATCTTCAGACTCTTTTACATGCTTTTCTTATTCACTTTTCTTATCATTCTTTTAAACTTCTAGTTTTTAAAACTTTCAAATACATAAACTGATCTTCAGACTCTTTTAGTTGCTTTTCTTATTCACTTTTCTTATCATTCTTTTAAACTTCTTAAAACTTTCAAATACATAAACTGATCTTCAGACTCTTTTACTTGCTTTTCTTATTCACTTTTCTTATCATTCTTTTAAACTTCTTAAAACTTTCAAATACATAAACTGATCTTCAGACTCTTTTACTTGCTTTTCTTATTCACTTTTCTTATCATTCTTTTAAACTTCTTAAAACTTTCAAATTAATAAACTGATCTTCAGACTCTTTTAGTTGCTTTTCTTATTCACTTTTCTTATCATTCTTTTAAACTTCTTAAAATTTCAAATACATAAACTGATCTTCAGACTCTTTTAGTTGCTTTTCTTATTCACTTTTCTTATCATTCTTTTAAACTTCTAGTTCTTAAAACTTTCAAATTAATAAACTGATCTTCAGACTCTTTTACTTGCTTTTCTTATTCACTTTTCTTATCATTCTTTTAAACTTCTTAAAACTTTCAAATACATAAACTGATCTTCAGACTCTTTTACATGCTTTTCTTATTCACTTTTCTTATCATTCTTTTAAACTTCTTAAAACTTTCAAATACATAAACTGATCTTCAGACTCTTTTACTTGCTTTTCTTATTCACTTTTCTTATCATTCTTTTAAACTTCTTAAAACTTTCAAATACATAAACTGATCTTCAGACTCTTTTACTTGCTTTTCTTATTCATTTTTCTTAGAAATCTTATCATTCTTTTAAACTTCTAGTTCTTAAAACTTTCAAATACATAAACTGATCTTCAGACTCTTTTAGTTGCTTTTCTTATTCACTTTTCTTATCATTCTTTTAAACTTCTTAAAACTTTCAAATACATAAACTGATCTTCAGACTCTTTTACTTGCTTTTCTTATTCACTTTTCTTATCATTCTTTTAAACTTCTTAAAACTTTCAAATTAATAAACTGATCTTCAGACTCTTTTACTTGCTTTTCTTATTCACTTTTCTTATCATTCTTTTAAACTTCTTAAAACTTTCAAATACATAAACTGATCTTCAGACTCTTTTACATGCTTTTCTTATTCACTTTTCTTATCATTCTTTTAAACTTCTTAAAACTTTCAAATACATAAACTGATCTTCAGACTCTTTTACTTGCTTTTCTTATTCACTTTTCTTATCATTCTTTTAAACTTCTTAAAACTTTCAAATACATAAACTGATCTTCAGACTCTTTTACTTGCTTTTCTTATTCACTTTTCTTAGAAATCTTATCATTCTTTTAAACTTCTAGTTCTTAAAACTTTCAAATTAATAAACTGATCTTCAGACTCTTTTACTTGCTTTTCTTATTCACTTTTCTTATCATTCTTTTAAACTTCTTAAAACTTTCAAATTAATAAACTGATCTTCAGACTCTTTTAGTTGCTTTTCTTATTCACTTTTCTTATCATTCTTTTAAACTTCTTAAAACTTTCAAATACATAAACTGATCTTCAGACTCTTTTACTTGCTTTTCTTATTCACTTTTCTTATCATTCTTTTAAACTTCTTAAAATTTCAAATACATAAACTGATCTTCAGACTCTTTTACTTGCTTTTCTTATTCACTTTTCTTAGAAATCTTATCATTCTTTTAAACTTCTAGTTCTTAAAACTTTCAAATACATAAACTGATCTTCAGACTCTTTTACATGCTTTTCTTATTCACTTTTCTTATCATTCTTTTAAACTTCTTAAAACTTTCAAATTAATAAACTGATCTTCAGACTCTTTTAGTTGCTTTTCTTATTCACTTTTCTTATCATTCTTTTAAACTTCTTAAAACTTTCAAATACATAAACTGATCTTCAGACTCTTTTACTTGCTTTTCTTATTCACTTTTCTTATCATTCTTTTAAACTTCTAGTTCTTAAAACTTTCAAATACATAAACTGATCTTCAGACTCTTTTACTTGCTTTTCTTATTCACTTTTCTTAGAAATCTTATCATTCTTTTAAACTTCTAGTTTTTAAAACTTTCAAATACATAAACTGATCTTCAGACTCTTTTAGTTGCTTTTCTTATTCACTTTTCTTATCATTCTTTTAAACTTCTTAAAACTTTCAAATACATAAACTGATCTTCAGACTCTTTTACTTGCTTTTCTTATTCACTTTTCTTATCATTCTTTTAAACTTCTTAAAACTTTCAAATACATAAACTGATCTTCAGACTCTTTTAGTTGCTTTTCTTATTCACTTTTCTTATCATTCTTTTAAACTTCTAGTTCTTAAAACTTTCAAATACATAAACTGATCTTCTGACTCTTTTAGTTGCTTTTCTTATTCACTTTTCTTATCATTCTTTTAAACTTCTTAAAACTTTCAAATACATAAACTGATCTTCAGACTCTTTTACTTGCTTTTCTTATTCACTTTTCTTATCATTCTTTTAAACTTCTTAAAATTTCAAATACATAAACTGATCTTCAGACTCTTTTACTTGCTTTTCTTATTCACTTTTCTTATCATTCTTTTAAACTTCTTAAAACTTTCAAATACATAAACTGATTTCAGACTCTTTTACTTGCTTTTCTTATTCACTTTTCTTATCATTCTTTTAAACTTCTTAAAACTTTCAAATACATAAACTGATCTTCAGACTCTTTTACTTGCTTTTCTTATTCACTTTTCTTATCATTCTTTTAAACTTCTTAAAACTTTCAAATACATAAACTGATCTTCAGAATCTTTTACTTGCATTACTTATTCACTTTTCTTATCATTCTTTTAAACTTCTTAAAACTTTCAAATACATAAACTGATCTTCAGACTCTTTTACTTGCTTTTCTTATTCACTTTTCTTATCATTCTTTTAAACTTCTTAAAACTTTCAAATACATAAACTGATCTTCAGACTCTTTTACTTGCTTTTCTTATTCACTTTTCTTATCATTCTTTTAAACTTCTTAAAACTTTCAACATAATAAACTGATCTTCAGACTCTTTTACATGCTTTTCTTATTCACTTTTCTTATCATTCTTTTAAACTTCTTAAAACTTTCAAATACATAAACTGATTTCAGACTCTTTTACTTGCTTTTCTTATTCACTTTTCTTATCATTCTTTTAAACTTCTTAAAACTTTCAAATACATAAACTGATCTTCAGACTCTTTTATTTTCTTTTCTTATTCACTTTTCTTATCATTCTTTTAAACTTCTTAAAACTTTCAAATACATAAACTGATCTTCAGACTCTTTTACTTGCTTTTCTTATTCACTTTTCTTATCATTCTTTTAAACTTCTTAAAACTTTCAAATACATAAACTGATCTTCAGACTCTTTTACTTGCTTTTCTTATTCACTTTTCTTATCATTCTTTTAAACTTCTTAAAACTTTCAAATACATAAACTGATCTTCAGAATCTTTTACTTGCATTACTTATTCACTTTTCTTATCATTCTTTTAAACTTCTTAAAACTTTCAAATACATAAACTGATCTTCAGACTCTTTTACTTGCTTTTCTTATTCACTTTTCTTATCATTCTTTTAAACTTCTTAAAACTTTCAAATACATAAACTGATCTTCAGACTCTTTTAGTTGCTTTTCTTATTCACTTTTCTTATCATTCTTTTAAACTTCTTAAAACTTTCAAATACATAAACTGATCTTCAGAATCTTTTACTTGCATTACTTATTCACTTTTCTTAGAAATCTTATCATTCTTTTAAACTTCTAGTTCTTAAAACTTTCAAATACATAAACTGATCTTCATACTCTTTTACTTGCTTTTCTTATTCATTTTTCTTAGAAATCTTATCATTCTTTTAAACTTCTAGTTCTTAAAACTTTCAAATACATAAACTGATCTTCAGACTCTTTTAGTTGCTTTTCTTATTCACTTTTCTTATCATTCTTTTAAACTTCTTAAAATTTCAAATACATAAACTGATCTTCAGACTCTTTTACTTGCTTTTCTTATTCATTTTTCTTAGAAATCTTATCATTCTTTTAAACTTCTAGTTCTTAAAACTTTCAAATACATAAACTGATCTTCATACTCTTTTACTTGCTTTTCTTATTCATTTTTCTTAGAAATCTTATCATTCTTTTAAACTTCTAGTTCTTAAAACTTTCAAATACATAAACTGATCTTCAGACTCTTTTAGTTGCTTTTCTTATTCACTTTTCTTATCATTCTTTTAAACTTCTTAAAACTTTCAAATACATAAACTGATCTTCAGACTCTTTTAGTTGCTTTTCTTATTCACTTTTCTTATCATTCTTTTAAACTTCTTAAAACTTTCAAATTAATAAACTGATCTTCAGACTCTTTTACTTGCTTTTCTTATTCACTTTTCTTATCATTCTTTTAAACTTCTAGTTCTTAAAACTTTCAAATACATAAACTGATCTTCAGACTCTTTTAGTTGCTTTTCTTATTCACTTTTCTTATCATTCTTTTAAACTTCTTAAAACTTTCAAATACATAAACTGATCTTCAGACTCTTTTACTTGCTTTTCTTATTCACTTTTCTTATCATTCTTTTAAACTTCTTAAAATTTCAAATACATAAACTGATCTTCAGACTCTTTTACTTGCTTTTCTTATTCACTTTTCTTATCATTCTTTTAAACTTCTTAAAACTTTCAAATACATAAACTGATTTCAGACTCTTTTACTTGCTTTTCTTATTCACTTTTCTTATCATTCTTTTAAACTTCTTAAAACTTTCAAATACATAAACTGATCTTCAGACTCTTTTACTTGCTTTTCTTATTCACTTTTCTTATCATTCTTTTAAACTTCTTAAAACTTTCAAATACATAAACTGATCTTCAGAATCTTTTACTTGCATTACTTATTCACTTTTCTTATCATTCTTTTAAACTTCTTAAAACTTTCAAATACATAAACTGATCTTCAGACTCTTTTACTTGCTTTTCTTATTCACTTTTCTTATCATTCTTTTAAACTTCTAGTTCTTAAAACTTTCAAATACATAAACTGATCTTCAGACTCTTTTACATGCTTTTCTTATTCACTTTTCTTATCATTCTTTTAAACTTCTTAAAACTTTCAAATACATAAACTGATCTTCAGACTCTTTTAGTTGCTTTTCTTATTCACTTTTCTTATCATTCTTTTAAACTTCTTAAAACTTTCAAATACATAAACTGATCTTCAGACTCTTTTACTTGCTTTTCTTATTCACTTTTCTTATCATTCTTTTAAACTTCTTAAAACTTTCAACATAATAAACTGATCTTCAGACTCTTTTACATGCTTTTGTTATTCACTTTTCTTATCATTCTTTTAAACTTCTTAAAACTTTCAAATACATAAACTGATCTTCAGACTCTTTTACTTGCTTTTCTTATTCACTTTTCTTATCATTCTTTTAAACTTCTTAAAACTTTCAAATACATAAACTGATCTTCAGAATCTTTTACTTGCATTACTTATTCACTTTTCTTATCATTCTTTTAAACTTCTTAAAACTTTCAAATACATAAACTGATCTTCAGACTCTTTTACTTGCTTTTCTTATTCACTTTTCTTATCATTCTTTTAAACTTCTTAAAACTTTCAAATACATAAACTGATCTTCAGACTCTTTTAGTTGCTTTTCTTATTCACTTTTCTTATCATTCTTTTAAACTTCTTAAAACTTTCAAATACATAAACTGATCTTCAGACTCTTTTAGTTGCTTTTCTTATTCACTTTTCTTATCATTCTTTTAAACTTCTTAAAACTTTCAAATACATAAACTGATCTTCAGACTCTTTTACTTGCTTTTCTTATTCACTTTTCTTATCATTCTTTTAAACTTCTTAAAACTTTCAACATAATAAACTGATCTTCAGACTCTTTTACATGCTTTTGTTATTCACTTTTCTTATCATTCTTTTAAACTTCTTAAAACTTTCAAATACATAAACTGATTTCAGACTCTTTTACTTGCTTTTCTTATTCACTTTTCTTATCATTCTTTTAAACTTCTTAAAACTTTCAAATACATAAACTGATCTTCAGACTCTTTTATTTTCTTTTCTTATTCACTTTTCTTATCATTCTTTTAAACTTCTTAAAACTTTCAAATACATAAACTGATCTTCAGACTCTTTTACTTGCTTTTCTTATTCACTTTTCTTATCATTCTTTTAAACTTCTTAAAACTTTCAAATACATAAACTGATCTTCAGACTCTTTTACTTGCTTTTCTTATTCACTTTTCTTATCATTCTTTTAAACTTCTTAAAACTTTCAAATACATAAACTGATCTTCAGAATCTTTTACTTGCATTACTTATTCACTTTTCTTATCATTCTTTTAAACTTCTTAAAACTTTCAAATACATAAACTGATCTTCAGACTCTTTTACTTGCTTTTCTTATTCACTTTTCTTATCATTCTTTTAAACTTCTTAAAACTTTCAAATACATAAACTGATCTTCAGACTCTTTTAGTTGCTTTTCTTATTCACTTTTCTTATCATTCTTTTAAACTTCTTAAAACTTTCAAATACATAAACTGATCTTCAGAATCTTTTACTTGCATTACTTATTCACTTTTCTTAGAAATCTTATCATTCTTTTAAACTTCTAGTTCTTAAAACTTTCAAATACATAAACTGATCTTCATACTCTTTTACTTGCTTTTCTTATTCATTTTTCTTAGAAATCTTATCATTCTTTTAAACTTCTAGTTCTTAAAACTTTCAAATACATAAACTGATCTTCAGACTCTTTTAGTTGCTTTTCTTATTCACTTTTCTTATCATTCTTTTAAACTTCTTAAAATTTCAAATACATAAACTGATCTTCAGACTCTTTTACTTGCTTTTCTTATTCATTTTTCTTAGAAATCTTATCATTCTTTTAAACTTCTAGTTCTTAAAACTTTCAAATACATAAACTGATCTTCATACTCTTTTACTTGCTTTTCTTATTCATTTTTCTTAGAAATCTTATCATTCTTTTAAACTTCTAGTTCTTAAAACTTTCAAATACATAAACTGATCTTCAGACTCTTTTAGTTGCTTTTCTTATTCACTTTTCTTATCATTCTTTTAAACTTCTTAAAACTTTCAAATACATAAACTGATCTTCAGACTCTTTTAGTTGCTTTTCTTATTCACTTTTCTTATCATTCTTTTAAACTTCTTAAAACTTTCAAATTAATAAACTGATCTTCAGACTCTTTTACTTGCTTTTCTTATTCACTTTTCTTATCATTCTTTTAAACTTCTTAAAACTTTCAAATTAATAAACTGATCTTCAGACTCTTTTACTTGCTTTTCTTATTCACTTTTCTTAGAAATCTTATCATTCTTTTAAACTTCTAGTTTTTAAAACTTTCAAATACATAAACTGATCTTCAGACTCTTTTAGTTGCTTTTCTTATTCACTTTTCTTATCATTCTTTTAAACTTCTTAAAACTTTCAAATACATAAACTGATCTTCAGACTCTTTTACTTGCTTTTCTTATTCACTTTTCTTATCATTCTTTTAAACTTCTTAAAACTTTCAAATACATAAACTGATCTTCAGACTCTTTTACTTGCTTTTCTTATTCACTTTTCTTATCATTCTTTTAAACTTCTTAAAACTTTCAAATACATAAACTGATCTTCAGAATCTTTTACTTGCTTTTCTTATTCACTTTTCTTATCATTCTTTTAAACTTCTTAAAACTTTCAAATACATAAACTGATCTTCAGAATCTTTTACTTGCATTACTTATTCACTTTTCTTATCATTCTTTTAAACTTCTTAAAACTTTCAAATACATAAACTGATCTTCAGACTCTTTTACTTGCTTTTCTTATTCACTTTTCTTATCATTCTTTTAAACTTCTTAAAACTTTCAAATACATAAACTGATTTCAGACTCTTTTACTTTCTTTTCTTATTCACTTTTCTTATCATTCTTTTAAACTTCTTAAAACTTTCAAATTAATAAACATATCTTCAGAATCTTTTACTTGCATTTCTTATTCACTTTTCTTATCATTCTTTTAAACTTCTAGTTCTTAAAACTTTCAAATACATAAACTGATCTTCAGACTCTTTTAGTTGCTTTTCTTATTCAGTTTTCTTATCATTCTTTTAAACTTCTAGTTCTTAAAACTTTCAAATTAATAAACTGATCTTCAGACTCTTTTACTTGCTTTTCTTATTCACTTTTCTTATCATTCTTTTAAACTTCTTAAAACTTTCAAATTAATAAACTGATCTTCAGACTCTTTTACTTGCTTTTCTTATTCACTTTTCTTAGAAATCTTATCATTCTTTTAAACTTCTAGTTTTTAAAACTTTCAAATACATAAACTGATCTTCAGACTCTTTTAGTTGCTTTTCTTATTCACTTTTCTTATCATTCTTTTAAACTTCTTAAAACTTTCAAATACATAAACTGATCTTCAGACTCTTTTACTTGCTTTTCTTATTCACTTTTCTTATCATTCTTTTAAACTTCTTAAAACTTTCAAATACATAAACTGATTTCAGACTCTTTTACTTGCTTTTCTTATTCACTTTTCTTATCATTCTTTTAAACTTCTTAAAACTTTCAAATACATAAACTGATCTTCAGAATCTTTTACTTGCTTTTCTTATTCACTTTTCTTATCATTCTTTTAAACTTCTTAAAACTTTCAAATACATAAACTGATCTTCAGAATCTTTTACTTGCATTACTTATTCACTTTTCTTATCATTCTTTTAAACTTCTTAAAACTTTCAAATACATAAACTGATCTTCAGACTCTTTTACTTGCTTTTCTTATTCACTTTTCTTATCATTCTTTTAAACTTCTTAAAACTTTCAAATACATAAACTGATTTCAGACTCTTTTACTTTCTTTTCTTATTCACTTTTCTTATCATTCTTTTAAACTTCTTAAAACTTTCAAATTAATAAACATATCTTCAGAATCTTTTACTTGCATTTCTTATTCACTTTTCTTATCATTCTTTTAAACTTCTAGTTCTTAAAACTTTCAAATACATAAACTGATCTTCAGACTCTTTTAGTTGCTTTTCTTATTCAGTTTTCTTATCATTCTTTTAAACTTCTAGTTCTTAAAACTTTCAAATTAATAAACTGATCTTCAGACTCTTTTACTTGCTTTTCTTATTCACTTTTCTTATCATTCTTTTAAACTTCTTAAAACTTTCAAATACATAAACTGATCTTCAGACTCTTTTACATGCTTTTCTTATTCACTTTTCTTATCATTCTTTTAAACTTCTTAAAACTTTCAAATACATAAACTGATCTTCAGACTCTTTTACTTGCTTTTCTTATTCACTTTTCTTATCATTCTTTTAAACTTCTTAAAATTTCAAATACATAAACTGATCTTCAGACTCTTTTACTTGCTTTTCTTATTCATTTTTCTTAGAAATCTTATCATTCTTTTAAACTTCTAGTTCTTAAAACTTTCAAATACATAAACTGATCTTCAGACTCTTTTACTTGCTTTTCTTATTCATTTTTCTTAGAAATCTTATCATTCTTTTAAACTTCTAGTTCTTAAAACTTTCAAATACATAAACTGATCTTCAGACTCTTTTAGTTGCTTTTCTTATTCACTTTTCTTATCATTCTTTTAAACTTCTTAAAACTTTCAAATACATAAACTGATCTTCAGACTCTTTTAGTTGCTTTTCTTATTCACTTTTCTTATCATTCTTTTAAACTTCTTAAAACTTTCAAATACATAAACTGATCTTCAGACTCTTTTACTTGCTTTTCTTATTCACTTTTCTTATCATTCTTTTAAACTTCTTAAAACTTTCAAATACATAAACTGATCTTCAGACTCTTTTACTTGCTTTTCTTATTCACTTTTCTTATCATTCTTTTAAACTTCTAGTTCTTAAAACTTTCAAATTAATAAACTGATCTTAAGACTCTTTTAGTTGCTTTTCTTATTCACTTTTCTTATCATTCTTTTAAACTTCTTAAAATTTCAAATACATAAACTGATCTTCAGACTCTTTTAGTTGCTTTTCTTATTCACTTTTCTTATCATTCTTTTAAACTTCTAGTTCTTAAAACTTTCAAATTAATAAACTGATCTTCAGACTCTTTTACTTGCTTTTCTTATTCACTTTTCTTATCATTCTTTTAAACTTCTTAAAACTTTCAAATACATAAACTGATCTTCAGACTCTTTTACATGCTTTTCTTATTCACTTTTCTTATCATTCTTTTAAACTTCTTAAAACTTTCAAATACATAAACTGATCTTCAGACTCTTTTACTTGCTTTTCTTATTCACTTTTCTTATCATTCTTTTAAACTTCTTAAAACTTTCAACATAATAAACTGATCTTCAGACTCTTTTACATGCTTTTCTTATTCACTTTTCTTATCATTCTTTTAAACTTCTTAAAACTTTCAAATACATAAACTGATTTCAGACTCTTTTACTTGCTTTTCTTATTCACTTTTCTTATCATTCTTTTAAACTTCTTAAAACTTTCAAATACATAAACTGATCTTCAGACTCTTTTATTTTCTTTTCTTATTCACTTTTCTTATCATTCTTTTAAACTTCTTAAAACTTTCAAATACATAAACTGATCTTCAGACTCTTTTACTTGCTTTTCTTATTCACTTTTCTTATCATTCTTTTAAACTTCTTAAAACTTTCAAATACATAAACTGATCTTCAGACTCTTTTACTTGCTTTTCTTATTCACTTTTCTTATCATTCTTTTAAACTTCTTAAAACTTTCAAATACATAAACTGATCTTCAGAATCTTTTACTTGCATTACTTATTCACTTTTCTTATCATTCTTTTAAACTTCTTAAAACTTTCAAATACATAAACTGATCTTCAGACTCTTTTACTTGCTTTTCTTATTCACTTTTCTTATCATTCTTTTAAACTTCTTAAAACTTTCAAATACATAAACTGATCTTCAGACTCTTTTAGTTGCTTTTCTTATTCACTTTTCTTATCATTCTTTTAAACTTCTTAAAACTTTCAAATACATAAACTGATCTTCAGAATCTTTTACTTGCATTACTTATTCACTTTTCTTAGAAATCTTATCATTCTTTTAAACTTCTAGTTCTTAAAACTTTCAAATACATAAACTGATCTTCATACTCTTTTACTTGCTTTTCTTATTCATTTTTCTTAGAAATCTTATCATTCTTTTAAACTTCTAGTTCTTAAAACTTTCAAATACATAAACTGATCTTCAGACTCTTTTAGTTGCTTTTCTTATTCACTTTTCTTATCATTCTTTTAAACTTCTTAAAATTTCAAATACATAAACTGATCTTCAGACTCTTTTACTTGCTTTTCTTATTCATTTTTCTTAGAAATCTTATCATTCTTTTAAACTTCTAGTTCTTAAAACTTTCAAATACATAAACTGATCTTCATACTCTTTTACTTGCTTTTCTTATTCATTTTTCTTAGAAATCTTATCATTCTTTTAAACTTCTAGTTCTTAAAACTTTCAAATACATAAACTGATCTTCAGACTCTTTTAGTTGCTTTTCTTATTCACTTTTCTTATCATTCTTTTAAACTTCTTAAAACTTTCAAATACATAAACTGATCTTCAGACTCTTTTAGTTGCTTTTCTTATTCACTTTTCTTATCATTCTTTTAAACTTCTTAAAACTTTCAAATTAATAAACTGATCTTCAGACTCTTTTACTTGCTTTTCTTATTCACTTTTCTTATCATTCTTTTAAACTTCTTAAAACTTTCAAATTAATAAACTGATCTTCAGACTCTTTTACTTGCTTTTTTTATTCACTTTTCTTAGAAATCTTATCATTCTTTTAAACTTCTAGTTTTTAAAACTTTCAAATACATAAACTGATCTTCAGACTCTTTTAGTTGCTTTTCTTATTCACTTTTCTTATCATTCTTTTAAACTTCTTAAAACTTTCAAATACATAAACTGATTTCAGACTCTTTTACTTGCTTTTCTTATTCACTTTTCTTATCATTCTTTTAAACTTCTTAAAACTTTCAAATACATAAACTGATTTCAGACTCTTTTACTTGCTTTTCTTATTCACTTTTCTTATCATTCTTTTAAACTTCTTAAAACTTTCAAATACATAAACTGATCTTCAGACTCTTTTACTTGCTTTTCTTATTCACTTTTCTTATCATTCTTTTAAACTTCTTAAAACTTTCAAATACATAAACTGATCTTCAGAATCTTTTACTTGCATTACTTATTCACTTTTCTTATCATTCTTTTAAACTTCTTAAAACTTTCAAATACATAAACTGATCTTCAGACTCTTTTACTTGCTTTTCTTATTCACTTTTCTTATCATTCTTTTAAACTTCTTAAAACTTTCAAATACATAAACTGATTTCAGACTCTTTTACTTTCTTTTCTTATTCACTTTTCTTATCATTCTTTTAAACTTCTTAAAACTTTCAAATTAATAAACATATCTTCAGAATCTTTTACTTGCATTTCTTATTCACTTTTCTTATCATTCTTTTAAACTTCTAGTTCTTAAAACTTTCAAATACATAAACTGATCTTCAGACTCTTTTAGTTGCTTTTCTTATTCAGTTTTCTTATCATTCTTTTAAACTTCTAGTTCTTAAAACTTTCAAATTAATAAACTGATCTTCAGACTCTTTTACTTGCTTTTCTTATTCACTTTTCTTATCATTCTTTTAAACTTCTTAAAACTTTCAAATACATAAACTGATCTTCAGACTCTTTTACATGCTTTTCTTATTCACTTTTCTTATCATTCTTTTAAACTTCTTAAAACTTTCAAATACATAAACTGATCTTCAGACTCTTTTACTTGCTTTTCTTATTCACTTTTCTTATCATTCTTTTAAACTTCTTAAAATTTCAAATACATAAACTGATCTTCAGACTCTTTTACTTGCTTTTCTTATTCATTTTTCTTAGAAATCTTATCATTCTTTTAAACTTCTAGTTCTTAAAACTTTCAAATACATAAACTGATCTTCAGACTCTTTTACTTGCTTTTCTTATTCATTTTTCTTAGAAATCTTATCATTCTTTTAAACTTCTAGTTCTTAAAACTTTCAAATACATAAACTGATCTTCAGACTCTTTTAGTTGCTTTTCTTATTCACTTTTCTTATCATTCTTTTAAACTTCTTAAAACTTTCAAATACATAAACTGATCTTCAGACTCTTTTAGTTGCTTTTCTTATTCACTTTTCTTATCATTCTTTTAAACTTCTTAAAACTTTCAAATTAATAAACTGATCTTCAGACTCTTTTACTTGCTTTTCTTATTCACTTTTCTTATCATTCTTTTAAACTTCTTAAAACTTTCAAATACATAAACTGATCTTCAGACTCTTTTACTTGCTTTTCTTATTCACTTTTCTTATCATTCTTTTAAACTTCTAGTTCTTAAAACTTTCAAATTAATAAACTGATTTCAGACTCTTTTACTTGCTTTTCTTATTCACTTTTCTTATCATTCTTTTAAACTTCTTAAAATTTCAAATACATAAACTGATCTTCAGACTCTTTTAGTTGCTTTTCTTATTCACTTTTCTTATCATTCTTTTAAACTTCTAGTTCTTAAAACTTTCAAATTAATAAACTGATCTTCAGACTCTTTTACTTGCTTTTCTTATTCACTTTTCTTATCATTCTTTTAAACTTCTTAAAACTTTCAAATACATAAACTGATTTCAGACTCTTTTACTTGCTTTTCTTATTCACTTTTCTTATCATTCTTTTAAACTTCTTAAAACTTTCAAATACATAAACTGATTTCAGACTCTTTTACTTGCTTTTCTTATTCACTTTTCTTATCATTCTTTTAAACTTCTTAAAACTTTCAAATACATAAACTGATCTTCAGAATCTTTTACTTGCTTTTCTTATTCACTTTTCTTATCATTCTTTTAAACTTCTTAAAACTTTCAAATACATAAACTGATCTTCAGAATCTTTTACTTGCATTACTTATTCACTTTTCTTATCATTCTTTTAAACTTCTTAAAACTTTCAAATACATAAACTGATCTTCAGACTCTTTTACTTGCTTTTCTTATTCACTTTTCTTATCATTCTTTTAAACTTCTTAAAACTTTCAAATACATAAACTGATTTCAGACTCTTTTACTTTCTTTTCTTATTCACTTTTCTTATCATTCTTTTAAACTTCTTAAAACTTTCAAATTAATAAACATATCTTCAGAATCTTTTACTTGCATTTCTTATTCACTTTTCTTATCATTCTTTTAAACTTCTAGTTCTTAAAACTTTCAAATACATAAACTGATCTTCAGACTCTTTTAGTTGCTTTTCTTATTCAGTTTTCTTATCATTCTTTTAAACTTCTAGTTCTTAAAACTTTCAAATTAATAAACTGATCTTCAGACTCTTTTACTTGCTTTTCTTATTCACTTTTCTTATCATTCTTTTAAACTTCTTAAAACTTTCAAATACATAAACTGATCTTCAGACTCTTTTACATGCTTTTCTTATTCACTTTTCTTATCATTCTTTTAAACTTCTTAAAACTTTCAAATACATAAACTGATCTTCAGACTCTTTTACTTGCTTTTCTTATTCACTTTTCTTATCATTCTTTTAAACTTCTTAAAATTTCAAATACATAAACTGATCTTCAGACTCTTTTACTTGCTTTTCTTATTCATTTTTCTTAGAAATCTTATCATTCTTTTAAACTTCTAGTTCTTAAAACTTTCAAATACATAAACTGATCTTCAGACTCTTTTACTTGCTTTTCTTATTCATTTTTCTTAGAAATCTTATCATTCTTTTAAACTTCTAGTTCTTAAAACTTTCAAATACATAAACTGATCTTCAGACTCTTTTAGTTGCTTTTCTTATTCACTTTTCTTATCATTCTTTTAAACTTCTTAAAACTTTCAAATACATAAACTGATCTTCAGACTCTTTTAGTTGCTTTTCTTATTCACTTTTCTTATCATTCTTTTAAACTTCTTAAAACTTTCAAATTAATAAACTGATCTTCAGACTCTTTTACTTGCTTTTCTTATTCACTTTTCTTATCATTCTTTTAAACTTCTTAAAACTTTCAAATACATAAACTGATCTTCAGACTCTTTTACTTGCTTTTCTTATTCACTTTTCTTATCATTCTTTTAAACTTCTTAAAACTTCTAGTTCTTAAAACTTTCAAATTAATAAACTGATTTCAGACTCTTTTACTTGCTTTTCTTATTCACTTTTCTTATCATTCTTTTAAACTTCTTAAAATTTCAAATACATAAACTGATCTTCAGACTCTTTTAGTTGCTTTTCTTATTCACTTTTCTTATCATTCTTTTAAACTTCTAGTTCTTAAAACTTTCAAATTAATAAACTGATCTTCAGACTCTTTTACTTGCTTTTCTTATTCACTTTTCTTATCATTCTTTTAAACTTCTTAAAACTTTCAAATACATAAACTGATCTTCAGACTCTTTTACATGCTTTTCTTATTCACTTTTCTTATCATTCTTTTAAACTTCTTAAAACTTTCAAATACATAAACTGATCTTCAGACTCTTTTACTTGCTTTTCTTATTCACTTTTCTTATCATTCTTTTAAACTTCTTAAAACTTTCAAATACATAAACTGATCTTCAGACTCTTTTACTTGCTTTTCTTATTCACTTTTCTTAGAAATCTTATCATTCTTTTAAACTTCTAGTTCTTAAAACTTTCAAATACATAAACTGATCTTCAGACTCTTTTAGTTGCTTTTCTTATTCACTTTTCTTATCATTCTTTTAAACTTCTAGTTCTTAAAACTTTCAAATTAATAAACTGATCTTCAGACTCTTTTACTTGCTTTTCTTATTCACTTTTCTTATCATTCTTTTAAACTTCTTAAAACTTTCAAATACATAAACTGATCTTCAGACTCTTTTACTTGCTTTTCTTATTCACTTTTCTTATCATTCTTTTAAACTTCTTAAAACTTTCAAATACATAAACTGATCTTCAGACTCTTTTACTTGCTTTTCTTATTCACTTTTCTTATCATTCTTTTAAACTTCTTAAAACTTTCAAATGCATAAACTGATCTTCAGACTCTTTTACATGCTTTTCTTATTCACTTTTCTTATCATTCTTTTAAACTTCTTAAAACTTTCAAATACATAAACTGATCTTCAGACTCTTTTACTTTCTTTTCTTATTCACTTTTCTTATCATTCTTTTAAACTTCTTAAAACTTTCAAATACATAAACTGATCTTCAGACTCTTTTACTTGCTTTTCTTATTCACTTTTCTTATCATTCTTTTAAACTTCTTAAAACTTCTAGTTCTTAAAATTTCAAATACATAAACTGATATTCAGACTCTTTTACTTGCTTTTCTTATTCACTTTTCTTAGAAATCTTATCATTCTTTTAAACTTCTAGTTCTTAAAACTTTCAAATTAATAAACTGATCTTCAGACTCTTTTACTTGCTTTTCTTATTCACTTTTCTTATCATTCTTTTAAACTTCTTAAAACTTTCAAATACATAAACTGATCTTCAGACTCTTTTACATGCTTTTCTTATTCACTTTTCTTATCATTTTTTTAAACTTCTTAAAACTTTCAAATACATAAACTGATCTTCAGACTCTTTTACATGCTTTTCTTATTCACTTTTCTTATCATTCTTTTAAACTTCTTAAAACTTTCAAATACATAAACTGATCTTCAGACTCTTTTACTTGCTTTTCTTATTCACTTTTCTTATCATTCTTTTAAACTTCTTAAAACTTTCAAATACATAAACTGATCTTCAGACTCTTTTACTTGCTTTTCTTATTCACTTTTCTTATCATTCTTTTAAACTTCTTAAAACTTTCAACATAATAAACTGATCTTCAGACTCTTTTACTTGCTTTTCTTATTCACTTTTCTTAGAAATCTTATCATTCTTTTAAACTTCTAGTTCTTAAAACTTTCAAATTAATAAACTGATCTTCAGACTCTTTTACTTGCTTTTCTTATTCACTTTTCTTAGAAATCTTATCATTCTTTTAAAATTCTAGTTCTTAAAACTTTCAAATACATAAACTGATCTTCAGACTCTTTTACATGCTTTTCTTATTCACTTTTCTTATCATTCTTTTAAACTTCTTAAAACTTTCAAATACATAAACTGATCTTCAGACTCTTTTACTTGCTTTTCTTATTCACTTTTCTTATCATTCTTTTAAACTTCTTAAAACTTTCAAATACATAAACTGATCTTCAGACTCTTTTACTTGCTTTTCTTAATCACTTTTCTTAGAAATCTTATCATTCTTTTAAACTTCTAGTTCTTAAAACTTTCAAATACATAAACTGATCTTCAGACTCTTTTACTTGCTTTTCTTATTCATTTTTCTTAGAAATCTTATCATTCTTTTAAACTTCTAGTTCTTAAAATTTTCAAATACATAAACTGATCTTCAGACTCTTTTAGTTGCTTTTCTTATTCACTTTTCTTATCATTCTTTTAAACTTCTTAAAACTTTCAAATACATAAACTGATCTTCAGACTCTTTTAGTTGCTTTTCTTATTCACTTTTCTTATCATTCTTTTAAACTTCTTAAAACTTTCAAATTAATAAACTGATCTTCAGACTCTTTTACTTGCTTTTCTTATTCACTTTTCTTATCATTCTTTTAAACTTCTTAAAACTTTCAAATACATAAACTGATCTTCAGACTCTTTTACATGCTTTTCTTATTCACTTTTCTTATCATTCTTTTAAACTTCTTAAAACTTTCAAATACATAAACTGATCTTCAGACTCTTTTACTTGCTTTTCTTATTCACTTTTCTTATCATTCTTTTAAACTTCTAGTTCTTAAAACTTTCAAATTAATAAACTGATCTTCAGACTCTTTTAGTTGCTTTTCTTATTCACTTTTCTTATCATTCTTTTAAACTTCTTAAAATTTCAAATACATAAACTGATCTTCAGACTCTTTTACTTGCTTTTCTTATTCATTTTTCTTAGAAATCTTATCATTCTTTTAAACTTCTAGTTCTTAAAACTTTCAAATACATAAACTGATCTTCAGACTCTTTTACTTGCTTTTCTTATTCACTTTTCTTATCATTCTTTTAAACTTCTTAAAACTTTCAAATTAATAAACTGATCTTCAGACTCTTTTACTTGCTTTTCTTATCATTCTTTTAAACTTCTTAAAACTTTCAAATAAATAAACTGATCTTCAGACTCTTTTACTTGCTTTTCTTATTCACTTTTCTTATCATTCTTTTAAACTTCTTAAAACTTTCAAATACATAAACTGATCTTCAGACTCTTTTACTTGCTTTTCTTATTCACTTTTCTTAGAAATCTTATCATTCTTTTAAACTTCTAGTTCTTAAAACTTTCAAATACATAAACTGATCTTCAGACTCTTTTACTTGCTTTTCTTATTCACTTTTCTTAGAAATCTTATCATTCTTTTAAACTTCTAGTTCTTAAAACTTTCAAATACATAAACTGATCTTCAGACTCTTTTAGTTGCTTTTCTTATTCACTTTTCTTATCATTCTTTTAAACTTCTTAAAACTTTCAAATACATAAACTGATCTTCAGACTCTTTTAGTTGCTTTTCTTATTCACTTTTCTTATCATTCTTTTAAACTTCTTAAAATTTCAAATACATAAACTGATCTTCAGACTCTTTTACTTGCTTTTCTTATTCACTTTTCTTAGAAATCTTATCATTCTTTTAAACTTCTAGTTCTTAAAACTTTCAAATACATAAACTGATCTTCAGACTCTTTTAGTTGCTTTTCTTATTCACTTTTCTTATCATTCTTTTAAACTTCTTAAAATTTCAAATACATAAACTGATCTTCAGACTCTTTTACTTGCTTTTCTTATTCATTTTTCTTAGAAATCTTATCATTCTTTTAAACTTCTAGTTCTTAAAACTTTCAAATACATAAACTGATCTTCAGACTCTTTTACTTGCTTTTCTTATTCACTTTTCTTATCATTCTTTTAAACTTCTTAAAACTTTCAAATTAATAAACTGATCTTCAGACTCTTTTACTTGCTTTTCTTATTCACTTTTCTTATCATTCTTTTAAACTTCTTAAAACTTTCAAATACATAAACTGATATTCAGACTCTTTTACATGCTTTTCTTATTCACTTTTCTTATCATTCTTTTAAACTTCTTAAAACTTTCAAATACATAAACTGATCTTCAGACTCTTTTACTTGCTTTTCTTATTCACTTTTCTTAGAAATCTTATCATTCTTTTAAAATTCTAGTTCTTAAAAATTTCAAATTAATAAACTGAACTTCAGACTCTTTTACTTGCTTTTCTTATTCACTTTTCTTAGAAATCTTATCATTCTTTTAAACTTCTAGTTCTTAAAACTTTCAAATACATAAACTGATCTTCAGACTCTTTTACTTGCTTTTCTTATTCACTTTTCTTATCATTCTTTTAAACTTCTTAAAACTTTCAAATACATAAACTGATCTTCAGA
This sequence comes from Loxodes magnus, assembly GCA_946699065.1. Taxonomy (NCBI): domain Eukaryota; phylum Ciliophora; class Karyorelictea; order Loxodida; family Loxodidae; genus Loxodes; species Loxodes magnus. Next base: position 56,803 of record CAMPDV010000650.1, read on the forward strand.
CTCTTTTACTTGCTTTTCTTATTCACTTTTCTTATCATTCTTTTAAACTTCTTAAAACTTTCAAATACATAAACTGATCTTCAGACTCTTTTACTTGCTTTTCTTATTCATTTTTCTTAGAAATCTTATCATTCTTTTAAACTTCTAGTTCTTAAAACTTTCAAATACATAAACTGATCTTCAGACTCTTTTAGTTGCTTTTCTTATTCACTTTTCTTATCATTCTTTTAAACTTCTTAAAACTTTCAAATACATAAACTGATCTTCAGACTCTTTTACTTGCTTTTCTTATTCACTTTTCTTAGAAATCTTATCATTCTTTTAAACTTCTAGTTCTTAAAATTTTCAAATACATAAACTGATCTTCAGACTCTTTTAGTTGCTTTTCTTATTCACTTTTCTTATCATTCTTTTAAACTTCTTAAAACTTTCAAATACATAAACTGATCTTCAGACTCTTTTACTTGCTTTTCTTATTCACTTTTCTTATCATTCTTTTAAACTTCTTAAAACTTTCAAATACATAAACTGATCTTCAGACTCTTTTACTTTCTTTTCTTATTCACTTTTCTTATCATTCTTTTAAACTTCTTAAAACTTTCAAATACATAAACTGATCTTCAGACTCTTTTACTTGCTTTTCTTATTCACTTTTCTTATCATTCTTTTAAACTTCTTAAAACTTCTAGTTCTTAAAATTTCAAATACATAAATTGATATTCAGACTCTTTTACTTGCTTTTCTTATTCATTTTTGTTAGAAATCTTATCATTCTTTTAAACTTCTAGTTCTTAAAACTTTCAAATACATAAACTGATCTTCAGACTCTTTTACTTGCTTTTCTTATTCATTTTTCTTAGAAATCTTATCATTCTTTTAAACTTCTAGTTCTTAAAACTTTCAAATACATAAACTGATCTTCAGACTCTTTTAGTTGCTTTTCTTATTCACTTTTCTTATCATTCTTTTAAACTTCTTAAAACTTTCAAATACATAAACTGATCTTCAGACTCTTTTACTTGCTTTTCTTATTCATTTTTCTTAGAAATCTTATCATTCTTTTAAACTTCTAGTTCTTAAAACTTTCAAATACATAAACTGATCTTCAGACTCTTTTACTTGCTTTTCTTATTCACTTTTCTTATCATTCTTTTAAACTTCTTAAAACTTTCAAATACATAAACTGATCTTCAGACTCTTTTACTTGCTTTTCTTATTCACTTTTCTTATCATTCTTTTAAACTTCTTAAAACTTTCAAATACATAAACTGATCTTCAGACTCTTTTACTTGCTTTTCTTATTCACTTTTCTTATCATTCTTTTAAACTTCTTAAAACTTTCAACATAATAAACTGATCTTCAGAATCTTTTACTTGCTTTTCTTATTCACTTTTCTTATCATTCTTTTAAACTTCTTAAAACTTTCAAATACATAAACTGATCTTCAGAATCTTTTACTTGCTTTTCTTATTCACTTTTCTTATCATTCTTTTAAACTTCTTAAAACTTTCAAATTAATAAACTGATCTTCAGACTCTTTTACTTGCTTTTCTTATTCACTTTTCTTATCATTCTTTTAAACTTCTAGTTCTTAAAACTTTCAAATTAATAAACTGATCTTCAGACTCTTTTACATGCTTTTCTTATTCACTTTTCTTATCATTCTTTTAAACTTCTTAAAACTTTCAAATACATAAACTGATCTTCAGACTCTTTTACTTGCTTTTCTTATTCATTTTTCTTAGAAATCTTATCATTCTTTTAAACTTCTAGTTCTTAAAACTTTCAAATACATAAACTGATCTTCAGACTCTTTTACTTGCTTTTCTTATTCACTTTTCTTATCATTCTTTTAAACTTCTTAAAACTTTCAAATACATAAACTGATCTTCAGACTCTTTTAGTTGCTTTTCTTATTCACTTTTCTTATCATTCTTTTAAACTTCTTAAAACTTTCAAATACATAAACTGATCTTCAGACTCTTTTACTTGCTTTTCTTATTCACTTTTCTTATCATTCTTTTAAACTTCTTAAAATTTCAAATACATAAACTGATCTTCAGACTCTTTTACTTGCTTTTCTTATTCACTTTTCTTATCATTCTTTTAAACTTCTTAAAACTTTCAAATACATAAACTGATCTTCAGACTCTTTTACATGCTTTTCTTATTCACTTTTCTTATCATTCTTTTAAACTTCTTAAAATTTCAAATTCATAAACTGATCTTCAGACTCTTTTACTTGCTTTTCTTATTCACTTTTCTTATCATTCTTTTAAACTTCTAGTTCTTAAAACTTTCAAATTAATAAACTGATCTTCAGACTCTTTTACATGCTTTTCTTATTCACTTTTCTTATCATTCTTTTAAACTTCTTAAAACTTTCAAATACATAAACTGATCTTCAGACTCTTTTAGTTGCTTTTCTTATTCACTTTTCTTATCATTCTTTTAAACTTCTTAAAACTTTCAAATACATAAACTGATCTTCAGACTCTTTTACTTGCTTTTCTTATTCACTTTTCTTATCATTCTTTTAAACTTCTTAAAATTTCAAATACATAAACTGATCTTCAGACTCTTTTAGTTGCTTTTCTTATTCACTTTTCTTATCATTCTTTTAAACTTCTTAAAACTTTCAAATACATAAACTGATCTTCAGACTCTTTTACTTGCTTTTCTTATTCACTTTTCTTATCATTCTTTTAAACTTCTTAAAACTTTCAAATACATAAACTGATCTTCAGACTCTTTTACTTGCTTTTCTTATTCACTTTTCTTATCATTCTTTTAAACTTCTTAAAACTTTCAAATACATAAACTGATCTTCAGACTCTTTTACTTGCTTTTCTTATTCACTTTTCTTATCATTCTTTTAAACTTCTTAAAACTTTCAACATAATAAACTGATCTTCAGACTCTTTTACTTGCTTTTCTTATTCACTTTTCTTATCATTCTTTTAAACTTCTTAAAACTTTCAACATAATAAACTAATCTTCAGACTCTTTTACATGCTTTTCTTATTCACTTTTCTTATCATTCTTTTAAACTTCTTAAAATTTCAAATTCATAAACTGATCTTCAGACTCTTTTAGTTGCTTTTCTTATTCACTTTTCTTATCATTCTTTTAAACTTCTAGTTCTTAAAACTTTCAAATTAATAAACTGATCTTCAGACTCTTTTACATGCTTTTCTTATTCACTTTTCTTATCATTCTTTTAAACTTCTTAAAACTTTCAAATACATAAACTGATCTTCAGACTCTTTTACTTGCTTTTCTTATTCACTTTTCTTATCATTCTTTTAAACTTCTTAAAACTTCTAGTTCTTAAAATTTCAAATACATAAACTGATATTCAGACTCTTTTACTTGCTTTTCTTATTCATTTTTGTTAGAAATCTTATCATTCTTTTAAACTTCTAGTTCTTAAAACTTTCAAATACATAAACTGATCTTCAGACTCTTTTACTTGCTTTTCTTATTCATTTTTCTTAGAAATCTTATCATTCTTTTAAACTTCTAGTTCTTAAAACTTTCAAATACATAAACTGATCTTCAGACTCTTTTAGTTGCTTTTCTTATTCACTTTTCTTATCATTCTTTTAAACTTCTTAAAACTTTCAAATACATAAACTGATCTTCAGACTCTTTTACTTTCTTTTCTTATTCACTTTTCTTATCATTCTTTTAAACTTCTTAAAACTTTCAACATAATAAACTAATCTTCAGACTCTTTTACATGCTTTTCTTATTCACTTTTCTTATCATTCTTTTAAACTTCTTAAAATTTCAAATTCATAAACTGATCTTCAGACTCTTTTACTTGCTTTTCTTATTCACTTTTCTTATCATTCTTTTAAACTTCTAGTTCTTAAAACTTTCAAATTAATAAACTGATCTTCAGACTCTTTTACATGCTTTTCTTATTCACTTTTCTTATCATTCTTTTAAACTTCTTAAAACTTTCAAATACATAAACTGATCTTCAGACTCTTTTACTTGCTTTTCTTATTCACTTTTCTTATCATTCTTTTAAACTTCTTAAAACTTCTAGTTCTTAAAATTTCAAATACATAAACTGATATTCAGACTCTTTTACTTGCTTTTCTTATTCATTTTTGTTAGAAATCTTATCATTCTTTTAAACTTCTAGTTCTTAAAACTTTCAAATACATAAACTGATCTTCAGACTCTTTTACTTGCTTTTCTTATTCATTTTTCTTAGAAATCTTATCATTCTTTTAAACTTCTAGTTCTTAAAACTTTCAAATACATAAACTGATCTTCAGACTCTTTTAGTTGCTTTTCTTATTCACTTTTCTTATCATTCTTTTAAACTTCTTAAAACTTTCAAATACATAAACTGATCTTCAGACTCTTTTACTTGCTTTTCTTATTCATTTTTCTTAGAAATCTTATCATTCTTTTAAACTTCTAGTTCTTAAAACTTTCAAATGCATAAACTGATCTTCAGACTCTTTTACTTGCTTTTCTTATTCACTTTTCTTATCATTCTTTTAAACTTCTTAAAACTTTCAAATACATAAACTGATCTTCAGACTCTTTTACTTGCTTTTCTTATTCACTTTTCTTATCATTCTTTTAAACTTCTAGTTCTTAAAACTTTCAAATTAATAAACTGATCTTCAGACTCTTTTACTTTCTTTTCTTATTCACTTTTCATATCATTCTTTTAAACTTCTTAAAACTTTCAACATAATAAACTAATCTTCAGACTCTTTTACATGCTTTTCTTATTCACTTTTCTTATCATTCTTTTAAACTTCTTAAAATTTCAAATTCATAAACTGATCTTCAGACTCTTTTACTTGCTTTTCTTATTCACTTTTCTTATCATTCTTTTAAACTTCTAGTTCTTAAAACTTTCAAATTAATAAACTGATCTTCAGACTCTTTTACATGCTTTTCTTATTCACTTTTCTTATCATTCTTTTAAACTTCTTAAAACTTTCAAATACATAAACTGATCTTCAGACTCTTTTAGTTGCTTTTCTTATTCACTTTTCTTATCATTCTTTTAAACTTCTTAAAACTTTCAAATACATAAACTGATCTTCAGACTCTTTTACTTGCTTTTCTTATTCACTTTTCTTATCATTCTTTTAAACTTCTTAAAATTTCAAATACATAAACTGATCTTCAGACTCTTTTACTTGCTTTTCTTATTCACTTTTCTTATCATTCTTTTAAACTTCTTAAAACTTTCAAATACATAAACTGATCTTCAGACTCTTTTACTTGCTTTTCTTATTCACTTTTCTTATCATTCTTTTAAACTTCTTAAAACTTTCAACATAATAAACTGATCTTCAGACTCTTTTACATGCTTTTCTTATTCACTTTTCTTATCATTCTTTTAAACTTCTTAAAACTTTCAAATACATAAACTGATCTTCAGACTCTTTTACATGCTTTTCTTATTCACTTTTCTTATCATTCTTTTAAACTTCTTAAAGCTTTCAAATACATAAACTGATCTTCAGACTCTTTTACATGCTTTTCTTATTCACTTTTCTTATCATTCTTATAAACTTCTTACAACTTTCAAATGCATAAACTGATCTTCAGACTCTTTTACTACCTTTTCTTATCATTCTTTTAAACTTCTTAAAACTTTCAAATACATAAACTGATCTTAAGACTCTTTTACTTGCTTTTCTTATTCACTTTTCTTATCATTCTTTTAAACTTCTTAAAACTTTCAAATACATAAACTGATCTTCAGAATCTTTTACTTGCTTTTCTTATTCACTTTTTTTATCATTCTTTTAAACTTCTTACAACTTTCAAATTAATAAACTGATCTTCAGAATCTTTTACTTGCTTTTCTTATTCACTTTTCTTATCATTCTTTTAAACTTCTTAAAACTTTCAAATTAATAAACTGATCTTCAGACTCTTTTACTTGCTTTTCTTATTCACTTTTCTTATCATTCTTTTAAACTTCTTAAAACTTTCAAATACATAAACTGATCTTCAGACTCTTTTACATGCTTTTCTTATTCACTTTTCTTATCATTCTTTTAAACTTCTTAAAACTTTCAAATACATAAACTGATCTTCAGACTCTTTTACATGCTTTTCTTATTCACTTTTCTTATCATTCTTTTAAACTTCTAGTTCTTAAAACTTTCAAATTAATAAACTGATCTTCAGACTCTTTTACATGCTTTTCTTATTCACTTTTCTTATCATTCTTTTAAACTTCTTAAAACTTTCAAATACATAAACTGATCTTCAGACTCTTTTACTTGCTTTTCTTATTCACTTTTCTTATCATTCTTTTAAACTTCTTAAAACTTCTAGTTCTTAAAACTTTCAAATACAAAAACTGATCTTCAGACTCTTTTACTTGCTTTTCTTATTCACTTTTCTTATCATTCTTTTAAACTTCTTAAAATTTTCAACTACATAAACTGATCTTCAGACTCTTTTACTTGCTTTTCTTTTTCACTTTTCTTATCATTCTTTTAAACTTCTTAAAACTTTCAAATACATAAACTGATCTTCAGACTCTTTTACATGATTTTCTTATTCACTTTTCTTATCATTCTTTTAAACTTCTTAAAACTTTCAACATAATAAACTGATCTTCAGACTCTTTTACTTTCTTTTCTTATTCACTTTTCTTATCATTCTTTTAAACTTCTTAAAATTTCAAATACATAAACTGATCTTCAGAATTTTTTACTTGCTTTTCTTATTCACTTTTCTTATCATTCTTTTAAACTTCTTAAAACTTTCAAATTAATAAACTGATCTTAAGAATCTTTTGCTTGCATTTCTTATTCACTTTTCTTATCATTCTTTTAAACTTCTTAAAACTTTCAAATTAATAAACTGATCTTCAGAATCTTTTACTTGCTTTTCTTATTCACTTTTCTTATCATTCTTTTAAACTTCTTAAAACTTTCAAATTAATAAACTGATCTTCAGACTCTTTTACTTGCTTTTCTTATCATTCTTTTAAACTTCTTAAAACTTTCAAATAAATAAACTGGACTTCAGAATCTTTTACTTGCTTTTCTTATTCACTTTTCTTATCATTTTTTTAAACTTCTTAAAGCTTTCAAATACATAAACTGATCTTCAGACTCTTTTACTTGCTTTTCTTATCATTCTTTTAAACTTCTTAAAACTTTCAAATACATAAACTGATCTTCAGAATCTTTTACTTGCTTTTCTTATTCACTTTTCTTATCATTCTTTTAAACTTCTTAAAACTTTCAAATTAATAAACTGATCTTCAGACTCTTTTACTTGCTTTTCTTATCATTCTTTTAAACTTCTTAAAACTTTCAAATACATAAACTGATCTTCAGACTCTTTTACTTGCTTTTCTTATTCACTTTTCTTATCATTCTTTTAAACTTCTTAAAACTTTCAAATACATAAACTGATCTTCAGACTCTTTTACTTGCTTTTCTTATTCACTTTTCTTATCATTCTTTTAAACTTCTTAAAACTTTCAAATACATAAACTGATCTTCAGACTCTTTTACTTGCTTTTCTTATTCACTTTTCTTATCATTCTTTTAAACTTCTTAAAACTTTCAAATTAATAAACTGATCTTCAGACTCTTTTACTTGCTTTTCTTATCATTCTTTTAAACTTCTTAAAACTTTCAAATACATAAACTGATCTTCAGAATCTTTTACTTGCTTTTCTTATTCACTTTTCTTATCATTCTTTTAAACTTCTTAAAACTTTCAAATACATAAACTGATCTTCAGACTCTTTTACTTGCTTTTCTTATTCACTTTTCTTATCATTCTTTTAAACTTCTTAAAACTTTCAAATACATAAACTGATCTTAAGACTCTTTTACTTGCTTTTCTTATCATTCTTTTAAACTTCTTAAAACTTTCAAATACATAAACTGATCTTCAGAATCTTTTACTTGCTTTTCTTATTCACTTTTCTTATCATTTTTTTAAACTTCTTAAAGCTTTCAAATACATAAACTGATCTTCAGACTCTTTTACTTGCTTTTCTTATTCACTTTTCTTATCATTCTTTTAAACTTCTTAAAACTTTCAAATTAATAAACTGATCTTAAGAATCTTTTGCTTGCATTTCTTATTCACTTTTCTTATCATTCTTTTAAACTTCTTAAAACTTTCAAATACATAAACTGATCTTCAGAATCTTTTACTTGCTTTTCTTATCATTCTTTTAAACTTCTTAAAACTTTCAAATACATAAACTGATCTTCAGACTCTTTTACTTGCTTTTCTTATTCACTTTTCTTATCATTCTTTTAAACTTCTTACAACTTTCAAATACATAAACTGATCTTCAGAATCTTTTACTTGCTTTTCTTATTCACTTTTCTTATCATTCTTTTAAACTTCTTAAAACTTTCAACTTAATAAACTGATCTTAAGAATCTTTTGCTTGCTTTTCTTATTCACTTTTCTTATCATTCTTTTAAACTTCTTAAAACTTTCAAATTAATAAACTGATCTTCAGAATCTTTTACTTGCTTTTCTTATTCACTTTTCTTATCATTCTTTTAAACTTCTTAAAACTTTCAAATTAATAAACTGATCTTCAGACTCTTTTACTTGCTTTTCTTATCATTCTTTTAAACTTCTTAAAACTTTCAAATAAATAAACTGATCTTCAGAATCTTTTACTTGCTTTTCTTATTCACTTTTCTTATCATTCTTTTAAACTTCTTAAAACTTTCAAATACATAAACTGATCTTCAGAATCTTTTACTTGCTTTTCTTATCATTCTTTTAAACTTCTTAAAGCTTTCAAATGCATAAACTGATCTTCAGAATCTTTTACTTGCTTTTCTTATTCACTTTTCTTATCATTCTTTTAAACTTCTTAAAACTTTCAAATAAATAAACTGATCTTAAGAATCTTTTGCTTGCATTTCTTATTCACTTTTCTTATCATTCTTTTAAATTTCTTAAAACTTTCAAATTAATAAACTGATCTTCAGACTCTTTTACTTGCTTTTCTTATCATTCTTTTAAACTTCTTAAAACTTTCAAATAAATAAACTGATCTTCAGACTCTTTTACTTGCTTTTCTTATTCACTTTTCTTATCATTCTTTTAAACTTCTTAAAACTTTCAAATACATAAACTGATCTTCAGAATCTTTTACTTGCTTTTCTTATCATTCTTTTAAACTTCTTAAAACTTTCAAATTAATAAACTGATCTTCAGACTCTTTTACTTGCTTTTCTTATTCACTTTTCTTATCATTCTTTTAAACTTCTTAAAACTTTCAAATACATAAACTGATCTTCAGACTCTTTTACATGCTTTTCTTATTCACTTTTCTTATCATTCTTTTAAACTTCTTAAAACTTTCAAATACATAAACTGATCTTCAGACTCTTTTACATGCTTTTCTTATTCACTTTTCTTATCATTCTTTTAAACTTCTTAAAACTTTCAAATACATAAACTGATCTTCAGACTCTTTTACATGCTTTTCTTATTCACTTTTCTTATCATTCTTTTAAACTTCTTAAAACTTTCAAATACATAAACTGATCTTCAGACTCTTTTACTTGCTTTTCTTATTCATTTTTCTTAGAAATCTTATCATTCTTTTAAACTTCTAGTTCTTAAAACTTTCAAATACAAAAACTGATCTTCAGACTCTTTTACTTGCTTTTCTTATTCACTTTTCTTATCATTCTTTTAAACTTCTTAAAATTTTCAACTACATAAACTGATCTTCAGACTCTTTTACTTGCTTTTCTTTTTCACTTTTCTTATCATTCTTTTAAACTTCTTAAAACTTTCAAATACATAAACTGATCTTCAGACTCTTTTACATGATTTTCTTATTCACTTTTCTTATCATTCTTTTAAACTTCTTAAAACTTTCAACATAATAAACTGATCTTCAGACTCTTTTACTTTCTTTTCTTATTCACTTTTCTTATCATTCTTTTAAACTTCTTAAAATTTCAAATACATAAACTGATCTTCAGAATCTTTTACTTGCTTTTCTTATTCACTTTTCTTATCATTCTTTTAAACTTCTTAAAACTTTCAAATTAATAAACTGATCTTAAGAATCTTTTGCTTGCATTTCTTATTCACTTTTCTTATCATTCTTTTAAACTTCTTAAAACTTTCAAATTAATAAACTGATCTTCAGAATCTTTTACTTGCTTTTCTTATTCACTTTTCTTATCATTCTTTTAAACTTCTTAAAACTTTCAAATTAATAAACTGATCTTCAGACTCTTTTACTTGCTTTTCTTATCATTCTTTTAAACTTCTTAAAACTTTCAAATAAATAAACTGATCTTCAGAATCTTTTACTTGCTTTTCTTATTCACTTTTCTTATCATTTTTTTAAACTTCTTAAAGCTTTCAAATACATAAACTGATCTTCAGACTCTTTTACTTGCTTTTCTTATCATTCTTTTAAACTTCTTAAAGCTTTCAAATACATAAACTGATCTTCAGAATCTTTTACTTGCTTTTCTTATTCACTTTTCTTATCATTCTTTTAAACTTCTTAAAACTTTCAAATTAATAAACTGATCTTCAGACTCTTTTACTTGCTTTTCTTATCATTCTTTTAAACTTCTTAAAACTTTCAAATACATAAACTGATCTTCAGACTCTTTTACTTGCTTTTCTTATTCACTTTTCTTATCATTCTTTTAAACTTCTTAAAACTTTCAAATACATAAACTGATCTTCAGACTCTTTTACTTGCTTTTCTTATTCACTTTTCTTATCATTCTTTTAAACTTCTTAAAACTTTCAAATACATAAACTGATCTTCAGACTCTTTTACTTGCTTTTCTTATTCACTTTTCTTATCATTCTTTTAAACTTCTTAAAACTTTCAAATTAATAAACTGATCTTCAGACTCTTTTACTTGCTTTTCTTATCATTCTTTTAAACTTCTTAAAACTTTCAAATACATAAACTGATCTTCAGAATCTTTTACTTGCTTTTCTTATTCACTTTTCTTATCATTCTTTTAAACTTCTTAAAACTTTCAAATACATAAACTGATCTTCAGACTCTTTTACTTGCTTTTCTTATTCACTTTTCTTATCATTCTTTTAAACTTCTTAAAACTTTCAAATACATAAACTGATCTTAAGACTCTTTTACTTGCTTTTCTTATCATTCTTTTAAACTTCTTAAAACTTTCAAATACATAAACTGATCTTCAGAATCTTTTACTTGCTTTTCTTATTCACTTTTCTTATCATTTTTTTAAACTTCTTAAAGCTTTCAAATACATAAACTGATCTTCAGACTCTTTTACTTGCTTTTCTTATTCACTTTTCTTATCATTCTTTTAAACTTCTTAAAACTTTCAAATTAATAAACTGATCTTAAGAATCTTTTGCTTGCATTTCTTATTCACTTTTCTTATCATTCTTTTAAACTTCTTAAAACTTTCAAATACATAAACTGATCTTCAGAATCTTTTACTTGCTTTTCTTATCATTCTTTTAAACTTCTTAAAACTTTCAAATACATAAACTGATCTTCAGACTCTTTTACTTGCTTTTCTTATTCACTTTTCTTATCATTCTTTTAAACTTCTTACAACTTTCAAATACATAAACTGATCTTCAGAATCTTTTACTTGCTTTTCTTATTCACTTTTCTTATCATTCTTTTAAACTTCTTAAAACTTTCAACTTAATAAACTGATCTTAAGAATCTTTTGCTTGCTTTTCTTATTCACTTTTCTTATCATTCTTTTAAACTTCTTAAAACTTTCAAATTAATAAACTGATCTTCAGAATCTTTTACTTGCTTTTCTTATTCACTTTTCTTATCATTCTTTTAAACTTCTTAAAACTTTCAAATTAATAAACTGATCTTCAGACTCTTTTACTTGCTTTTCTTATCATTCTTTTAAACTTCTTAAAACTTTCAAATAAATAAACTGATCTTCAGAATCTTTTACTTGCTTTTCTTATTCACTTTTCTTATCATTCTTTTAAAATTCTTAAAACTTTCAAATACATAAACTGATCTTAAGACTCTTTTACTTGCTTTTCTTATCATTCTTTTAAACTTCTTAAAGCTTTCAAATACATAAACTGATCTTCAGAATCTTTTACTTGCTTTTCTTATTCACTTTTCTTATCATTCTTTTAAACTTCTTAAAACTTTCAAATTAATAAACTGATCTTCAGAATCTTTTGCTTGCATTTTTTATTCACTTTTCTTATCATTCTTTTAAATTTCTTAAAACTTTCAAATTAATAAACTGATCTTCAGACTCTTTTACTTGCTTTTCTTATCATTCTTTTAAACTTCTTAAAACTTTCAAATAAATAAACTGATCTTCAGACTCTTTTACTTGCTTTTCTTATTCACTTTTCTTATCATTCTTTTAAACTTCTTAAAACTTTCAAATACATAAACTGATCTTCAGAATCTTTTACTTGCTTTTCTTATCATTCTTTTAAACTTCTTAAAGCTTTCAAATGCATAAACTGATCTTCAGAATTTTACTTGCATTTCTTATTCACTTTTCTTATCATTCTTTTAAACTTCTTAAAACTTTCAAATACATAAACTGATCTTCAGACTCTTTTACTTGCTTTTCTTATTCACTTTTCTTATCATTCTTTTAAACTTCTTAAAACTTTCAAATACATAAACTGATCTTAAGACTCTTTTACTTGCTTTTCTTATCATTCTTTTAAACTTCTTAAAACTTTCAAATACATAAACTGATCTTCAGACTCTTTTATTTGCTTTTCTTATTCACTTTTAATATCATTCTTTTAAACTTCTTAAAACTTTCAAATACATAAACTGATCTTCAGACTCTTTTACTTGCTTTTCTTATTCACTTTTCTTATCATTTTTTTAAACTTCTTAAAGCTTTCAAATACATAAACTGATCTTCAGACTCTTTTACTTGCTTTTCTTATCATTCTTTTAAACTTCTTAAAACTTTCAAATAAATAAACTGATCTTCAGAATCTTTTACTTGCTTTTCTTATTCACTTTTCTTATCATTCTTTTAAACTTCTTAAAACTTTCAAATACATAAACTGATCTTCAGAATCTTTTACTTGCTTTTCTTATCATTCTTTTAAACTTCTTAAAGCTTTCAAATACATAAACTGATCTTCAGAATCTTTTACTTGCTTTTCTTATTCACTTTTCTTATCATTCTTTTAAACTTCTTAAAACTTTCAAATTAATAAACTGATCTTCAGACTCTTTTACTTGCTTTTCTTATCATTCTTTTAAACTTCTTAAAACTTTCAAATACATAAACTGATCTTCAGACTCTTTTACTTGCTTTTCTTATTCACTTTTCTTATCATTCTTTTAAACTTCTTAAAACTTTCAAATACATAAACTGATCTTCAGAATCTTTTACTTGCTTTTCTTATCATTCTTTTAAACTTCTTAAAGCTTTCAAATTCATAAACTGATCTTCAGAATTTTACTTGCATTTCTTATTCACTTTTCTTATCATTTTTTTAAACTTCTTAAAACTTTCAAATACATAAACTGATCTTCAGACTCTTTTACTTGCTTTTCTTATTCACTTTTCTTATCATTCTTTTAAACTTCTTAAAACTTTCAAATACATAAACTGATCTTAAGACTCTTTTACTTGCTTTTCTTATCATTCTTTTAAACTTCTTAAAGCTTTCAAATACATAAACTGATCTTCAGAATTTTACTTGCATTTCTTATTCACTTTTCTTATCATTTTTTTAAACTTCTTAAAGCTTTCAAATACATAAACTGATCTTCAGACTCTTTTACTTGCTTTTCTTATTCACTTTTCTTATCATTCTTTTAAACTTCTTAAAACTTTCAAATTAATAAACTGATCTTAAGAATCTTTTGCTTGCATTTCTTATTCACTTTTCTTATCATTCTTTTAAACTTCTTAAAACTTTCAAATACATAAACTGATCTTCAGAATCTTTTACTTGCTTTTCTTATCATTCTTTTAAACTTCTTAAAACTTTCAAATACATAAACTGATCTTCAGACTCTTTTACTTGCTTTTCTTATTCACTTTTCTTATCATTCTTTTAAACTTCTTACAACTTTCAAATACATAAACTGATCTTCAGAATCTTTTACTTGCTTTTCTTATTCACTTTTCTTATCATTCTTTTAAACTTCTTAAAACTTTCAACTTAATAAAATGATCTTAAGAATCTTTTGCTTGCTTTTCTTATTCACTTTTCTTATCATTCTTTTAAACTTCTTAAAACTTTCAAATTAATAAACTTATCTTCAGAATCTTTTACTTGCTTTTCTTATTCACTTTTCTTATCATTCTTTTAAACTTCTTAAAACTTTCAAATTAATAAACTGATCTTCAGACTCTTTTACTTGCTTTTCTTATCATTCTTTTAAACTTCTTAAAACTTTCAAATAAACAAACTGATCTTCAGAATCTTTTACTTGCTTTTCTTATTCACTTTTCTTATCATTCTTTTAAAATTCTTAAAACTTTCAAATACATAAACTGATCTTAAGACTCTTTTACTTGCTTTTCTTATCATTCTTTTAAACTTCTTAAAGCTTTCAAATACATAAACTGATCTTCAGAATTTTACTTGCATTTCTTATTCACTTTTCTTATCATTCTTTTAAACTTCTTAAAACTTTCAAATACATAAACTGATCTTCAGAATCTTTTACTTGCTTTTCTTATTCACTTTTCTTATCATTCTTTTAAACTTCTTAAAACTTTCAAATACATAAACTGATCTTAAGACTCTTTTACTTGCTTTTCTTATCATTCTTTTAAACTTCTTAAAACTTTCAAATACATAAACTGATCTTCAGACTCTTTTATTTGCTTTTCTTATTCACTTTTAATATCATTCTTTTAAACTTCTTAAAACTTTCAAATTAATAAACTGATCTTCAGAATCTTTTGCTTGCATTTCTTATTCACTTTTCTTATCATTCTTTTAAACTTCTTAAAACTTTCAAATACATAAACTGATCTTCAGAATCTTTTACTTGCTTTTCTTATTCACTTTTCTTATCATTCTTTTAAACTTCTTACAACTTTCAAATACATAAACTGATCTTCAGAATCTTTTACTTGCTTTTCTTATTCACTTTTCTTATCATTCTTTTAAACTTCTTAAAACTTTCAACTTAATAAACTGATCTTAAGAATCTTTTGCTTGCTTTTCTTATTCACTTTTCTTATCATTCTTTTAAACTTCTTAAAACTTTCAAATTAATAAACTGATCTTCAGAATCTTTTACTTGCTTTTCTTATTCACTTTTCTTATCATTCTTTTAAACTTCTTAAAACTTTCAAATTAATAAACTGATCTTCAGACTCTTTTACTTGCTTTTCTTATCATTCTTTTAAACTTCTTAAAACTTTCAAATACATAAACTGATCTTCAGAATCTTTTACTTGCTTTTCTTATTCACTTTTCTTATCATTCTTTTAAAATTCTTAAAACTTTCAAATACATAAACTGATCTTCAGAATCTTTTACTTGCTTTTCTTATTCACTTTTCTTATCATTCTTTTAAACTTCTTAAAACTTTCAACTTAATAAACTGATCTTAAGAATCTTTTGCTTGCTTTTCTTATTCACTTTTCTTATCATTCTTTTAAACTTCTTAAAACTTTCAAATTAATAAACTGATCTTTAGAATCTTTTACTTGCTTTTCTTATTCACTTTTCTTATCATTCTTTTAAACTTCTTAAAACTTTCAAATACATAAACTGATCTTAAGAATCTTTTACTTGCTTTTCTTATCATTCTTTTAAACTTCTTAAAACTTTCAAATACATAAACTGATCTTCAGAATCTTTTACTTGCTTTTCTTATTCACTTTTCTTATCATTCTTTTAAACTTCTTAAAACTTTCAAATAAATAAACTGATCTTCAGAATCTTTTACTTGCTTTTCTTATCATTCTTTTAAACTTCTTAAAGCTTTCAAATGCATAAACTGATCTTCAGAATTTTACTTGCATTTCTTATTCACTTTTCTTATCATTCTTTTAAACTTCTTAAAACTTTCAAATACATAAACTGATCTTCAGAATCTTTTACTTGCTTTTCTTATTCACTTTTCTTATCATTCTTTTAAACTTCTTAAAACTTTCAAATACATAAACTGATCTTAAGACTCTTTTACTTGCTTTTCTTATCATTCTTTTAAACTTCTTAAAACTTTCAAATACATAAACTGATCTTCAGACTCTTTTATTTGCTTTTCTTATTCACTTTTAATATCATTCTTTTAAACTTCTTAAAACTTTCAAATACATAAACTGATCTTCAGACTCTTTTACTTGCTTTTCTTATTCACTTTTCTTATCATTTTTTTAAACTTCTTAAAGCTTTCAAATACATAAACTGATCTTCAGACTCTTTTACTTGCTTTTCTTATTCACTTTTCTTATCATTCTTTTAAACTTCTTAAAACTTTCAAATTAATAAACTGATCTTAAGAATCTTTTGCTTGCATTTCTTATTCACTTTTCTTATCATTCTTTTAAACTTCTTAAAACTTTCAAATACATAAACTGATCTTCAGAATCTTTTACTTGCTTTTCTTATCATTCTTTTAAACTTCTTAAAACTTTCAAATACATAAACTGATCTTCAGACTCTTTTACTTGCTTTTCTTATTCACTTTTCTTATCATTCTTTTAAACTTCTTACAACTTTCAAATACATAAACTGATCTTCAGAATCTTTTACTTGCTTTTCTTATTCACTTTTCTTATCATTCTTTTAAACTTCTTAAAACTTTCAAATTAATAAACTGATCTTAAGAATCTTTTACTTGCTTTTCTTATCATTCTTTTAAACTTCTTACAACTTTCAAATACATAAACTGATCTTCAGAATCTTTTACTTGCTTTTCTTATTCACTTTTCTTATCATTCTTTTAAACTTCTTAAAACTTTCAAATTAATAAACTGATCTTCAGAATCTTTTACTTGCTTTTCTTATTCACTTTTATTATCATTCTTTTAAACTTCTTAAAACTTTCAAATTAATAAACTGATCTTCAGACTCTTTTACTTGCTTTTCTTATCATTCTTTTAAACTTCTTAAAACTTTCAAATTAATAAACTGATCTTCAGAATCTTTTACTTGCTTTTCTTATTCACTTTTCTTATCATTCTTTTAAACTTCTTAAAACTTTCAAATACATAAACTGATCTTCAGAATCTTTTACTTGCTTTTCTTATCATTCTTTT
Source organism: Loxodes magnus (assembly GCA_946699065.1). Classification (NCBI taxonomy): domain Eukaryota; phylum Ciliophora; class Karyorelictea; order Loxodida; family Loxodidae; genus Loxodes; species Loxodes magnus. The sequence goes on from CAMPDV010000650.1 coordinate 74,029, forward strand.
AAACTTCTTAAAGCTTTCAAATGCATAAACTGATCTTCAGAATTTTACTTGCATTTCTTATTCACTTTTCTTATCATTCTTTTAAACTTCTTAAAACTTTCAAATACATAAACTGATCTTCAGAATCTTTTACTTGCTTTTCTTATTCACTTTTCTTATCATTCTTTTAAACTTCTTAAAACTTTCAAATTAATAAACTGATCTTCAGACTCTTTTACTTGCTTTTCTTATCATTCTTTTAAACTTCTTAAAACTTTCAAATTAATAAACTGATCTTCAGAATCTTTTACTTGCTTTTCTTATTCACTTTTCTTATCATTCTTTTAAACTTCTTAAAACTTTCAAATACATAAACTGATCTTCAGACTCTTTTACTTGCATTTCTTATTCACTTTTCTTATCATTCTTTTAAACTTCTTAAAACTTTCAAATTAATAAACTGATCTTAAGAATCTTTTGCTTGCATTTCTTATTCACTTTTCTTATCATTCTTTTAAACTTCTTAAAACTTTCAAATACATAAACTGATCTTCAGAATCTTTTACTTGCTTTTCTTATCATTCTTTTAAACTTCTTAAAACTTTCAAATACATAAACTGATCTTCAGACTCTTTTACTTGCTTTTCTTATTCACTTTTCTTATCATTCTTTTAAACTTCTTACAACTTTCAAATACATAAACTGAGTTTCAGACTCTTTTACTTGCTTTTCTTATTCACTTTTCTTATCATTCTTTTAAACTTCTTACAACTTTCAAATACATAAACTGATCTTCAGAATCTTTTACTTGCTTTTCTTATTCACTTTTCTTATCATTCTTTTAAACTTCTTAAAACTTTCAAATACATAAACTGATCTTCAGAATCTTTTGCTTGCATTTCTTATTCACTTTTCTTATCATTCTTTTAAACTTCTTAAAACTTTCAAATTAATAAACTGATCTTCAGAATCTTTTACTTGCTTTTCTTATTCACTTTTCTTATCATTCTTTTAAAATTCTTAAAACTTTCAAATACATAAACTGATCTTAAGAATCTTTTACTTGCTTTTCTTATCATTCTTTTAAACTTCTTAAAACTTTCAAATACATAAACTGATCTTCAGACTCTTTTACTTGCTTTTCTTATTCACTTTTCTTATCATTCTTTTAAACTTCTTAAAACTTTCAAATACATAAACTGATCTTCAGAATCTTTTACTTGCTTTTCTTATCATTCTTTTAAACTTCTTAAAGCTTTCAAATGCATAAACTGATCTTCAGAATTTTACTTGCATTTCTTATTCACTTTTCTTATCATTCTTTTAAACTTCTTAAAACTTTCAAATACATAAACTGAGTTTCAGACTCTTTTACTTGCTTTTCTTATTCACTTTTCTTATCATTCTTTTAAACTTCTTACAACTTTCAAATACATAAACTGATCTTCAGAATCTTTTACTTGCTTTTCTTATTCACTTTTCTTATCATTCTTTTAAACTTCTTAAAACTTTCAAATACATAAACTGATCTTCAGAATCTTTTGCTTGCATTTCTTATTCACTTTTCTTATCATTCTTTTAAACTTCTTAAAACTTTCAAATTAATAAACTGATCTTCAGAATCTTTTACTTGCTTTTCTTATTCACTTTTCTTATCATTCTTTTAAAATTCTTAAAACTTTCAAATACATAAACTGATCTTAAGAATCTTTTACTTGCTTTTCTTATCATTCTTTTAAACTTCTTAAAACTTTCAAATACATAAACTGATCTTCAGACTCTTTTACTTGCTTTTCTTATTCACTTTTCTTATCATTCTTTTAAACTTCTTAAAACTTTCAAATTAATAAACATATCTTCAGAATCTTTTACTTGCTTTTCTTATCATTCTTTTAAACTTCTTAAAGCTTTCAAATGCATAAACTGATCTTCAGAATTTTACTTGCATTTCTTATTCACTTTTCTTATCATTCTTTTAAACTTCTTAAAACTTTCAAATACATAAACTGATCTTCAGAATCTTTTACTTGCTTTTCTTATTCACTTTTCTTATCATTCTTTTAAACTTCTTAAAACTTTCAAATACATAAACTGATCTTAAGACTCTTTTACTTGCTTTTCTTATCATTCTTTTAAACTTCTTAAAACTTTCAAATACATAAACTGATCTTCAGAATCTTTTACTTGCTTTTCTTATTCACTTTTCTTATCATTCTTTTAAACTTCTTAAAACTTTCAAATTAATAAACTGATCTTCAGAATCTTTTACTTGCTTTTCTTATTCACTTTTCTTATCATTCTTTTAAACTTCTTAAAACTTTCAACTTAATAAACTGATCTTAAGAATCTTTTGCTTGCTTTTCTTATTCACTTTTCTTATCATTCTTTTAAACTTCTTAAAACTTTCAAATACATAAACTGATCTTCAGACTCTTTTACTTGCTTTTCTTATTCACTTTTCTTATCATTCTTTTAAACTTCTTACAACTTTCAAATACATAAACTGATCTTCAGAATCTTTTACTTGCTTTTCTTATTCACTTTTCTTATCATTCTTTTAAACTTCTTAAAACTTTCAAATTAATAAACTGATCTTCAGACTCTTTTACTTGCTTTTCTTATCATTCTTTTAAACTTCTTAAAACTTTCAAATACATAAACTGATCTTCAGACTCTTTTACTTGCTTTTCTTATTCACTTTTCTTATCATTCTTTTAAACTTCTTAAAACTTTCAAATTAATAAACTGATCTTCAGACTCTTTTACTTGCTTTTCTTATCATTCTTTTAAACTTCTTAAAACTTTCAAATACATAAACTGATCTTCAGAATCTTTTACTTGCTTTTCTTATTCACTTTTCTTATCATTCTTTTAAAATTCTTAAAACTTTCAAATACATAAACTGATCTTCAGAATCTTTTACTTGCTTTTCTTATTCACTTTTCTTATCATTCTTTTAAACTTCTTAAAACTTTCAACTTAATAAACTGATCTTAAGAATCTTTTGCTTGCTTTTCTTATTCACTTTTCTTATCATTCTTTTAAACTTCTTAAAACTTTCAAATTAATAAACTGATCTTCAGAATCTTTTACTTGCTTTTCTTATTCACTTTTCTTATCATTCTTTTAAACTTCTTAAAACTTTCAACTTAATAAACTGATCTTAAGAATCTTTTGCTTGCTTTTCTTATTCACTTTTCTTATCATTCTTTTAAACTTCTTAAAACTTTCAAATACATAAACTGATCTTCAGACTCTTTTACTTGCTTTTCTTATTCACTTTTCTTATCATTCTTTTAAACTTCTTACAACTTTCAAATACATAAACTGATCTTCAGAATCTTTTACTTGCTTTTCTTATTCACTTTTCTTATCATTCTTTTAAACTTCTTAAAACTTTCAAATTAATAAACTGATCTTCAGACTCTTTTACTTGCTTTTCTTATCATTCTTTTAAACTTCTTAAAACTTTCAAATACATAAACTGATCTTCAGACTCTTTTACTTGCTTTTCTTATTCACTTTTCTTATCATTCTTTTAAACTTCTTAAAACTTTCAAATTAATAAACTGATCTTCAGACTCTTTTACTTGCTTTTCTTATCATTCTTTTAAACTTCTTAAAACTTTCAAATACATAAACTGATCTTCAGAATCTTTTACTTGCTTTTCTTATTCACTTTTCTTATCATTCTTTTAAAATTCTTAAAACTTTCAAATACATAAACTGATCTTCAGAATCTTTTACTTGCTTTTCTTATTCACTTTTCTTATCATTCTTTTAAACTTCTTAAAACTTTCAACTTAATAAACTGATCTTAAGAATCTTTTGCTTGCTTTTCTTATTCACTTTTCTTATCATTCTTTTAAACTTCTTAAAACTTTCAAATTAATAAACTGATCTTCAGAATCTTTTACTTGCTTTTCTTATTCACTTTTCTTATCATTCTTTTAAACTTCTTAAAACTTTCAAATACATAAACTGATCTTAAGAATCTTTTACTTGCTTTTCTTATCATTCTTTTAAACTTCTTAAAACTTTCAAATACATAAACTGATCTTCAGACTCTTTTACTTGCTTTTCTTATTCACTTTTCTTATCATTCTTTTAAACTTCTTAAAACTTTCAAATACATAAACTGATCTTCAGAATCTTTTACTTGCTTTTCTTATCATTCTTTTAAACTTCTTAAAGCTTTCAAATGCATAAACTGATCTTCAGAATTTTACTTGCATTTCTTATTCACTTTTCTTATCATTCTTTTAAACTTCTTAAAACTTTCAAATACATAAACTGATCTTCAGAATCTTTTACTTGCTTTTCTTATTCACTTTTCTTATCATTCTTTTAAACTTCTTACAACTTTCAAATACATAAACTGATCTTAAGACTCTTTTACTTGCTTTTCTTATCATTCTTTTAAACTTCTTAAAACTTTCAAATACATAAACTGATCTTCAGACTCTTTTATTTGCTTTTCTTATTCACTTTTAATATCATTCTTTTAAACTTCTTAAAACTTTCAAATACATAAACTGATCTTCAGACTCTTTTACTTGCTTTTCTTATTCACTTTTCTTATCATTTTTTTAAACTTCTTAAAGCTTTCAAATACATAAACTGATCTTCAGACTCTTTTACTTGCTTTTCTTATTCACTTTTCTTATCATTCTTTTAAACTTCTTAAAACTTTCAAATTAATAAACTGATCTTCAGAATCTTTTACTTGCTTTTCTTATTCACTTTTCTTATCATTCTTTTAAAATTCTTAAAACTTTCAAATACATAAACTGATCTTAAGAATCTTTTACTTGCTTTTCTTATCATTCTTTTAAACTTCTTAAAACTTTCAAATACATAAACTGATCTTCAGACTCTTTTACTTGCTTTTCTTATTCACTTTTCTTATCATTCTTTTAAACTTCTTACAACTTTCAAATACATAAACTGATCTTCAGAATCTTTTACTTGCTTTTCTTATTCACTTTTCTTATCATTCTTTTAAACTTCTTAAAACTTTCAAATTAATAAACTGATCTTAAGAATCTTTTACTTGCTTTTCTTATCATTCTTTTAAACTTCTTACAACTTTCAAATACATAAACTGATCTTCAGAATCTTTTACTTGCTTTTCTTATTCACTTTTCTTATCATTCTTTTAAACTTCTTAAAACTTTCAAATTAATAAACTGATCTTCAGAATCTTTTACTTGCTTTTCTTATTCACTTTTCTTATCATTCTTTTAAACTTCTTAAAACTTTCAAATTAATAAACTGATCTTCAGACTCTTTTACTTGCTTTTCTTATCATTCTTTTAAACTTCTTAAAACTTTCAAATAAATAAACTGATCTTCAGAATCTTTTACTTGCTTTTCTTATTCACTTTTCTTATCATTCTTTTAAACTTCTTAAAACTTTCAAATACATAAACTGATCTTCAGAATCTTTTACTTGCTTTTCTTATCATTCTTTTAAACTTCTTAAAGCTTTCAAATGCATAAACTGATCTTCAGAATTTTACTTGCATTTCTTATTCACTTTTCTTATCATTCTTTTAAACTTCTTAAAACTTTCAAATACATAAACTGATCTTCAGAATCTTTTACTTGCTTTTCTTATTCACTTTTCTTATCATTCTTTTAAACTTCTTAAAACTTTCAAATACATAAACTGATCTTAAGACTCTTTTACTTGCTTTTCTTATCATTCTTTTAAACTTCTTAAAACTTTCAAATTAATAAACTGATCTTCAGAATCTTTTACTTGCTTTTCTTATTCACTTTTCTTATCATTCTTTTAAACTTCTTAAAACTTTCAAATACATAAACTGATCTTCAGACTCTTTTACTTGCATTTCTTATTCACTTTTCTTATCATTCTTTTAAACTTCTTAAAACTTTCAAATTAATAAACTGATCTTAAGAATCTTTTGCTTGCATTTCTTATTCACTTTTCTTATCATTCTTTTAAACTTCTTAAAACTTTCAAATACATAAACTGATCTTCAGAATCTTTTACTTGCTTTTCTTATCATTCTTTTAAACTTCTTAAAACTTTCAAATACATAAACTGATCTTCAGACTCTTTTACTTGCTTTTCTTATTCACTTTTCTTATCATTCTTTTAAACTTCTTACAACTTTCAAATACATAAACTGAGTTTCAGACTCTTTTACTTGCTTTTCTTATTCACTTTTCTTATCATTCTTTTAAACTTCTTACAACTTTCAAATACATAAACTGATCTTCAGAATCTTTTACTTGCTTTTCTTATTCACTTTTCTTATCATTCTTTTAAACTTCTTAAAACTTTCAAATACATAAACTGATCTTCAGAATCTTTTGCTTGCATTTCTTATTCACTTTTCTTATCATTCTTTTAAACTTCTTAAAACTTTCAAATTAATAAACTGATCTTCAGAATCTTTTACTTGCTTTTCTTATTCACTTTTCTTATCATTCTTTTAAAATTCTTAAAACTTTCAAATACATAAACTGATCTTAAGAATCTTTTACTTGCTTTTCTTATCATTCTTTTAAACTTCTTAAAACTTTCAAATACATAAACTGATCTTCAGACTCTTTTACTTGCTTTTCTTATTCACTTTTCTTATCATTCTTTTAAACTTCTTAAAACTTTCAAATACATAAACTGATCTTCAGAATCTTTTACTTGCTTTTCTTATTCACTTTTCTTATCATTCTTTTAAACTTCTTAAAACTTTCAACTTAATAAACTGATCTTAAGAATCTTTTACTTGCTTTTCTTATTCACTTTTCTTATCATTCTTTTAAACTTCTTAAAACTTTCAAATACATAAACTGATCTTAAGACTCTTTTACTTGCTTTTCTTATCATTCTTTTAAACTTCTTAAAACTTTCAAATACATAAACTGATCTTCAGAATCTTTTACTTGCTTTTCTTATTCACTTTTCTTATCATTCTTTTAAAATTCTTAAAACTTTCAAATACATAAACTGATCTTCAGACTCTTTTACTTGCATTTCTTATTCACTTTTCTTATCATTCTTTTAAACTTCTTAAAACTTTCAAATTAATAAACTGATCTTCAGACTCTTTTACTTGCTTTTCTTATTCACTTTTCTTATCATTCTTTTAAACTTCTTAAAACTTTCAAATACATAAACTGATCTTAAGACTCTTTTACTTGCTTTTCTTATCATTCTTTTAAACTTCTTAAAACTTTCAAATACATAAACTGATCTTCAGAATCTTTTACTTGCTTTTCTTATTCACTTTTCTTATCATTCTTTTAAACTTCTTACAACTTTCAAATAAATAAACTGATCTTCAGAATCTTTTACTTGCTTTTCTTATCATTCTTTTAAACTTCTTAAAACTTTCAAATACATAAACTGATCTTCAGAATCTTTTACTTGCTTTTCTTATTCACTTTTCTTATCATTCTTTTAAACTTCTTACAACTTTCAAATACATAAACTGATCTTCAGACTCTTTTACTTGCTTTTCTTATTCACTTTTCTTATCATTCTTTTAAACTTCTTAAAACTTTCAAATACATAAACTGATCTTCAGACTCTTTTACTTGCTTTTCTTATTCACTTTTCTTAGAAATCTTATCATTCTTTTAAACTTCTAGTTCTTAAAACTTTCAAATTAATAAACTGATCTTCAGACTCTTTTACTTGCTTTTCTTATTCACTTTTCTTATCATTCTTTTAAACTTCTTAAAACTTTCAAATACATAAACTGATCTTAAGACTCTTTTACTTGCTTTTCTTATTCACTTTTCTTATCTTTCTTTTAAACTTCTTACAACTTTCAAATACATAAACTGATCTTCAGACTCTTTTACTTGCTTTTCTTATTCACTTTTCTTATCATTCTTTTAAACTTCTTAAAACTTTCAAATACATAAACTGATCTTAAGAATCTTTTGCTTGCATTTCTTATTCACTTTTCTTATCATTCTTTTAAACTTCTTAAAACTTTCAAATTAATAAACTGATCTTCAGAATCTTTTACTTGCTTTTCTTATTCACTTTTCTTATCATTCTTTTAAACTTCTTAAAACTTTCAAATACATAAACTGATCTTAAGACTCTTTTACTTGCTTTTCTTATTCACTTTTCTTATCATTCTTTTAAACTTCTTACAACTTTCAAATACATAAACTGATCTTCAGACTCTTTTACTTGCTTTTCTTATTCACTTTTCTTATCATTCTTTTAAACTTCTTAAAACTTTCAAATACATAAACTGATCTTAAGAATCTTTTGCTTGCATTTCTTATTCACTTTTCTTATCATTCTTTTAAACTTCTTAAAACTTTCAAATTAATAAACTGATCTTCAGACTCTTTTACTTGCTTTTCTTATCATTCTTTTAAACTTCTTAAAACTTTCAAATAAATAAACTGATCTTCAGAATCTTTTACTTGCTTTTCTTATCATTCTTTTAAACTTCTTAAAGCTTTCAAATGCATAAACTGATCTTCAGAATTTTACTTGCATTTCTTATTCACTTTTCTTATCATTCTTTTAAACTTCTTAAAACTTTCAAATACATAAACTGATCTTCAGAATCTTTTGCTTGCATTTCTTATTCACTTTTCTTATCATTCTTTTAAACTTCTTACAACTTTCAAATACATAAACTGATCTTCAGACTCTTTTACTTGCTTTTCTTATTCACTTTTCTTATCATTTTTTTAAACTTCTTAAAGCATTCAAATACATAAACTGATCTTCAGACTCTTTTACTTGCTTTTCTTATTCACTTTTCTTTACATTCTTTTAAACTTCTTAAAACTTTCAAATTAATAAACTGATCTTAAGAATCTTTTACTTGCTTTTCTTATCATTCTTTTAAACTTCTTAAAACTTTCAAATACATAAACTGATCTTCAGACTCTTTTACTTGCTTTTCTTATTCACTTTTCTTATCATTCTTTTAAACTTCTTAAAACTTTCAAATACATAAACTGATCTTCAGAATCTTTTACTTGCTTTTCTTATTATTCTTTTAAACTTCTTAAAGCTTTCAAATGCATAAACTGATCTTCAGAATTTTACTTGAATTTCTTATTCACTTTTCTTATCATTCTTTTAAACTTCTTAAAACTTTCAAATACATAAACTGATCTTCAGAATCTTTTACTTGCTTTTCTTATTCACTTTTCTTATCATTCTTTTAAACTTCTTAAAACTTTCAAATACATAAACTGATCTTAAGACTCTTTTACTTGCTTTTCTTATTCACTTTTCTTATCATTCTTTTAAACTTCTTAAAACTTTCAAATTAATAAACTGATCTTAAGAATCTTTTGCTTGCATTTCTTATTCACTTTTCTTATCATTCTTTTAAACTTCTTAAAACTTTCAAATACATAAACTGATCTTCAGACTCTTTTACTTGCTTTTCTTATTCACTTTTCTTATCATTCTTTTAAACTTCTTACAACTTTCAAATACATAAACTGATCTTCAGACTCTTTTACTTGCTTTTCTTATTCACTTTTCTTATCATTCTTTTAAACTTCTTAAAACTTTCAAATTAATAAACTGATCTTAAGAATCTTTTGCTTGCATTTCTTATTCACTTTTCTTATCATTCTTTTAAACTTCTTAAAACTTTCAAATTAATAAACTGATCTTCAGAATCTTTTACTTGCTTTTCTTATTCACTTTTCTTATCATTCTTTTAAACTTCTTAAAACTTTCAAATACATAAACTGATCTTAAGACTCTTTTACTTGCTTTTCTTATCATTCTTTTAAACTTCTTAAAACTTTCAAATTAATAAACTGATCTTCAGACTCTTTTACTTGCTTTTCTTATTCACTTTTCTTATCATTCTTTTAAACTTCTTAAAACTTTCAAATACATAAACTGATCTTCAGAATCTTTTACTTGCTTTTCTTATTATTCTTTTAAACTTCTTAAAGCTTTCAAATGCATAAACTGATCTTCAGAATTTTACTTGCATTTCTTATTCACTTTTCTTATCATTCTTTTAAACTTCTTAAAACTTTCAAATACATAAACTGATCTTCAGAATCTTTTACTTGCTTTTCTTATTCACTTTTCTTATCATTCTTTTAAACTTCTTAAAACTTTCAAATACATAAACTGATCTTAAGACTCTTTTACTTGCTTTTCTTATCATTCTTTTAAACTTCTTAAAACTTTCAAATACATAAACTGATCTTCAGAATCTTTTACTTGCTTTTCTTATTCACTTTTCTTATCATTCTTTTAAAATTCTTAAAACTTTCAAATACATAAACTGATCTTCAGAATCTTTTGCTTGCATTTCTTATTCACTTTTCTTATCATTCTTTTAAACTTCTTAAAACTTTCAAATTAATAAACTGATCTTCAGAATCTTTTACTTGCTTTTCTTATCATTCTTTTAAACTTCTTAAAGCTTTCAAATGCATAAACTGATCTTCAGACTCTTTTACTTGCTTTTCTTATCATTCTTTTAAACTTCTTAAAACTTTCAAATAAATAAACTGATCTTCAGAATCTTTTACTTGCTTTTCTTATCATTCTTTTAAACTTCTTAAAGCTTTCAAATGCATAAACTGATCTTAAGACTCTTTTACTTGCTTTTCTTATTCACTTTTCTTATCATTCTTTTAAACTTCTTAAAACTTTCAAATAAATAAACTGATCTTCAGAATCTTTTACTTGCATTTCTTATTCACTTTTCTTATCATTCTTTTAAACTTCTTAAAACTTTCAAATTAATAAACTGATCTTCAGAATCTTTTACTTGCTTTTCTTATTCACTTTTCTTATCATTCTTTTAAACTTCTTAAAACTTTCAAATTTATAAACTGATCTTCAGACTCTTTTACTTGCTTTTCTTATCATTCTTTTAAACATCTTAAAACTTTCAAATACATAAACTGATCTTCAGACTCTTTTACTTGCTTTTCTTATTCACTTTTCTTATCATTCTTTTAAACTTCTTAAAACTTTCAAATACATAAACTGATCTTAAGACTCTTTTACTTGCTTTTCTTATTCACTTTTCTTATCATTCTTTTAAACTTCTTAAAACTTTCAAATAAATAAACTGATCTTCAGAATCTTTTACTTGCATTTCTTATTCACTTTTCTTATCATTCTTTTAAACTTCTTAAAACTTTCAAATACATAAACTGATCTTCAGAATCTTTTACTTGCTTTTCTTATTCACTTTTCTTATCATTCTTTTAAACTTCTTAAAACTTTCAAATACATAAACTGATCTTCAGACTCTTTTACTTGCTTTTCTTATCATTCTTTTAAACTTCTTAAAACTTTCAAATACATAAACTGATCTTCAGAATCTTTTACTTGCTTTTCTTATTCACTTTTCTTATCATTCTTTTAAACTTCTTAAAACTTTCAAATTAATAAACTGATCTTAAGAATCTTTTGCTTGCATTTCTTATTCACTTTTCTTATCATTCTTTTAAACTTCTTAAAACTTTCAAATTAATAAACTGATCTTCAGAATCTTTTACTTGCTTTTCTTATTCACTTTTCTTATCATTCTTTTAAACTTCTTAAAACTTTCAAATACATAAACTGATCTTAAGACTCTTTTACTTGCTTTTCTTATTCACTTTTCTTATCATTCTTTTAAACTTCTTAAAACTTTCAAATTAATAAACTGATCTTAAGAATCTTTTGCTTGCATTTCTTATTCACTTTTCTTATCATTCTTTTAAACTTCTTAAAACTTTCAAATACATAAACTGATCTTCAGAATCTTTTACTGCTTTTCTTATTCACTTTTCTTATCATTCTTTTAAACTTCTTAAAACTTTCAAATACATAAACTGATCTTCAGAATCTTTTACTTGCTTTTCTTATTCACTTTTCTTATCATTCTTTTAAACTTCTTAAAACTTTCAAATTAATAAACTGATCTTAAGAATCTTTTGCTTGCATTTCTTATTCACTTTTCTTATCATTCTTTTAAACTTCTTAAAACTTTCAAATACATAAACTGATCTTCAGAATCTTTTACTTGCTTTTCTTATCATTCTTTTAAACTTCTTAAAACTTTCAAATACATAAACTGATCTTCAGACTCTTTTACTTGCTTTTCTTATTCACTTTTCTTATCATTCTTTTAAACTTCTTACAACTTTCAAATACATAAACTGATCTTCAGAATCTTTTACTTGCTTTTCTTATTCACTTTTCTTATCATTCTTTTAAACTTCTTAAAACTTTCAAATTAATAAACTGATCTTAAGAATCTTTTGCTTGCATTTCTTATTCACTTTTCTTATCATTCTTTTAAACTTCTTAAAACTTTCAAATTTATAAACTGATCTTTAGAATCTTTTACTTGCTTTTCTTATTCACTTTTCTTATCATTCTTTTAAACTTCTTAAAACTTTCAAATTAATAAACTGATCTTAAGAATCTTTTACTTGCTTTTCTTATCATTCTTTTAAACTTCTTAAAACTTTCAAATACATAAACTGATCTTCAGACTCTTTTACTTGCTTTTCTTATTCACTTTTCTTATCATTCTTTTAAACTTCTTAAAACTTTCAAATTTATAAACTGATCTTCAGACTCTTTTACTTGCTTTTCTTATCATTCTTTTAAACATCTTAAAACTTTCAAATACATAAACTGATCTTCAGACTCTTTTACTTGCTTTTCTTATTCACTTTTCTTATCATTCTTTTAAACTTCTTAAAACTTTCAAATACATAAACTGATCTTCAGAATCTTTTACTTGCTTTTCTTATTCACTTTTCTTATCATTCTTTTAAACTTCTTAAAACTTTCAAATACATAAACTGATCTTCAGAATCTTTTACTTGCTTTTCTTATCATTCTTTTAAACTTCTTAAAACTTTCAAATACATAAACTGATCTTAAGACTCTTTTACTTGCTTTTCTTATTCACTTTTCTTATCATTCTTTTAAACTTCTTAAAACTTTCAAATTAATAAACTGATCTTAAGAATCTTTTGCTTGCATTTCTTATTCACTTTTCTTATCATTCTTTTAAACTTCTTAAAACTTTCAAATACATAAACTGATCTTCAGAATCTTTTACTTGCTTTTCTTATCATTCTTTTAAACTTCTTAAAACTTTCAAATACATAAACTGATCTTCAGACTCTTTTACTTGCTTTTCTTATTCACTTTTCTTATCATTCTTTTAAACTTCTTACAACTTTCAAATACATAAACTGATCTTCAGAATCTTTTACTTGCTTTTCTTATTCACTTTTCTTATCATTCTTTTAAACTTCTTAAAACTTTCAAATTAATAAACTGATCTTAAGAATCTTTTGCTTGCATTTCTTATTCACTTTTCTTATCATTCTTTTAAACTTCTTAAAACTTTCAAATTAATAAACTGATCTTCAGAATCTTTTACTTGCTTTTCTTATTCACTTTTCTTATCATTCTTTTAAACTTCTTAAAACTTTCAAATACATAAACTGATCTTAAGACTCTTTTACTTGCTTTTCTTATTCACTTTTCTTATCATTCTTTTAAACTTCTTAAAACTTTCAAATTAATAAACTGATCTTAAGAATCTTTTGCTTGCATTTCTTATTCACCTTTCTTATCATTCTTTTAAACTTCTTAAAACTTTCAAATACATAAACTGATCTTCAGAATCTTTTACTGCTTTTCTTATTCACTTTTCTTATCATTCTTTTAAACTTCTTAAAACTTTCAAATACATAAACTGATCTTCAGAATCTTTTACTTGCTTTTCTTATTCACTTTTCTTATCATTCTTTTAAACTTCTTAAAACTTTCAAATTAATAAACTGATCTTAAGAATCTTTTGCTTGCATTTCTTATTCACTTTTCTTATCATTCTTTTAAACTTCTTAAAACTTTCAAATACATAAACTGATCTTCAGAATCTTTTACTTGCTTTTCTTATCATTCTTTTAAACTTCTTAAAACTTTCAAATACATAAACTGATCTTCAGACTCTTTTACTTGCTTTTCTTATTCACTTTTCTTATCATTCTTTTAAACTTCTTACAACTTTCAAATACATAAACTGATCTTCAGAATCTTTTACTTGCTTTTCTTATTCACTTTTCTTATCATTCTTTTAAACTTCTTAAAACTTTCAAATTAATAAACTGATCTTAAGAATCTTTTGCTTGCATTTCTTATTCACTTTTCTTATCATTCTTTTAAACTTCTTAAAACTTTCAAATTTATAAACTGATCTTTAGAATCTTTTACTTGCTTTTCTTATTCACTTTTCTTATCATTCTTTTAAACTTCTTAAAACTTTCAAATACATAAACTGATCTTAAGACTCTTTTACTTGCTTTTCTTATTCACTTTTCTTATCATTCTTTTAAACTTCTTAAAGCTTTCAAATGCATAAACTGATCTTCAGAATTTTACTTGCATTTCTTATTCACTTTTCTTATCATTCTTTTAAACTTCTTAAAACTTTCAAATACATAAGCTGATCTTCAGAATCTTTTACTTGCTTTTCTTATTCACTTTTCTTATCATTCTTTTAAACTTCTTACAACTTTCAAATACATAAACTGATCTTAAGACTCTTTTACTTGCTTTTCTTATCATTCTTTTAAACTTCTTAAAACTTTCAAATACATAAACTGATCTTCAGAATCTTTTACTTGCTTTTCTTATTCACTTTTCTTATCATTCTTTTAAAATTCTTAAAACTTTCAAATACATAAACTGATCTTCAGAATCTTTTGCTTGCATTTCTTATTCACTTTTCTTATCATTCTTTTAAACTTCTTAAAACTTTCAAATAAATAAACTGATCTTCAGACTCTTTTACTTGCTTTTCTTATCATTCTTTTAAACTTCTTAAAACTTTCAAATAAATAAACTGATCTTCAGAATCTTTTACTTGCTTTTCTTATCATTCTTTTAAACTTCTTAAAGCTTTCAAATGCATAAACTGATCTTCAGAATTTTACTTGCATTTCTTATTCACTTTTCTTATCATTCTTTTAAACTTCTTAAAACTTTCAAATACATAAACTGATCTTCAGAATCTTTTACTTGCTTTTCTTATTCACTTTTCTTATCATTCTTTTAAACTTCTTAAAACTTTCAAATACATAAACTGATCTTCAGAATCTTTTACTTGCTTTTCTTATTCACTTTTCTTATCATTTTTTTAAACTTCTTAAAGCTTTCAAATACATAAACTGATCTTCAGACTCTTTTACTTGCTTTTCTTATTCACTTTTCTTATCATTCTTTTAAACTTCTTAAAACTTTCAAATTAATAAACTGATCTTAAGAATCTTTTGCTTGCATTTCTTATTCACTTTTCTTATCATTCTTATAAACTTCTTAAAACTTTCAAATACATAAACTGATCTTCAGAATCTTTTACTTGCTTTTCTTATCATTCTTTTAAACTTCTTAAAACTTTCAAATACATAAACTGATCTTCAGACTCTTTTACTTGCTTTTCTTATTCACTTTTCTTATCATTCTTTTAAACTTCTTAAAACTTTCAAATACATAAACTGATCTTCAGAATCTTTTACTTGCTTTTCTTATTCACTTTTCTTATCATTCTTTTAAACTTCTTAAAACTTTCAAATTAATAAACTGATCTTAAGAATCTTTTGCTTGCATTTCTTATTCACTTTTCTTATCATTCTTTTAAACTTCTTAAAACTTTCAAATACATAAACTGATCTTCAGAATCTTTTACTTGCTTTTCTTATCATTCTTTTAAACTTCTTAAAACTTTCAAATACATAAACTGATCTTCAGACTCTTTTACTTGCTTTTCTTATTCACTTTTCTTATCATTCTTTTAAACTTCTTAAAACTTTCAAATACATAAACTGATCTTCAGAATCTTTTACTTGCTTTTCTTATTCACTTTTCTTATCATTCTTTTAAACTTCTTAAAACTTTCAAATTAATAAACTGATCTTCAGAATCTTTTACTTGCTTTTCTTATTCACTTTTCTTATCATTCTTTTAAACTTCTTAAAACTTTCAAATACATAAACTGATCTTAAGACTCTTTTACTTGCTTTTCTTATTCACTTTTCTTATCATTCTTTTAAACTTCTTAAAACTTTCAAATTAATAAACTGATCTTAAGAATCTTTTGCTTGCATTTCTTATTCACTTTTCTTATCATTCTTTTAAACTTCTTAAAACTTTCAAATACATAAACTGATCTTAAGACTCTTTTACTTGCTTTTCTTATCATTCTTTTAAACTTCTTAAAACTTTCAAATACATAAACTGATCTTCAGAATCTTTTACTTGCTTTTCTTATTCACTTTTCTTATCATTCTTTTAAACTTCTTAAAACTTTCAAATACATAAACTGATCTTAAGACTCTTTTACTTGCTTTTCTTATTCACTTTTCTTATCATTCTTTTAAACTTCTTAAAACTTTCAAATTAATAAACTGATCTTAAGAATCTTTTGCTTGCATTTCTTATTCACTTTTCTTATCATTCTTTTAAACTTCTTAAAACTTTCAAATACATAAACTGATCTTCAGAATCTTTTACTTGCTTTTCTTATTCACTTTTCTTATCATTCTTTTAAACTTCTTAAAACTTTCAAATACATAAACTGATCTTCAGAATCTTTTACTTGCTTTTCTTATCATTCTTTTAAACTTCTTACAACTTTCAAATACATAAACTGATCTTCAGACTCTTTTACTTGCTTTTCTTATTCACTTTTCTTATCATTCTTTTAAACTTCTTAAAACTTTCAAATTAATAAACTGATCTTAAGAATCTTTTGCTTGCATTTCTTATTCACTTTTCTTATCATTCTTTTAAACTTCTTAAAACTTTCAAATACATAAACTGATCTTCAGAATCTTTTACTTGCTTTTCTTATTCACTTTTCTTATCATTCTTTTAAACTTCTTAAAACTTTCAAATACATAAACTGATCTTAAGACTCTTTTACTTGCTTTTCTTATTCACTTTTCTTATCATTCTTTTAAACTTCTTAAAACTTTCAAATTAATAAACTGATCTTAAGAATCTTTTGCTTGCATTTCTTATTCACTTTTCTTATCATTCTTTTAAACTTCTTAAAACTTTCAAATACATAAACTGATCTTAAGACTCTTTTACTTGCTTTTCTTATCATTCTTTTAAACTTCTTAAAACTTTCAAATACATAAACTGATCTTCAGAATCTTTTACTTGCTTTTCTTATTCACTTTTCTTATCATTCTTTTAAACTTCTTAAAACTTTCAAATACATAAACTGATCTTCAGAATCTTTTACTTGCTTTTCTTATTCACTTTTCTTATCATTCTTTTAAACTTCTTAAAACTTTCAAATACATAAACTGATCTTCAGAATCTTTTACTTGCTTTTCTTATCATTCTTTTAAACTTCTTAAAGCTTTCAAATGCATAAACTGATCTTCAGAATTTTACTTGCATTTCTTATTCACTTTTCTTATCATTCTTTTAAACTTCTTAAAACTTTCAAATACATAAGCTGATCTTCAGAATCTTTTACTTGCTTTTCTTATTCACTTTTCTTATCATTCTTTTAAACTTCTTAAAACTTTCAAATACATAAACTGATCTTAAGACTCTTTTACTTGCTTTTCTTATCATTCTTTTAAACTTCTTAAAACTTTCAAATACATAAACTGATCTTCAGAATCTTTTACTTGCTTTTCTTATTCACTTTTCTTATCATTCTTTTAAAATTCTTAAAACTTTCAAATACATAAACTGATCTTCAGAATCTTTTGCTTGCATTTCTTATTCACTTTTCTTATCATTCTTTTAAACTTCTTAAAACTTTCAAATAAATAAACTGATCTTCAGACTCTTTTACTTGCTTTTTCTTATCATTCTTTTAAACTTCTTAAAACTTTCAAATAAATAAACTGATCTTCAGAATCTTTTACTTGCTTTTCTTATCATTCTTTTAAACTTCTTAAAGCTTTCAAATGCATAAACTGATCTTCAGAATTTTACTTGCATTTCTTATTCACTTTTCTTATCATTCTTTTAAACTTCTTAAAACTTTCAAATACATAAACTGATCTTCAGAATCTTTTACTTGCTTTTCTTATTCACTTTTCTTATCATTCTTTTAAACTTCTTAAAACTTTCAAATACATAAACTGATCTTCAGACTCTTTTACTTGCTTTTCTTATTCACTTTTCTTATCATTTTTTTAAACTTCTTAAAGCTTTCAAATACATAAACTGATCTTCAGACTCTTTTACTTGCTTTTCTTTTTCTTTTAAACTTCTTAAAACTTTCAAATACATAAACTGATCTTCAGACTCTTTTACTTGCTTTTCTTATTCACTTTTCTTATCATTCTTTTAAACTTCTTAAAACTTTCAAATACATAAACTGATCTTCAGAATCTTTTACTTGCTTTTCTTATCATTCTTTTAAACTTCTTACAACTTTCAAATACATAAACTGATTTCAGAACTTGCTTTTCTTATTCACTTTTCTTATCATTCTTTTAAACTTCAAACTTTCAAATACATAAACTGATCTTCAGAATCTTTTACTTGCTTTTCTTATTCACTTTTCTTATCATTCTTTTAAACTTCTTAAAACTTTCAAATACATAAACTGATCTTCAGAATCTTTTACTTGCTTTTCTTATCATTCTTTTAAACTTCTTAAAACTTTCAAATACATAAACTGATCTTAAGACTCTTTTACTTGCTTTTCTTATTCACTTTTCTTATCATTCTTTTAAACTTCTTAAAACTTTCAAATTAATAAACTGATCTTAAGAATCTTTTGCTTGCATTTCTTATTCACTTTTCTTATCATTCTTTTAAACTTCTTAAAACTTTCAAATACATAAACTGATCTTCAGAATCTTTTACTTGCTTTTCTTATCATTCTTTTAAACTTCTTAAAACTTTCAAATACATAAACTGATCTTCAGACTCTTTTACTTGCTTTTCTTATTCACTTTTCTTATCATTCTTTTAAACTTCTTAAAACTTTCAAATACATAAACTGATCTTCAGAATCTTTTACTTGCTTTTCTTATTCACTTTTCTTATCATTCTTTTAAACTTCTTAAAACTTTCAAATTAATAAACTGATCTTAAGAATCTTTTGCTTGCATTTCTTATTCACTTTTCTTATCATTCTTTTAAACTTCTTAAAACTTTCAAATTAATAAACTGATCTTCAGAATCTTTTACTTGCTTTTCTTATTCACTTTTCTTATCATTCTTTTAAACTTCTTAAAACTTTCAAATACATAAACTGATCTTAAGACTCTTTTACTTGCTTTTCTTATTCACTTTTCTTATCATTCTTTTAAACTTCTTAAAACTTTCAAATTAATAAACTGATCTTAAGAATCTTTTGCTTGCATTTCTTATTCACTTTTCTTATCATTCTTTTAAACTTCTTAAAACTTTCAAATACATAAACTGATCTTCAGAATCTTTTACTTGCTTTTCTTATTCACTTTTCTTATCATTCTTTTAAACTTCTTAAAACTTTCAAATACATAAACTGATCTTCAGAATCTTTTACTTGCTTTTCTTATCATTCTTTTAAACTTCTTACAACTTTCAAATACATAAACTGATCTTCAGACTCTTTTACTTGCTTTTCTTATTCACTTTTCTTATCATTCTTTTAAACTTCTTAAAACTTTCAAATTAATAAACTGATCTTAAGAATCTTTTGCTTGCATTTCTTATTCACTTTTCTTATCATTCTTTTAAACTTCTTAAAACTTTCAAATACATAAACTGATCTTCAGAATCTTTTACTTGCTTTTCTTATTCACTTTTCTTATCATTCTTTTAAACTTCTTAAAACTTTCAAATACATAAACTGATCTTAAGACTCTTTTACTTGCTTTTCTTATTCACTTTTCTTATCATTCTTTTAAACTTCTTAAAACTTTCAAATTAATAAACTGATCTTAAGAATCTTTTGCTTGCATTTCTTATTCACTTTTCTTATCATTCTTTTAAACTTCTTAAAACTTTCAAATACATAAACTGATCTTCAGAATCTTTTACTTGCTTTTCTTATCATTCTTTTAAACTTCTTAAAACTTTCAAATACATAAACTGATCTTCAGACTCTTTTACTTGCTTTTCTTATTCACTTTTCTTATCATTCTTTTAAACTTCTTACAACTTTCAAATACATAAACTGATCTTCAGAATCTTTTACTTGCTTTTCTTATTCACTTTTCTTATCATTCTTTTAAACTTCTTAAAACTTTCAAATTAATAAACTGATCTTAAGAATCTTTTGCTTGCATTTCTTATTCACTTTTCTTATCATTCTTTTAAACTTCTTAAAACTTTCAAATACATAAACTGATCTTCAGAATCTTTTACTTGCTTTTCTTATTCACTTTTCTTATCATTCTTTTAAACTTCTTAAAACTTTCAAATACATAAACTGATCTTAAGACTCTTTTACTTGCTTTTCTTATTCACTTTTCTTATCATTCTTTTAAACTTCTTAAAACTTTCAAATTAATAAACTGATCTTAAGAATCTTTTGCTTGCATTTCTTATTCACTTTTCTTATCATTCTTTTAAACTTCTTAAAACTTTCAAATACATAAACTGATCTTCAGAATCTTTTACTTGCTTTTCTTATCATTCTTTTAAACTTCTTAAAACTTTCAAATACATAAACTGATCTTCAGACTCTTTTACTTGCTTTTCTTATTCACTTTTCTTATCATTCTTTTAAACTTCTTACAACTTTCAAATACATAAACTGATCTTCAGAATCTTTTACTTGCTTTTCTTATTCACTTTTCTTATCATTCTTTTAAACTTCTTAAAACTTTCAAATTAATAAACTGATCTTAAGAATCTTTTGCTTGCATTTCTTATTCACTTTTCTTATCATTCTTTTAAACTTCTTAAAACTTTCAAATACATAAACTGATCTTAAGACTCTTTTACTTGCTTTTCTTATCATTCTTTTAAACTTCTTAAAACTTTCAAATACATAAACTGATCTTCAGAATCTTTTACTTGCTTTTCTTATTCACTTTTCTTATCATTCTTTTAAACTTCTTAAAACTTTCAAATACATAAACTGATCTTCAGAATCTTTTACTTGCTTTTCTTATTCACTTTTCTTATCATTCTTTTAAACTTCTTAAAACTTTCAAATTAATAAACTGATCTTCAGAATCTTTTACTTGCTTTTCTTATTCACTTTTCTTATCATTCTTTTAAACTTCTTAAAACTTTCAAATACATAAACTGATCTTCAGAATCTTTTACTTGCTTTTCTTATCATTCTTTTAAACTTCTTAAAACTTTCAAATACATAAACTGATCTTCAGACTCTTTTACTTGCTTTTCTTATTCACTTTTCTTATCATTCTTTTAAACTTCTTACAACTTTCAAATACATAAACTGATCTTCAGAATCTTTTACTTGCTTTTCTTATTCACTTTTCTTATCATTCTTTTAAACTTCTTAAAACTTTCAAATTAATAAACTGATCTTAAGAATCTTTTGCTTGCATTTCTTATTCACTTTTCTTATCATTCTTTTAAACTTCTTAAAACTTTCAAATACATAAACTGATCTTCAGAATCTTTTACTTGCTTTTCTTATCATTCTTTTAAACTTCTTAAAACTTTCAAATACATAAACTGATCTTCAGAATCTTTTACTTGCTTTTCTTATTCACTTTTCTTATCATTCTTTTAAACTTCTTAAAACTTTCAAATACATAAACTGATCTTCAGAATCTTTTACTTGCTTTTCTTATTCACTTTTCTTATCATTCTTTTAAACTTCTTAAAACTTTCAAATTAATAAACTGATCTTCAGAATCTTTTACTTGCTTTTCTTATTCACTTTTCTTATCATTCTTTTAAACTTCTTAAAACTTTCAAATACATAAACTGATCTTAAGACTCTTTTACTTGCTTTTCTTATCATTCTTTTAAACTTCTTAAAACTTTCAAATTAATAAACTGATCTTCAGACTCTTTTACTTGCTTTTCTTATTCACTTTTCTTATCATTCTTTTAAACTTCTTAAAACTTTCAAATACATAAACTGATCTTCAGAATCTTTTACTTGCTTTTCTTATTATTCTTTTAAACTTCTTAAAGCTTTCAAATGCATAAACTGATCTTCAGAATTTTACTTGCATTTCTTATTCACTTTTCTTATCATTCTTTTAAACTTCTTAAAACTTTCAAATACATAAACTGATCTTCAGAATCTTTTACTTGCTTTTCTTATTCACTTTTCTTATCATTCTTTTAAACTTCTTAAAACTTTCAAATACATAAACTGATCTTAAGACTCTTTTACTTGCTTTTCTTATCATTCTTTTAAACTTCTTAAAACTTTCAAATACATAAACTGATCTTCAGAATCTTTTACTTGCTTTTCTTATTCACTTTTCTTATCATTCTTTTAAAATTCTTAAAACTTTCAAATACATAAACTGATCTTCAGAATCTTTTGCTTGCATTTCTTATTCACTTTTCTTATCATTCTTTTAAACTTCTTAAAACTTTCAAATAAATAAACTGATCTTCAGACTCTTTTACTTGCTTTTCTTATCATTCTTTTAAACTTCTTAAAACTTTCAAATAAATAAACTGATCTTCAGAATCTTTTACTTGCTTTTCTTATCATTCTTTTAAACTTCTTAAAGCTTTCAAATGCATAAACTGATCTTCAGAATTTTACTTGCATTTCTTATTCACTTTTCTTATCATTCTTTTAAACTTCTTAAAACTTTCAAATACATAAACTGATCTTCAGAATCTTTTACTTGCTTTTCTTATTCACTTTTCTTATCATTCTTTTAAACTTCTTAAAACTTTCAAATACATAAACTGATCTTCAGAATCTTTTACTTGCTTTTCTTATTCACTTTTCTTATCATTTTTTTAAACTTCTTAAAGCTTTCAAATACATAAACTGATCTTCAGACTCTTTTACTTGCTTTTCTTCTTCACTTTTCTTATCATTCTTTTAAACTTCTTAAAACTTTCAAATTAATAAACTGATCTTAAGAATCTTTTGCTTGCATTTCTTATTCACTTTTCTTATCATTCTTTTAAACTTCTTAAAACTTTCAAATACATAAACTGATCTTCAGAATCTTTTACTTGCTTTTCTTATCATTCTTTTAAACTTCTTAAAACTTTCAAATACATAAACTGATCTTCAGACTCTTTTACTTGCTTTTCTTATTCACTTTTCTTATCATTCTTTTAAACTTCTTACAACTTTCAAATACATAAACTGATCTTCAGAATCTTTTACTTGCTTTTCTTATTCACTTTTCTTATCATTCTTTTAAACTTCTTAAAACTTTCAAATTAATAAACTGATCTTAAGAATCTTTTGCTTGCATTTCTTATTCACTTTTCTTATCATTCTTTTAAACTTCTTAAAACTTTCAAATACATAAACTGATCTTCAGAATCTTTTACTTGCTTTTCTTATCATTCTTTTAAACTTCTTAAAACTTTCAAATACATAAACTGATCTTCAGACTCTTTTACTTGCTTTTCTTATTCACTTTTCTTATCATTCTTTTAAACTTCTTACAACTTTCAAATACATAAACTGATCTTCAGAATCTTTTACTTGCTTTTCTTATTCACTTTTCTTATCATTCTTTTAAACTTCTTAAAACTTTCAAATTAATAAACTGATCTTCAGAATCTTTTACTTGCTTTTCTTATTCACTTTTCTTATCATTCTTTTAAACTTCTTAAAACTTTCAAATACATAAACTGATCTTCAGAATCTTTTACTTGCTTTTCTTATTCACTTTTCTTATCATTCTTTTAAACTTCTTAAAACTTTCAAATTAATAAACTGATCTTAAGAATCTTTTGCTTGCATTTCTTATTCACTTTTCTTATCATTCTTTTAAACTTCTTAAAACTTTCAAATACATAAACTGATCTTAAGACTCTTTTACTTGCTTTTCTTATCATTCTTTTAAACTTCTTAAAACTTTCAAATTAATAAACTGATCTTCAGAATCTTTTACTTGCTTTTCTTATTCACTTTTCTTATCATTCTTTTAAACTTCTTAAAACTTTCAAATACATAAACTGATCTTAAGACTCTTTTACTTGCTTTTCTTATTCACTTTTCTTATCATTCTTTTAAACTTCTTAAAACTTTCAAATTAATAAACTGATCTTAAGAATCTTTTGCTTGCATTTCTTATTCACTTTTCTTATCATTCTTTTAAACTTCTTAAAACTTTCAAATACATAAACTGATCTTCAGAATCTTTTACTTGCTTTTCTTATTCACTTTTCTTATCATTCTTTTAAACTTCTTAAAACTTTCAAATACATAAACTGATCTTAAGACTCTTTTACTTGCTTTTCTTATTCACTTTTCTTATCATTTTTTTAAACTTCTTAAAACTTTCAAATTAATAAACTGATCTTAAGAATCTTTTGCTTGCATTTCTTATTCACTTTTCTTATCATTCTTTTAAACTTCTTAAAACTTTCAAATACATAAACTGATCTTCAGAATCTTTTACTTGCTTTTCTTATCATTCTTTTAAACTTCTTAAAACTTTCAAATACATAAACTGATCTTCAGACTCTTTTACTTGCTTTTCTTATTCACTTTTCTTATCATTCTTTTAAACTTCTTACAACTTTCAAATACATAAACTGATCTTCAGAATCTTTTACTTGCTTTTCTTATTCACTTTTCTTATCATTCTTTTAAACTTCTTAAAACTTTCAAATTAATAAACTGATCTTAAGAATCTTTTGCTTGCATTTCTTATTCACTTTTCTTATCATTCTTTTAAACTTCTTAAAACTTTCAAATACATAAACTGATCTTAAGACTCTTTTACTTGCTTTTCTTATCATTCTTTTAAACTTCTTAAAACTTTCAAATACATAAACTGATCTTAAGACTCTTTTACTTGCTTTTCTTATCATTCTTTTAAACTTCTTAAAACTTTCAAATACATAAACTGATCTTCAGAATCTTTTACTTGCTTTTCTTATTCACTTTTCTTATCATTCTTTTAAACTTCTTAAAACTTTCAAATACATAAACTGATCTTCAGAATCATTTACTTGCTTTTCTTATCATTCTTTTAAACTTCTTAAAACTTTCAAATACATAAACTGATCTTCAGACTCTTTTACTTGCTTTTCTTATTCACTTTTCTTATCATTCTTTTAAACTTCTTACAACTTTCAAATACATAAACTGATCTTCAGAATCTTTTACTTGCTTTTCTTATTCACTTTTCTTATCATTCTTTTAAACTTCTTAAAACTTTCAAATTAATAAACTGATCTTAAGAATCTTTTGCTTGCATTTCTTATTCACTTTTCTTATCATTCTTTTAAACTTCTTAAAACTTTCAAATACATAAACTGATCTTAAGACTCTTTTACTTGCTTTTCTTATCATTCTTTTAAACTTCTTAAAACTTTCAAATTAATAAACTGATCTTCAGACTCTTTTACTTGCTTTTCTTATTCACTTTTCTTATCATTCTTTTAAACTTCTTAAAACTTTCAAATACATAAACTGATCTTCAGAATCTTTTACTTGCTTTTCTTATTATTCTTTTAAACTTCTTAAAGCTTTCAAATGCATAAACTGATCTTCAGAATTTTACTTGCATTTCTTATTCACTTTTCTTATCATTCTTTTAAACTTCTTAAAACTTTCAAATTAATAAACTGATCTTCAGAATCTTTTACTTGCTTTTCTTATTCACTTTTCTTATCATTCTTTTAAACTTCTTAAAACTTTCAAATACATAAACTGATCTTAAGACTCTTTTACTTGCTTTTCTTATCATTCTTTTAAACTTCTTAAAACTTTCAAATACATAAACTGATCTTCAGAATCTTTTACTTGCTTTTCTTATTCACTTTTCTTATCATTCTTTTAAAATTCTTAAAACTTTCAAATACATAAACTGATCTTCAGAATCTTTTGCTTGCATTTCTTATTCACTTTTCTTATCATTCTTTTAAACTTCTTAAAACTTTCAAATAAATAAACTGATCTTCAGACTCTTTTACTTGCTTTTCTTATCATTCTTTTAAACTTCTTAAAACTTTCAAATAAATAAACTGATCTTCAGAATCTTTTACTTGCTTTTCTTATCATTCTTTTAAACTTCTTAAAGCTTTCAAATGCATAAACTGATCTTCAGAATTTTACTTGCTTTTCTTATTCACTTTTCTTATCATTCTTTTAAACTTCTTAAAACTTTCAAATACATAAACTGATCTTCAGAATCTTTTACTTGCTTTTCTTATTCACTTTTCTTATCATTCTTTTAAACTTCTTAAAACTTTCAAATACATAAACTGATCTTCAGAATCTTTTACTTGCTTTTCTTATTCACTTTTCTTATCATTTTTTTAAACTTCTTAAAGCTTTCAAATACATAAACTGATCTTCAGACTCTTTTACTTGCTTTTCTTATTCACTTTTCTTATCATTCTTTTAAAATTCTTAAAACTTTCAAATTAATAAACTGATCTTAAGAATCTTTTGCTTGCATTTCTTATTCACTTTTCTTATCATTCTTTTAAACTTCTTAAAACTTTCAAATACATAAACTGATCTTCAGAATCTTTTACTTGCTTTTCTTATCATTCTTTTAAACTTCTTAAAACTTTCAAATACATAAACTGATCTTCAGACTCTTTTACTTGCTTTTCTTATTCACTTTTCTTATCATTCTTTTAAACTTCTTACAACTTTCAAATACATAAACTGATCTTCAGAATCTTTTACTTGCTTTTCTTATTCACTTTTCTTATCATTCTTTTAAACTTCTTAAAACTTTCAAATTAATAAACTGATCTTAAGAATCTTTTGCTTGCATTTCTTATTCACTTTTCTTATCATTCTTTTAAACTTCTTAAAACTTTCAAATTAATAAACTGATCTTCAGAATCTTTTACTTGCTTTTCTTATTCACTTTTCTTATCATTCTTTTAAACTTCTTAAAACTTTCAAATACATAAACTGATCTTAAGACTCTTTTACTTGCTTTTCTTATTCACTTTTCTTATCATTCTTTTAAACTTCTTAAAACTTTCAAATTAATAAACTGATCTTAAGAATCTTTTGCTTGCATTTCTTATTCACTTTTCTTATCATTCTTTTAAACTTCTTAAAACTTTCAAATACATAAACTGATCTTAAGACTCTTTTACTTGCTTTTCTTATCATTCTTTTAAACTTCTTAAAACTTTCAAATACATAAACTGATCTTCAGACTCTTTTACTTGCTTTTCTTATTCACTTTTCTTATCATTCTTTTAAACTTCTTAAAACTTTCAAATACATAAACTGATCTTCAGAATCTTTTACTTGCTTTTCTTATTCACTTTTCTTATCATTCTTTTAAACTTCTTACAACTTTCAAATACATAAACTGATCTTCAGAATCTTTTACTTGCTTTTCTTATCATTCTTTTAAACTTCTTAAAACTTTCAAATAAATAAACTGATCTTCAGAATCTTTTACTTGCTTTTCTTATCATTCTTTTAAACTTCTTAAAACTTTCAAATAAATAAACTGATCTTCAGAATCTTTTACTTGCTTTTCTTATTCACTTTTCTTATCATTCTTTTAAACTTCTTAAAACTTTCAAATACATAAACTGATCTTCAGACTCTTTTACTTGCTTTTCTTATTCACTTTTCTTATCATTCTTTTAAACTTCTTAAAACTTTCTAATACATAAACTGATCTTAAGACTCTTTTACTTGCTTTTCTTATCATTCTTTTAAACTTCTTAAAACTTTCAAATACATAAACTGATCTTCAGACTCTTTTACTTGCTTTTCTTATTCACTTTTCTTATCATTTTTTTAAACTTCTTAAAGCTTTCAAATACATAAACTGATCTTCAGACTCTTTTACTTGCTTTTCTTATTCACTTTTCTTATCATTCTTTTAAACTTCTTAAAACTTTCAAATACATAAACTGATCTTCAGACTCTTTTACTTGCTTTTCTTATTCACTTTTCTTATCATTCTTTTAAACTTCTTAAAACTTTCAAATACATAAACTGATCTTAAGACTCTTTTACTTGCTTTTCTTATCATTCTTTTAAACTTCTTAAAACTTTCAAATACATAAACTGATCTTCAGAATCTTTTACTTGCTTTTCTTATCATTCTTTTAAACTTCTTAAAGCTTTCAAATGCATAAACTGATCTTCAGAATTTTACTTGCATTTCTTATTCACTTTTCTTATCATTCTTTTAAACTTCTTAAAACTTTCAAATACATAAACTGATCTTCAGACTCTTTTACTTGCTTTTCTTATTCACTTTTCTTATCATTCTTTTAAACTTCTTAAAACTTTCAAATACATAAACTGATCTTAAGACTCTTTTACTTGCTTTTCTTATCATTCTTTTAAACTTCTTAAAACTTTCAAATACATAAACTGATCTTCAGAATCTTTTACTTGCTTTTCTTATTCACTTTTCTTATCATTCTTTTAAAATTCTTAAAACTTTCAAATACATAAACTGATCTTCAGAATCTTTTACTTGCTTTTCTTATCATTCTTTTAAACTTCTTAAAACTTTCAAATACATAAACTGATCTTCAGAATCTTTTACTTGCTTTTCTTATTCACTTTTCTTATCATTCTTTTAAACTTCTTAAAACTTTCAAATACATAAACTGATCTTCAGACTCTTTTACTTGCTTTTCTTATCATTCTTTTAAACTTCTTAAAACTTTCTAATACATAAACTGATCTTAAGACTCTTTTACTTGCTTTTCTTATCATTCTTTTAAACTTCTTAAAACTTTCAAATACATAAACTGATCTTCAGACTCTTTTACTTGCTTTTCTTATTCACTTTTCTTATCATTCTTTTAAACTTCTTAAAACTTTCAAATACATAAACTGATCTTCAGACTCTTTTACTTGCTTTTCTTATTCACTTTTCTTATCATTCTTTTAAACTTCTTAAAACTTTCAAATACATAAACTGATCTTAAGACTCTTTTACTTGCTTTTCTTATCATTCTTTTAAACTTCTTAAAACTTTCAAATACATAAACTGATCTTCAGAATCTTTTACTTGCTTTTCTTATTCACTTTTCTTATCATTCTTTTAAAATTCTTAAAACTTTCAAATACATAAACTGATCTTCAGAATCTTTTACTTGCTTTTCTTATCATTCTTTTAAACTTCTTAAAGCTTTCAAATGCATAAACTGATCTTCAGAATTTTACTTGCATTTCTTATTCACTTTTCTTATCATTCTTTTAAACTTCTTAAAACTTTCAAATACATAAACTGATCTTCAGACTCTTTTACTTGCTTTTCTTATTCACTTTTCTTATCATTCTTTTAAACTTCTTAAAACTTTCAAATACATAAACTGATCTTAAGACTCTTTTACTTGCTTTTCTTATCATTCTTTTAAACTTCTTAAAACTTTCAAATACATAAACTGATCTTCAGACTCTTTTACTTGCTTTTCTTATTCACTTTTCTTATCATTCTTTTAAAATTCTTAAAACTTTCAAATACATAAACTGATCTTCAGAATCTTTTACTTGCTTTTCTTATTCACTTTTCTTATCATTCTTTTAAACTTCTTAAAACTTTCAAATACATAAACTGATCTTAAGACTCTTTTACTTGCTTTTCTTATTCACTTTTCTTATCATTCTTTTAAACTTCTTAAAACTTTCAAATACATAAACTGATCTTAAGACTCTTTTACTTGCTTTTCTTATCATTCTTTTAAACTTCTTAAAACTTTCAAATAAATAAACTGATCTTCAGAATCTTTTACTTGCTTTTCTTATTCACTTTTCTTATCATTCTTTTAAATTTCTTAAAACTTTTGAATACATAAACTGATCTTCAGACTCTTTTACTTGCTTTTCTTATTCACTTTTCTTATCATTCTTTTAAACTTCTTAAAACTTTCTAATACATAAACTGATCTTAAGACTCTTTTACTTGCTTTTCTTATCATTCTTTTAAACTTCTTAAAACTTTCAAATACATAAACTGATCTTCAGACTCTTTTACTTGCTTTTCTTATTCACTTTTCTTATCATTTTTTTAAACTTCTTAAAGCTTTCAAATACATAAACTGATCTTCAGAATCTTTTACTTGCTTTTCTTATTCACTTTTCTTATCATTCTTTTAAACTTCTTAAAACTTTCAAATACATAAACTGATCTTAAGACTCTTTTACTTGCTTTTCTTATCATTCTTTTAAACTTCTTAAAACTTTCAAATGCATAAACTGATCTTCAGAATTTTACTTGCATTTCTTATTCACTTTTCTTATCATTCTTTTAAACTTCTTAAAACTTTCAAATACATAAACTGATCTTCAGAATCTTTTACTTGCTTTTCTTATTCACTTTTCTTATCATTCTTTTAAACTTCTTAAAACTTTCAAATACATAAACTGATCTTCAGAATCTTTTACTTGCTTTTCTTATTCACTTTTCTTATCATTCTTTTAAACTTCTTAAAACTTTCAAATACATAAACTGATCTTCAGACTCTTTTACTTGCTTTTCTTATTCACTTTTCTTATCATTCTTTTAAACTTCTTAAAACTTTCAAATACATAAACTGATCTTCAGAATCTTTTACTTGCTTTTCTTATTCACTTTTCTTATCATTCTTTTAAACTTCTTAAAACTTTCAAATACATAAACTGATCTTCAGACTCTTTTACTTGCTTTTCTTATCATTCTTTTAAACTTCTTAAAACTTTCAATACATAAACTGATCTTCAGACTCTTTTACTTGCTTTTCTTATTCACTTTTCTTATCATTCTTTTAAACTTCTTAAAACTTTCAAATACATAAACTGATCTTCAGACTCTTTTACTTGCTTTTCTTATTCACTTTTCTTATCATTCTTTTAAACTTCTTAAAACTTTCAAATACATAAACTGATCTTCAGACTCTTTTACTTGCTTTTCTTATTCACTTTTCTTATCATTCTTTTAAACTTCTTAAAACTTTCAAATACATAAACTGATCTTCAGACTCTTTTACTTGCTTTTCTTTTCATTCTTTTAAACTTCTTAAAACTTTCAAATAAATAAACTGATCTTCAGAATCTTTTACTTGCTTTTCTTATTCACTTTTCTTATCATTCTTTTAAACTTCTTAAAACTTTCAAATACATAAACTGATCTTCAGAATCTTTTACTTGCTTTTCTTATTCACTTTTCTTATCATTCTTTTAAACTTCTTAAAACTTTCAAATACATAAACTGATCTTAAGACTCTTTTACTTGTTTTTCTTATTCACTTTTCTTATCATTCTTTTAAACTTCTTAAAACTTTCAAATACATAAACTGATCTTCAGAATCTTTTACTTGCTTTTCTTATTCACTTTTCTTATCATTCTTTTAAACTTCTTAAAACTTTCAAATACATAAACTGATCTTCAGAATCTTTTACTTGCTTTTCTTATTCACTTTTCTTATCATTCTTTTAAAATTCTTAAAACTTTCAAATACATAAACTGATCTTCAGAATCTTTTACTTGCTTTTCTTATTCACTTTTCTTATCATTCTTTTAAACTTCTTAAAACTTTCAAATACATAAACTGATCTTCAGAATCTTTTACTTGCTTTTCTTATCATTCTTTTAAACTTCTTAAAGCTTTCAAATGCATAAACTGATCTTCAGAATTTTACTTGCATTTCTTATTCACTTTTCTTATCATTCTTTTAAACTTCTTAAAACTTTCAAATACATAAACTGATCTTCAGAATCTTTTACTTGCTTTTCTTATTCACTTTTCTTATCATTCTTTTAAACTTCTTAAAACTTTCAAATACATAAACTGATCTTAAGACTCTTTTACTTGTTTTTCTTATTCACTTTTCTTATCATTCTTTTAAACTTCTTAAAACTTTCAAATACATAAACTGATCTTCAGAATCTTTTACTTGCTTTTCTTATTCACTTTTCTTATCATTCTTTTAAACTTCTTAAAACTTTCAAATACATAAACTGATCTTCAGACTCTTTTACTTGCTTTTCTTATTCACTTTTCTTATCATTCTTTTAAACTTCTTAAAACTTTCAAATACATAAACTGATCTTCAGACTCTTTTACTTGCTTTTCTTATTCACTTTTCTTATCATTCTTTTAAAATTCTTAAAACTTTCAAATACATAAACTGATCTTCAGAATCTTTTACTTGCTTTTCTTATCATTCTTTTAAACTTCTTAAAGCTTTCAAATGCATAAACTGATCTTCAGAATTTTACTTGCATTTCTTATTCACTTTTCTTATCATTCTTTTAAACTTCTTAAAACTTTCAAATACATAAACTGATCTTCAGACTCTTTTACTTGCTTTTCTTATTCACTTTTCTTATCATTCTTTTAAACTTCTTAAAACTTTCAAATACATAAACTGATCTTAAGACTCTTTTACTTGCTTTTCTTATCATTCTTTTAAACTTCTTAAAACTTTCAAATACATAAACTGATCTTCAGACTCTTTTACTTGCTTTTCTTATCATTCTTTTAAACTTCTTAAAACTTTCTAATACATAAACTGATCTTAAGACTCTTTTACTTGCTTTTCTTATCATTCTTTTAAACTTCTTAAAACTTTCAAATAAATAAACTGATCTTCAGAATCTTTTACTTGCTTTTCTTATCATTCTTTTAAACTTCTTAAAACTTTCAAATAAATAAACTGATCTTCAGAATCTTTTACTTGCTTTTCTTATCATTCTTTTAAACTTCTTAAAACTTTCAAATACATAAACTGATCTTAAGACTCTTTTACTTGCTTTTCTTATTCACTTTTCTTATCATTCTTTTAAAATTCTTAAAACTTTCAAATACATAAACTGATCTTCAGAATCTTTTACTTGCTTTTCTTATTCACTTTTCTTATCATTCTTTTAAACTTCTTAAAACTTTCAAATACATAAACTGATCTTCAGAATCTTTTACTTGCTTTTCTTATTCACTTTTCTTATCATTCTTTTAAACTTCTTAAAACTTTCAAATACATAAACTGATCTTCAGAATCTTTTACTTGCTTTTCTTATTCACTTTTCTTATCATTCTTTTAAACTTCTTAAAACTTTCAAATACATAAACTGATCTTCAGAATCTTTTACTTGCTTTTCTTATTCACTTTTCTTATCATTCTTTTAAACTTCTTAAAACTTTCAAATACATAAACTGATCTTAAGACTCTTTTACTTGCTTTTCTTATCATTCTTTTAAACTTCTTAAAACTTTCAAATACATAAACTGATCTTCAGAATCTTTTACTTGCTTTTCTTATTCACTTTTCTTATCATTCTTTTAAACTTCTTAAAACTTTCAAATACATAAACTGATCTTAAGACTCTTTTACTTGCTTTTCTTATCATTCTTTTAAACTTCTTAAAACTTTCAAATACATAAACTGATCTTCAGAATCTTTTACTTGCTTTTCTTATTCACTTTTCTTATCATTCTTTTAAACTTCTTAAAACTTTCAAATACATAAACTGATCTTCAGACTCTTTTACTTGCTTTTCTTATCATTCTTTTAAACTTCTTAAAACTTTCAAATACATAAACTGATCTTCAGACTCTTTTACTTGCTTTTCTTATTCACTTTTCTTATCATTCTTTTAAACTTCTTAAAACTTTCAAATACATAAACTGATCTTCAGACTCTTTTACTTGCTTTTCTTATTCACTTTTCTTATCATTCTTTTAAACTTCTTAAAACTTTCAAATACATAAACTGATCTTCAGACTCTTTTACTTGCTTTTCTTATTCACTTTTCTTATCATTCTTTTAAACTTCTTAAAACTTTCAAATACATAAACTGATCTTCAGACTCTTTTACTTGCTTTTCTTTTCATTCTTTTAAACTTCTTAAAACTTTCAAATAAATAAACTGATCTTCAGAATCTTTTACTTGCTTTTCTTATTCACTTTTCTTATCATTCTTTTAAACTTCTTAAAACTTTCAAATACATAAACTGATCTTCAGAATCTTTTACTTGCTTTTCTTATTCACTTTTCTTATCATTCTTTTAAACTTCTTAAAACTTTCAAATACATAAACTGATCTTAAGACTCTTTTACTTGTTTTTCTTATTCACTTTTCTTATCATTCTTTTAAACTTCTTAAAACTTTCAAATACATAAACTGATCTTCAGAATCTTTTACTTGCTTTTCTTATTCACTTTTCTTATCATTCTTTTAAACTTCTTAAAACTTTCAAATACATAAACTGATCTTCAGAATTTTACTTGCTTTTCTTATTCACTTTTCTTATCATTCTTTTAAAATTCTTAAAACTTTCAAATACATAAACTGATCTTCAGAATCTTTTACTTGCTTTTCTTATTCACTTTTCTTATCATTCTTTTAAACTTCTTAAAACTTTCAAATACATAAACTGATCTTCAGAATCTTTTACTTGCTTTTCTTATTCACTTTTCTTATCATTCTTTTAAACTTCTTAAAACTTTCAAATACATAAACTGATCTTAAGACTCTTTTACTTGCTTTTCTTATCATTCTTTTAAACTTCTTAAAACTTTCAAATGCATAAACTGATCTTCAGAATTTTACTTGCATTTCTTATTCACTTTTCTTATCATTCTTTTAAACTTCTTAAAACTTTCAAATACATAAACTGATCTTCAGAATCTTTTACTTGCTTTTCTTATCATTCTTTTAAACTTCTTAAAACTTTCAAATACATAAACTGATCTTAAGACTCTTTTACTTGCTTTTCTTATCATTCTTTTAAACTTCTTAAAACTTTCAAATACATAAACTGATCTTCAGACTCTTTTACTTGCTTTTCTTATTCACTTTTCTTATCATTCTTTTAAACTTCTTAAAACTTTCAAATACATAAACTGATCTTCAGAATCTTTTACTTGCTTTTCTTATTCACTTTTCTTATCATTCTCTCAAACTTCTTAAAACTTTCAAATACATAAACTGATCTTAAGACTCTTTTACTTGCTTTTCTTATCATTCTTTTAAACTTCTTAAAACTTTCAAATACATAAACTGATCTTAAGACTCTTTTACTTGCTTTTCTTATCATTCTTTTAAACTTCTTAAAACTTTCAAATACATAAACTGATCTTCAGACTCTTTTACTTGCTTTTCTTATTCACTTTTCTTATCATTCTTTTAAACTTCTTAAAACTTTCAAATACATAAACTGATCTTCAGAATCTTTTACTTGCTTTTCTTATTCACTTTTCTTATCATTCTCTCAAACTTCTTAAAACTTTCAAATACATAAACTGATCTTCAGAATCTTTTACTTGCTTTTCTTATTCACTTTTCTTATCATTCTTTTAAACTTCTTAAAACTTTCAAATACATAAACTGATCTTCAGACTCTTTTACTTGCTTTTCTTATTCACTTTTCTTATCATTCTTTTAAACTTCTTAAAACTTTCAAATACATAAACTGATCTTAAGACTCTTTTACTTGCTTTTCTTATTCACTTTTCTTATCATTCTTTTAAACTTCTTAAAACTTTCAAATACATAAACTGATCTTCAGACTCTTTTACTTGCTTTTCTTATTCACTTTTCTTATCATTCTTTTAAACTTCTTAAAACTTTCAAATTAATAAACTGATCTTCAGACTCTTTTACTTGCTTTTCTTATCATTCTTTTAAACTTCTTAAAACTTTCAAATACATAAACTGATCTTCAGAATTTTACTTGCATTTCTTATTCACTTTTCTTATCATTCTTTTAAACTTCTTAAAACTTTCAAATACATAAACTGATCTTCAGACTCTTTTACTTGCTTTTCTTATTCACTTTTCTTATCATTCTTTTAAACTTCTTAAAACTTTCAAATACATAAACTGATCTTCAGACTCTTTTACTTGCTTTTCTTATTCACTTTTCTTATCATTCTTTTAAACTTCTTAAAACTTTCAAATACATAAACTGATCTTCAGAATCTTTTACTTGCTTTTCTTATTCACTTTTCTTATCATTCTTTTAAACTTCTTAAAACTTTCAAATACATAAACTGATCTTAAGACTCTTTTACTTGCTTTTCTTATCATTCTTTTAAACTTCTTAAAACTTTCAAATACATAAACTGATCTTCAGAATCTTTTACTTGCTTTTCTTATTCACTTTTCTTATCATTCTTTTAAACTTCTTAAAACTTTCAAATACATAAACTGATCTTCAGACTCTTTTACTTGCTTTTCTTATTCACTTTTCTTATCATTTTTTTAAACTTCTTAAAACTTTCAAATTAATAAACTGATCTTCAGAATCTTTTACTTGCTTTTCTTATTCACTTTTTTTATCATTCTCTTAAACTTCTTAAAACTTTCAAATTAATAAACTGATCTTCAGAATCTTTTACTTGCTTTTCTTATTCACTTTTCTTATCATTTTTTTAAACTTCTTAAAACTTTCAAATACATAAACTGATCTTAAGACTCTTTTACTTGCTTTTCTTATCATTCTTTTAAACTTCTTAAAACTTTCAAATACATAAACTGATCTTCAGAATCTTTTACTTGCTTTTCTTATTCACTTTTCTTATCATTCTTTTAAACTTCTTAAAACTTTCAAATACATAAACTGATCTTCAGAATCTTTTACTTGCTTTTCTTATTCACTTTTCTTATCATTCTTTTAAACTTCTTAAAACTTTCAAATACATAAACTGATCTTAAGACTCTTTTACTTGCTTTTCTTATTCACTTTTCTTATCATTCTTTTAAACTTCTTAAAACTTTCAAATACATAAACTGATCTTCAGAATCTTTTACTTGCTTTTCTTATTCACTTTTCTTATCATTCTTTTAAACTTCTTAAAACTTTCAAATACATAAACTGATCTTCAGACTCTTTTACTTGCTTTTCTTATTCACTTTTCTTATCATTTTTTTAAACTTCTTAAAACTTTCAAATTAATAAACTGATCTTCAGAATCTTTTACTTGCTTTTCTTATTCACTTTTTTTATCATTCTCTTAAACTTCTTAAAACTTTCAAATTAATAAACTGATCTTCAGAATCTTTTACTTGCTTTTCTTATTCACTTTTCTTATCATTTTTTTAAACTTCTTAAAGCTTTCAAATACATAAACTGATCTTCAGACTCTTTTACTTGCTTTTCTTATTCACTTTTCTTATCATTCTTTTAAACTTCTTAAAACTTTCAAATAAATAAACTGATCTTCAGAATCTTTTACTTGCTTTTCTTATTCACTTTTCTTATCATTCTTTTAAACTTCTTAAAACTTTCAAATACATAAACTGATCTTCAGACTCTTTTACTTGCTTTTCTTATTCACTTTTCTTATCATTCTTTTAAACTTCTTAAAACTTTCAAATACATAAACTGATCTTCAGACTCTTTTACTTGCTTTTCTTATTCACTTTTCTTATCATTCTTTTAAACTTCTTACAACTTTCAAATACATAAACTGATCTTCAGAATCTTTTACTTGCTTTTCTTATTCACTTTTCTTATCATTCTTTTAAACTTCTTAAAACTTTCAAATACATAAACTGATCTTCAGACTCTTTTACTTGCTTTTCTTATTCACTTTTCTTATCATTCTTTTAAACTTCTTAAAACTTTCAAATACATAAACTGATCTTCAGACTCTTTTACTTGCTTTTCTTATCATTCTTTTAAACTTCTTAAAACTTTCAAATACATAAACTGATCTTCAGACTCTTTTAGTTCCTTTTTTTATTCACTTTTCTTATCATTCTTTTAAACTTCTTAAAACTTTCAAATTAATAAACTGATCTTCAGACTCTTTTACTTGCTTTTCTTATCATTCTTTTAAACTTCTTAAAACTTTCAAATAAATAAACTGATCTTCAGAATCTTTTACTTGCTTTTCTTATTCACTTTTCTTATCATTCTTTTAAACTTCTTAAAACTTTCAAATACATAAACTGATCTTCAGACTCTTTTACTTGCTTTTCTTATTCACTTTTCTTATCATTCTTTTAAACTTCTTAAAACTTTCAAATACATAAACTGATCTTCAGAATCTTTTACTTGCTTTTCTTATTCACTTTTCTTATCATTCTTTTAAACTTCTT
Source organism: Loxodes magnus (assembly GCA_946699065.1). Taxonomy (NCBI): domain Eukaryota; phylum Ciliophora; class Karyorelictea; order Loxodida; family Loxodidae; genus Loxodes; species Loxodes magnus. The sequence continues at coordinate 112,111 of CAMPDV010000650.1, forward strand.
AAAACTTTCAAATACATAAACTGATCTTCAGAATCTTTTACTTGCTTTTCTTATCATTCTTTTAAACTTCTTAAAACTTTCAAATAAATAAACTGATCTTCAGAATCTTTTACTTGCTTTTCTTATTCACTTTTCTTATCATTCTTTTAAACTTCTTAAAACTTTCAAATACATAAACTGATCTTCAGAATCTTTTACTTGCTTTTCTTATTCACTTTTCTTATCATTCTTTTAAACTTCTTAAAACTTTCAAATACATAAACTGATCTTCAGACTCTTTTACTTGCTTTTCTTATTCACTTTTCTTATCATTCTTTTAAACTTCTTAAAACTTTCAAATACATAAACTGATCTTCAGACTCTTTTACTTGCTTTTCTTATCATTCTTTTAAACTTCTTAAAACTTTCAAATACATAAACTGATCTTCAGACTCTTTTAGTTCCTTTTTTTATTCACTTTTCTTATCATTCTTTTAAACTTCTTAAAACTTTCAAATACATAAACTGATCTTCAGAATCTTTTACTTGCTTTTCTTATCATTCTTTTAAACTTCTTAAAACTTTCAAATACATAAACTGATCTTCAGACTCTTTTACTTGCTTTTCTTATTCACTTTTCTTATCATTCTTTTAAACTTCTTAAAACATTCAAATACATAAACTGATCTTCAGAATCTTTTACTTGCTTTTCTTATTCACTTTTCTTATCATTCTTTTAAACTTCTTAAAACTTTCAAATTAATAAACTGATCTTCAGACTCTTTTACTTGCTTTTCTTATCATTCTTTTAAACTTCTTAAAACTTTCAAATACATAAACTGATCTTCAGAATTTTACTTGCATTTCTTATTCACTTTTCTTATCATTCTTTTAAACTTCTTAAAACTTTCAAATACATAAACTGATCTTAAGACTCTTTTACTTGCTTTTCTTATCATTCTTTTAAACTTCTTAAAACTTTCAAATACATAAACTGATCTTCAGAATCTTTTACTTGCTTTTCTTATTCACTTTTCTTATCATTCTTTTAAACTTCTTAAAACTTTCTAATACATAAACTGATCTTCAGAATCTTTTACTTGCTTTTCTTATTCACTTTTCTTATCATTCTTTTAAACTTCTTAAAACTTTCAAATACATAAACTGATATTCAGAATCTTTTACTTGCTTTTCTTATCATTCTTTTAAACTTCTTAAAACTTTCAAATACATAAACTGATCTTCAGAATCTTTTACTTGCTTTTCTTATTCACTTTTCTTATCATTCTTTTAAACTTCTTAAAACTTTCAAATACATAAACTGATCTTCAGAATCTTTTACTTGCTTTTCTTATTCACTTTTCTTATCATTCTTTTAAACTTCTTAAAACTTTCAAATACATAAACTGATCTTCAGACTCTTTTACTTGCTTTTCTTATCATTCTTTTAAACTTCTTAAAACTTTCAAATACATAAACTGATCTTCAGAATCTTTTAGTTGCTTTTCTTATTCACTTTTCTTATCATTCTTTTAAACTTCTTAAAACTTTCAAATTAATAAACTGATCTTCAGACTCTTTTACTTGCTTTTCTTATCATTCTTTTAAACTTCTTAAAACTTTCAAATAAATAAACTGATCTTCAGAATCTTTTACTTGCTTTTCTTATTCACTTTTCTTATCATTCTTTTAAACTTCTTAAAACTTTCAAATACATAAACTGATCTTCAGAATCTTTTACTTGCTTTTCTTATTCACTTTTCTTATCATTCTTTTAAACTTCTTAAAACTTTCAAATACATAAACTGATCTTCAGAATCTTTTACTTGCTTTTCTTATTCACTTTTCTTATCATTCTTTTAAACTTCTTAAAACTTTCAAATACATAAACTGATCTTAAGACTCTTTTACTTGCTTTTCTTATTCACTTTTCTTATCATTTTTTTAAACTTCTTAAAGCTTTCAAATACATAAACTGATCTTCAGAATCTTTTACTTGCTTTTCTTATTCACTTTTCTTATCATTCTTTTAAACTTCTTAAAACTTTCAAATACATAAACTGATCTTAAGACTCTTTTACTTGCTTTTCTTATTCACTTTTCTTATCATTTTTTTAAACTTCTTAAAGCTTTCAAATACATAAACTGATCTTCAGAATCTTTTACTTGCTTTTCTTATTCACTTTTCTTATCATTCTTTTAAACTTCTTAAAACTTTCAAATACATAAACTGATCTTCAGACTCTTTTACTTGCTTTTCTTATTCACTTTTCTTATCATTTTTTTAAACTTCTTAAAGCTTTCAAATACATAAACTGATCTTAAGACTCTTTTACTTGCTTTTCTTATTCACTTTTCTTATCATTCTTTTAAACTTCTTACAACTTTCAAATACATAAACTGATCTTCAGAATCTTTTACTTGCTTTTCTTATTCACTTTTCTTATCATTCTTTTAAACTTCTTAAAACTTTCAAATACATAAACTGATCTTCAGACTCTTTTACTTGCTTTTCTTATTCACTTTTCTTATCATTCTTTTAAACTTCTTAAAACTTTCAAATACATAAACTGATCTTCAGACTCTTTTACTTGCTTTTCTTATCATTCTTTTAAACTTCTTAAAACTTTCAAATACATAAACTGATCTTCAGACTCTTTTAGTTCCTTTTTTTATTCACTTTTCTTATCATTCTTTTAAACTTCTTAAAACTTTCAAATTAATAAACTGATCTTCAGACTCTTTTACTTGCTTTTCTTATCATAATTTTAAACTTCTTAAAACTTTCAAATAAATAAACTGATCTTCAGAATCTTTTACTTGCTTTTCTTATTCACTTTTCTTATCATTCTTTTAAACTTCTTAAAACATTCAAATACATAAACTGATCTTCAGAATCTTTTACTTGCTTTTCTTATTCACTTTTCTTATCATTCTTTTAAACTTCTTAAAACTTTCAAATACATAAACTGATCTTCAGAATCTTTTACTTGCTTTTCTTATTCACTTTTCTTATCATTCTTTTAAACTTCTTAAAACTTTCAAATTAATAAAATGATCTTCAGACTCTTTTACTTGCTTTTCTTATCATTCTTTTAAACTTCTTAAAACTTTCAAATAAATAAACTGATCTTCAGAATCTTTTACTTGCTTTTCTTATTCACTTTTCTTATCATTCTTTTAAACTTCTTAAAACTTTCAAATACATAAACTGATCTTCAGACTCTTTTACTTGCTTTTCTTATCATTCTTTTAAACATCTTAAAACTTTCAAATACATAAACTGATCTTCAGACTCTATTACTTGCTTTTCTTATTCACTTTTCTTATCATTCTTTTAAACTTCTTAAAACATTCAAATACATAAACTGATCTTCAGACTCTTTTACTTGCTTTTCTTATTCACTTTTCTTATCATTCTTTTAAACTTCTTAAAACTTTCAAATACATAAACTGATCTTCAGACTCTTTTACTTGCTTTTCTTATTCACTTTTCTTATCATTCTTTTAAACTTCTTAAAACTTTCAAATTAATAAACTGATCTTCAGACTCTTTTACTTGCTTTTCTTATTCACTTTTCTTATCATTCTTTTAAACTTCTTAAAGCTTTCAAATACATAAACTGATCTTCAGAATCTTTTACTTGCTTTTCTTATTCACTTTTCTTATCATTCTTTTAAACTTCTTAAAACTTTCAAATACATAAACTGATCTTCAGACTTTTTTACTTGCTTTTCTTATTCACTTTTCTTATCATTCTTTTAAACTTCTTAAAACTTTCAAATACATAAACTGATCTTCAGACTCTTTTACTTGCTTTTCTTATTCACTTTTCTTATCATTCTTTTAAACTTCTTAAAACTTTCAAATACATAAACTGATCTTCAGAATCTTTTACTTGCTTTTCTTATCATTCTTTTAAACTTCTTAAAACTTTCAAATACATAAACTGATCTTTTGAATCTTTTACTTGCTTTTCTTATTCACTTTTCTTATCATTCTTTTAAACTTCTTAAAACTTTCAAATACATAAACTGATCTTCAGAATCTTTTACTTGCTTTTCTTATTCACTTTTCTTATCATTCTTTTAAACTTCTTAAAACTTTCAAATAAATAAACTGATCTTCAGACTCTTTTACTTGCTTTTCTTATCATTCTTTTAAACTTCTTAAAACTTTCAAATACATAAACTGATCTTCAGACTCTTTTACTTGCTTTTCTTATTCACTTTTCTTATCATTCTTTTAAACTTCTTAAAACTTTCAAATACATAAACTGATCTTAAGACTCTTTTACTTGCTTTTCTTATTCACTTTTCTTATCATTTTTTTAAACTTCTTAAAGCTTTCAAATACATAAACTGATCTTAAGACTCTTTTACTTGCTTTTCTTATTCACTTTTCTTATCATTCTTTTAAACTTCTTAAAACTTTCAAATACATAAACTGATCTTAAGACTCTTTTACTTGCTTTTCTTATTCACTTTTCTTATCATTTTTTTAAACTTCTTAAAACTTTCAAATACATAAACTGATCTTAAGACTCTTTTACTTGCTTTTCTTATTCACTTTTCTTATCATTCTTTTAAACTTCTTAAAACTTTCAAATACATAAACTGATCTTCAGAATCTTTTACTTGCTTTTCTTATTCACTTTTCTTATCATTCTTTTAAACTTCTTAAAACTTTCAAATACATAAACTGATCTTAAGACTCTTTTACTTGCTTTTCTTATTCACTTTTCTTATCATTCTTTTAAACTTCTTAAAACTTTCAAATACATAAACTGATCTTAAGACTCTTTTACTTGCTTTTCTTATTCACTTTTCTTATCATTCTTTTAAACTTCTTAAAACTTTCAAATACATAAACTGATCTTCAGACTCTTTTACTTGCATTTCTTATTCACTTTTCTTATCATTTTTTTAAACTTCTTAAAACTTTCAAATACATAAACTGATCTTAAGACTCTTTTACTTGCTTTTCTTATTCACTTTTCTTATCATTCTTTTAAACTTCTTAAAACTTTCAAATACATAAACTGATCTTCAGACTCTTTTACTTGCTTTTCTTATTCACTTTTCTTATCATTCTTTTAAACATCTTAAAACTTTCAAATACATAAACTGATCTTCAGACTCTATTACTTGCTTTTCTTATTCACTTTTCTTATCATTCTTTTAAACTTCTTAAAACTTTCAAATACATAAACTGATCTTCAGAATCTTTTACTTGCTTTTCTTATTCACTTTTCTTATCATTCTTTTAAACTTCTTAAAACTTTCAAATTAATAAACTAATCTTCAGAATCTTTTACTTGCTTTTCTTATTCACTTTTCTTATCATTCTTTTAAACTTCTTAAAACTTTCAAATACATAAACTGATCTTCAGACTCTTTTACTTGCTTTTCTTATTCACTTTACTTATCATTCTTTTAAACTTCTTAAAACTTTCAAATACATAAACTGATCTTCAGACTCTTTTACTTGCTTTTCTTATTCACTTTTCTTATCATTTTTTTAAACTTCTTAAAGCTTTCAAATACATAAACTGATCTTCAGACTCTTTTACTTGCTTTTCTTATCATTCTTTTAAACTTCTTAAAACTTTCAAATAAATAAACTGATCTTCAGAATCTTTTACTTGCTTTTCTTATTCACTTTTCTTATCATTCTTTTAAACTTCTTAAAACATTCAAATACATAAACTGATCTTCAGAATCTTTTACTTGCTTTTCTTATTCACTTTTCTTATCATTCTTTTAAACTTCTTAAAACTTTCAAATACATAAACTGATCTTCAGAATCTTTTACTTGCTTTTCTTATTCACTTTTCTTATCATTCTTTTAAACTTCTTAAAACTTTCAAATTAATAAAATGATCTTCAGACTCTTTTACTTGCTTTTCTTATCATTCTTTTAAACTTCTTAAAACTTTCAAATAAATAAACTGATCTTAAGAATCTTTTACTTGCTTTTCTTATTCACTTTTCTTATCATTCTTTTAAACTTCTTAAAACTTTCAAATACATAAACTGATCTTCAGACTCTTTTACTTGCTTTTCTTATCATTCTTTTAAACATCTTAAAACTTTCAAATACATAAACTGATCTTCAGACTCTATTACTTGCTTTTCTTATTCACTTTTCTTATCATTCTTTTAAACTTCTTAAAACATTCAAATACATAAACTGATCTTCAGACTCTTTTACTTGCTTTTCTTATTCACTTTTCTTATCATTCTTTTAAACTTCTTAAAACTTTCAAATACATAAACTGATCTTCAGACTCTTTTACTTGCTTTTCTTATTCACTTTTCTTATCATTCTTTTAAACTTCTTAAAACTTTCAAATTAATAAACTGATCTTCAGACTCTTTTACTTGCTTTTCTTATTCACTTTTCTTATCATTCTTTTAAACTTCTTAAAGCTTTCAAATACATAAACTGATCTTCAGAATCTTTTACTTGCTTTTCTTATTCACTTTTCTTATCATTCTTTTAAACTTCTTAAAACTTTCAAATACATAAACTGATCTTCAGACTTTTTTACTTGCTTTTCTTATTCACTTTTCTTATCATTCTTTTAAACTTCTTAAAACTTTCAAATACATAAACTGATCTTCAGACTCTTTTACTTGCTTTTCTTATTCACTTTTCTTATCATTCTTTTAAACTTCTTAAAACTTTCAAATACATAAACTGATCTTCAGAATCTTTTACTTGCTTTTCTTATCATTCTTTTAAACTTCTTAAAACTTTCAAATACATAAACTGATCTTTTGAATCTTTTACTTGCTTTTCTTATTCACTTTTCTTATCATTCTTTTAAACTTCTTAAAACTTTCAAATACATAAACTGATCTTCAGAATCTTTTACTTGCTTTTCTTATTCACTTTTCTTATCATTCTTTTAAACTTCTTAAAACTTTCAAATAAATAAACTGATCTTCAGACTCTTTTACTTGCTTTTCTTATCATTCTTTTAAACTTCTTAAAACTTTCAAATACATAAACTGATCTTCAGACTCTTTTACTTGCTTTTCTTATTCACTTTTCTTATCATTCTTTTAAACTTCTTAAAACTTTCAAATACATAAACTGATCTTAAGACTCTTTTACTTGCTTTTCTTATTCACTTTTCTTATCATTTTTTTAAACTTCTTAAAGCTTTCAAATACATAAACTGATCTTAAGACTCTTTTACTTGCTTTTCTTATTCACTTTTCTTATCATTCTTTTAAACTTCTTAAAACTTTCAAATACATAAACTGATCTTAAGACTCTTTTACTTGCTTTTCTTATTCACTTTTCTTATCATTTTTTTAAACTTCTTAAAACTTTCAAATACATAAACTGATCTTAAGACTCTTTTACTTGCTTTTCTTATTCACTTTTCTTATCATTCTTTTAAACTTCTTAAAACTTTCAAATACATAAACTGATCTTCAGAATCTTTTACTTGCTTTTCTTATTCACTTTTCTTATCATTCTTTTAAACTTCTTAAAACTTTCAAATACATAAACTGATCTTAAGACTCTTTTACTTGCTTTTCTTATTCACTTTTCTTATCATTCTTTTAAACTTCTTAAAACTTTCAAATACATAAACTGATCTTAAGACTCTTTTACTTGCTTTTCTTATTCACTTTTCTTATCATTCTTTTAAACTTCTTAAAACTTTCAAATACATAAACTGATCTTCAGACTCTTTTACTTGCATTTCTTATTCACTTTTCTTATCATTTTTTTAAACTTCTTAAAACTTTCAAATACATAAACTGATCTTAAGACTCTTTTACTTGCTTTTCTTATTCACTTTTCTTATCATTCTTTTAAACTTCTTAAAACTTTCAAATACATAAACTGATCTTCAGACTCTTTTACTTGCTTTTCTTATTCACTTTTCTTATCATTCTTTTAAACATCTTAAAACTTTCAAATACATAAACTGATCTTCAGACTCTTTTACTTGCTTTTCTTATTCACTTTTCTTATCATTCTTTTAAACTTCTTAAAACTTTCAAATTAATAAACTGATCTTCAGAATCTTTTACTTGCTTTTCTTATTCACTTTTCTTATCATTCTTTTAAACTTCTTAAAACTTTCAAATTAATAAACTAATCTTCAGAATCTTTTACTTGCTTTTCTTATTCACTTTTCTTATCATTCTTTTAAACTTCTTAAAACTTTCAAATACATAAACTGATCTTCAGACTCTTTTACTTGCTTTTCTTATTCACTTTACTTATCATTCTTTTAAACTTCTTAAAACTTTCAAATACATAAACTGATCTTCAGACTCTTTTACTTGCTTTTCTTATTCACTTTTCTTATCATTTTTTTAAACTTCTTAAAGCTTTCAAATACATAAACTGATCTTCAGACTCTTTTACTTGCTTTTCTTATTCACTTTTCTTATCATTCTTTTAAACTTCTTAAAGCTTTCAAATACATAAACTGATCTTCAGACTCTTTTACTTGCTTTTCTTATTCACTTTTCTTATCATTCTTTTAAACTTCTTAAAACTTTCAAATACATAAACTGATCTTCAGAATCTTTTACTTGCTTTTCTTATTCACTTTTCTTATCATTCTTTTAAACTTCTTAAAACTTTCAAATACATAAACTGATCTTCAGACTCTTTTACTTGCTTTTCTTATCATTCTTTTAAACTTCTTAAAACTTTCAAATACATAAACTGATCTTCAGAATCTTTTACTTGCTTTTCTTATTCACTTTTCTTATCATTCTTTTAAACTTCTTAAAACTTTCAAATACATAAACTGATCTTCAGACTCTTTTATTCACTTTTCTTATCATTCTTTTAAACTTCTTAAAACTTTCAAATTTATAAACTGATCTTCAGACTCTTTTACTTGCTTTTCTTATCATTCTTTTAAACTTCTTAAAACTTTCAAATTAATAAACTAATCTTCAGAATCTTTTACTTGCTTTTCTTATTCACTTTTCTTATCATTCTTTTAAACTTCTTAAAACTTTCAAATACATAAACTGATCTTCAGACTCTTTTACTTGCTTTTCTTATTCACTTTACTTATCATTCTTTTAAACTTCTTAAAACTTTCAAATACATAAACTGATCTTCAGACTCTTTTACTTGCTTTTCTTATTCACTTTTCTTATCATTCTTTTAAACTTCTTAAAACTTTCAAATACATAAACTGATCTTCAGACTCTTTTACTTGCTTTTCTTATTCACTTTTCTTATCATTCTTTTAAACTTCTTAAAACTTTCAAATACATAAACTGATCTTCAGACTCTTTTACTTGCTTTTCTTATTCACTTTTCTTATCATTCTTTTAAACTTCTTAAAACTTTCAAATTAATAAACTGATCTTCAGACTCTTTTACTTGCTTTTCTTATTCACTTTTCTTATCATTCTTTTAAACTTCTTAAAACTTTCAAATACATAAACTGATCTTCAGACTCTTTTAGTTGCTTTTCTTATTCACTTTTCTTATCATTCTTTTAAACTTCTTAAAACTTTCAAATTAATAAACTGATCTTCAGAATCTTTTACTTGCTTTTCTTATTCACTTTTCTTATCATTCTTTTAAACTTCTTAAAACTTTCAAATACATAAACTGATCTTCAGACTCTTTTACTTGCTTTTCTTATCATTCTTTTAAACTTCTTAAAACTTTCAAATACATAAACTGATCTTCAGAATCTTTTACTTGCTTTTCTTATTCACTTTTCTTATCATTCTTTTAAACTTCTTAAAACTTTCAAATACATAAACTGATCTTCAGACTCTTTTATTCACTTTTCTTATCATTCTTTTAAACTTCTTAAAACTTTCAAATTTATAAACTGATCTTCAGACTCTTTTACTTGCTTTTCTTATCATTCTTTTAAACATCTTAAAACTTTCAAATACATAAACTGATCTTCAGACTCTATTACTTGCTTTTCTTATTCACTTTTCTTATCATTCTTTTAAACTTCTTAAAACTTTCAAATACATAAACTGATCTTCAGACTCTTTTACTTGCTTTTCTTATTCACTTTTCTTATCATTTTTTTAAACTTCTTAAAGCTTTCAAATACATAAACTGATCTTCAGAATCTTTTACTTGCTTTTCTTATTCACTTTTCTTATCATTTTTTTAAACTTCTTAAAGCTTTCAAATACATAAACTGATCTTCAGACTCTTTTACTTGCTTTTCTTATTCACTTTTCTTATCATTCTTTTAAACTTCTTAAAACTTTCAAATACATAAACTGATCTTCAGAATCTTTTACTTGCTTTTCTTATTCACTTTTCTTATCATTCTTTTAAACATCTTAAAACTTTCAAATACATAAACTGATCTTCAGAATCTTTTACTTGCTTTTCTTATTCACTTTTCTTATCATTTTTTTAAACTTCTTAAAGCTTTCAAATACATAAACTGATCTTCAGACTCTTTTACTTGCTTTTCTTATTCACTTTTCTTATCATTTTTTTAAACTTCTTAAAGCTTTCAAATACATAAACTGATCTTCAGAATCTTTTACTTGCTTTTCTTATTCACTTTTCTTATCATTCTTTTAAACTTCTTAAAACTTTCAAATACATAAACTGATCTTCAGACTCTTTTACTTGCTTTTCTTATTCACTTTTCTTATCATTCTTTTAAACTTCTTAAAACTTTCAAATACATAAACTGATCTTCAGACTCTTTTACTTGCTTTTCTTATTCACTTTTCTTATCATTCTTTTAAACTTCTTAAAACTTTCAAATACATAAACTGATCTTCAGAATCTTTTACTTGCTTTTCTTATTCACTTTTCTTATCATTCTTTTAAACATCTTAAAACTTTCAAATACATAAACTGATCTTCAGACTCTTTTACTTGCTTTTCTTATTCACTTTTCTTATCATTCTTTTAAACTTCTTAAAACTTTCAAATTAATAAACTGATCTTCAGAATCTTTTACTTGCTTTTCTTATTCACTTTTCTTATCATTCTTTTAAACTTCTTAAAACTTTCAAATTTATAAACTGATCTTCAGACTCTTTTACTTGCTTTTCTTATCATTCTTTTAAACTTCTTAAAACTTTCAAATACATAAACTGATCTTCAGACTCTTTTACTTGCTTTTCTTATTCACTTTTCTTATCATTCTTTTAAACTTCTTAAAACTTTCAAATTAATAAACTGATCTTCAGACTCTTTTACTTGCTTTTCTTATTCACTTTTCTTATCATTCTTTTAAACTTCTTAAAACTTTCAAATACATAAACTGATCTTCAGAATCTTTTACTTGCTTTTCTTATTCACTTTTCTTATCATTCTTTTAAACTTCTTAAAACTTTCAAATACATAAACTGATCTTCAGACTCTTTTACTTGCTTTTCTTATTCACTTTTCTTATCATTCTTTTAAACTTCTTAAAACTTTCAAATTAATAAACTGATCTTCAGACTCTTTTACTTGCTTTTCTTATTCACTTTTCTTATCATTCTTTTAAACTTCTTAAAACTTTCAAATACATAAACTGATCTTCAGATCTTTTACTTGCTTTTCTTATCATTCTTTTAAACTTCTTAAAACTTTCAAATAAATAAACTGATCTTCAGAATCTTTTACTTGCTTTTCTTATTCACTTTTCTTATCATTTTTTTAAACTTCTTAAAACTTTCAAATACATAAACTGATCTTCAGACTCTTTTACTTGCTTTTCTTATTCACTTTTCTTATCATTTTTTTAAACTTCTTAAAGCTTTCAAATACATAAACTGATCTTCAGACTCTTTTACTTGCTTTTCTTATTCACTTTTCTTATCATTCTTTTAAACTTCTTAAAGCTTTCAAATACATAAACTGATCTTCAGACTCTTTTACTTGCTTTTCTTATTCACTTTTCTTATCATTCTTTTAAACTTCTTAAAACTTTCAAATACATAAACTGATCTTCAGACTCTTTTACTTGCTTTTCTTATCATTCTTTTAAACATCTTAAAACTTTCAAATTTATAAACTGATCTTCAGACTCTTTTACTTGCTTTTCTTATTCACTTTTCTTATCATTCTTTTAAACTTCTTAAAACTTTCAAATTAATAAACTGATCTTCAGACTCTTTTACTTGCTTTTCTTATTCACTTTTCTTATCATTCTTTTAAACTTCTTAAAACTTTCAAATACATAAACTGATCTTCAGATCTTTTACTTGCTTTTCTTATCATTCTTTTAAACTTCTTAAAACTTTCAAATAAATAAACTGATCTTCAGAATCTTTTACTTGCTTTTCTTATTCACTTTTCTTATCATTTTTTTAAACTTCTTAAAACTTTCAAATACATAAACTGATCTTCAGACTCTTTTACTTGCTTTTCTTATTCACTTTTCTTATCATTTTTTTAAACTTCTTAAAGCTTTCAAATACATAAACTGATCTTCAGACTCTTTTACTTGCTTTTCTTATTCACTTTTCTTATCATTCTTTTAAACTTCTTAAAGCTTTCAAATACATAAACTGATCTTCAGACTCTTTTACTTGCTTTTCTTATTCACTTTTCTTATCATTCTTTTAAACTTCTTAAAACTTTCAAATACATAAACTGATCTTAAGACTCTTTTACTTGCTTTTCTTATCATTCTTTTAAACTTCTTAAAACTTTCAAATACATAAACTGATCTTCAGACTCTTTTACTTGCTTTTCTTATTCACTTTTCTTATCATTTTTTTAAACTTCTTAAAGCTTTCAAATACATAAACTGATCTTCAGACTCTTTTACTTGCTTTTCTTATTCACTTTTCTTATCATTCTTTTAAACTTCTTAAAACTTTCAAATACATAAACTGATCTTCAGACTCTTTTACTTGCTTTTCTTATCATTCTTTTAAACATCTTAAAACTTTCAAATTTATAAACTGATCTTCAGACTCTTTTACTTGCTTTTCTTATTCACTTTTCTTATCATTCTTTTAAACTTCTTAAAACTTTCAAATTTATAAACTGATCTTCAGACTCTTTTACTTGCTTTTCTTATCATTCTTTTAAACATCTTAAAACTTTCAAATACATAAACTGATCTTCAGACTCTTTTACTTGCTTTTCTTATTCACTTTTCTTATCATTCTTTTAAACTTCTTAAAACTTTCAAATTAATAAACTGATCTTCAGAATCTTTTACTTGCTTTTCTTATTCACTTTTCTTATCATTCTTTTAAACTTCTTAAAACTTTCAAATTTATAAACTGATCTTCAGACTCTTTTACTTGCTTTTCTTATCATTCTTTTAAACTTCTTAAAACTTTCAAATACATAAACTGATCTTCAGACTCTTTTACTTGCTTTTCTTATCATTCTTTTAAACATCTTAAAACTTTCAAATTAATAAACTGATCTTCAGAATCTTTTACTTGCTTTTCTTATTCACTTTTCTTATCATTCTTTTAAACTTCTTAAAACTTTCAAATTAATAAACTGATCTTCAGACTCTTTTACTTGCTTTTCTTATCATTCTTTTAAACTTCTTAAAACTTTCAAATAAATAAACTGATCTTCAGAATCTTTTACTTGCTTTTCTTATTCACTTTTCTTATCATTCTTTTAAACTTCTTAAAACATTCAAATACATAAACTGATCTTCAGAATCTTTTACTTGCTTTTCTTATTCACTTTTCTTATCATTCTTTTAAACTTCTTAAAACTTTCAAATACATAAACTGATCTTCAGAATCTTTTACTTGCTTTTCTTATCATTCTTTTAAACATCTTAAAACTTTCAAATTAATAAACCGATCTTCAGAATCTTTTACTTGCTTTTCTTATTCACTTTTCTTATCATTCTTTTAAACTTCTTAAAACTTTCAAATTAATAAACTGATCTTCAGACTCTTTTACTTGCTTTTCTTATTCACTTTTCTTATCATTCTTTTAAACTTCTTAAAACTTTCAAATACATAAACTGATCTTCAGAATCTTTTACTTGCTTTTCTTATCATTCTTTTAAACATCTTAAAACTTTCAAATTAATAAACTGATCTTAAGAATCTTTTACTTGCTTTTCTTATTCACTTTTTTTATCATTCTTTTAAACTTCTTAAAACTTTCAAATACATAAACTGATCTTCAGACTCTTTTACTTGCTTTTCTTATTCACTTTTCTTATCATTCTTTTAAACTTCTTAAAACTTTCAAATACATAAACTGATCTTCAGACTCTTTTACTTGCTTTTCTTATTCACTTTTCTTATCATTCTTTTAAACTTCTTAAAACTTTCAAATACATAAAATGATCTTCAGACTCTTTTACTTGCTTTTCTTATCATTCTTTTAAACATCTTAAAACTTTCAAATTAATAAACTGATCTTCAGACTCTTTTACTTGCTTTTCTTATTCACTTTTCTTATCATTCTTTTAAACTTCTTAAAACTTTCAAATACATAAACTGATCTTCAGAATCTTTTACTTGCTTTTCTTATCATTCTTTTAAACATCTTAAAACTTTCAAATACATAAACTGATCTTCAGACTCTTTTACTTGCTTTTCTTATTCACTTTTCTTATCATTCTTTTAAACTTCTTAAAACTTTCAAATTAATAAACTGATCTTCAGAATCTTTTACTTGCTTTTCTTATTCACTTTTCTTATCTTTCTTTTAAACTTCTTAAAACTTTCAAATTAATAAACTGACCTTCAGACTCTTTTACTTGCTTTTCTTATCATTCTTTTAAACTTTTTAAAACTTTCAAATACATAAACTGATCTTAAGACTCTTTTACTTGCTTTTCTTATTCACTTTTCTTATCATTCTTTTAAACTTCTTAAAACTTTCAAATACATAAACTGATCTTCAGAATCTTTTACTTGCTTTTCTTATCATTCTTTTAAACATCTTAAAACTTTCAAATTAATAAACCGATCTTCAGAATCTTTTACTTGCTTTTCTTATTCACTTTTCTTATCATTCTTTTAAACTTCTTAAAACTTTCAAATACATAAACTGATCTTCAGACTCTTTTACTTGCTTTTCTTATTCACTTTTCTTATCATTCTTTTAAACTTCTTAAAACTTTCAAATACATAAACTGATCTTCAGACTCTTTTACTTGCTTTTCTTATTCACTTTTCTTATCATTCTTTTAAACATCTTAAAACTTTCAAATACATAAACTGATCTTCAGACTCTTTTACTTGCTTTTCTTATTCACTTTTCTTATCATTCTTTTAAACTTCTTAAAACTTTCAAATACATAAACTGATCTTCAGAATCATTTACTTGCTTTTCTTATTCACTTTTCTTATCATTCTTTTAAACTTCTTAAAACTTTCAAATTAATAAACTGACCTTCAGACTCTTTTACTTGCTTTTCTTATCATTCTTTTAAACTTCTTAAAACTTTCAAATACATAAACTGATCTTCAGAATCTTTTACTTGCTTTTCTTATTCACTTTTCTTATCATTCTTTTAAACTTCTTAAAACTTTCAAATTAATAAACTGATCTTCAGAATCTTTTACTTGCTTTTCTTATTCACTTTTCTTATCATTCTTTTAAACTTCTTAAAACTTTCAAATACATAAACTGATCTTCAGACTCTTTTACTTGCTTTTCTTATCATTCTTTTAAACTTCTTAAAACTTTCAAATACATAAACTGATCTTCAGACTCTTTTACTTGCTTTTCTTATTCACTTTTCTTATCATTCTTTTAAACATCTTAAAACTTTCAAATTAATAAACTGATCTTCAGAATCTTTTACGTGCTTTTCTTATTCACTTTTCTTATCATTCTTTTAAACTTCTTAAAACTTTCAAATTTATAAACTGATCTTCAGACTCTTTTACTTGCTTTTCTTATCATTCTTTTAAACATCTTAAAACTTTCAAATACATAAACTGATCTTCAGAATCTTTTACTTGCTTTTCTTATCATTCTTTTAAACTTCTTAAAACTTTCAAATTTATAAACTGATCTTCAGACTCTTTTACTTGCTTTTCTTATTCACTTTTCTTATCATTCTTTTAAACTTCTTAAAACTTTCAACTTAATAAACTGATCTTAAGAATCTTTTACTTGCATTTCTTATTCACTTTTCTTATCATTCTTTTAAACTTCTTAAAACTTTCAAATTAATAAACTGATCTTCAGACTCTTTTACTTGCTTTTCTTATTCACTTTTCTTATCATTCTTTTAAACTTCTTAAAACTTTCAAATTAATAAACTGATCGTCAGAATCTTTTACTTGCTTTTCTTATTCACTTTTCTTATCATTCTTTTAAACTTCTTAAAACTTTCAAATTTATAAAATGATCTTCAGACTCTTTTACTTGCTTTTCTTATCATTCTTTTAAACATCTTAAAACTTTCAAATACATAAACTGATCTTCAGAATCTTTTACTCGCTTTTCTTATTCACTTTTCTTATCATTCTTTTAAACTTCTTAAAGCTTTCAAATACATAAACTGATCTTCAGACTCTTTTACTTGCTTTTCTTATTCACTTTTCTTATCATTCTTTTAAACTTCTTAAAACTTTCAAATACATAAACTGATCTTCAGAATCTTTTACTTGCTTTTCTTATTCACTTTTCTTATCATTCTTTTAAACTTCTTAAAACTTTCAAATACATAAACTGATCTTCGGACTCTTTTACTTGCTTTTCTTATTCACTTTTCTTATCATTCTTTTAAACTTCTTAAAACTTTCAAATACATAAACTGATCTTCAGAATCTTTTACTTGCTTTTCTTATTCACTTTTCTTATCATTCTTTTAAACTTCTTAAAACTTTCAAATACATAAACTGATCTTCAGACTCTTTTACTTGCTTTTCTTATTCACTTTTCTTATTATTTTAAACTTCTTACAACTTTCAAATACATAAACTGATCTTAAGACTCTTTTACTTGCTTTTCTTATTCACTTTTCTTATCATTCTTTTAAACTTCTTAAAACTTTCAAATGCATAAACTGATCTTCTGACTCTTTTACTTGCTTTTCTTATTCACTTTTCTTATCATTCTTTTAAACTTCTTAAAACTTTCAAATTAATAAACTAATCTTCAGACTCTTTTACTTGCTTTTCTTATCATTCTTTTAAACTTCTTAAAACTTTCAAATACATAAACTGATCTTAAGACTCTTTTACTTGCTTTTCTTATCATTCTTTTAAACATCTTAAAACTTTCAAATTAATAAACTGATCTTCAGAATCTTTTACTTGCTTTTCTTATTCACTTTTCTTATCATTCTTTTAAACTTCTTAAAACTTTCAAATTAATAAACTGATCTTCAGACTCTTTTACTTGCTTTTCTTATCATTCTTTTAAAAATCTTAAAACTTTCAAATACATAAACTGATCTTCAGACTCTTTTACTTGCTTTTCTTATTCACTTTTCTTATCATTCTTTTAAACTTCTTAAAACTTTCAAATACATAAACTGATTTTCAGACTCTTTTACTTGCATTTCTTATTCACTTTTCTTATCATTCTTTTAAACTTCTTAAAACTTTCAAATGAATAAACTGATCTTCAGAATCTTTTACTTGCTTTTCTTATCATTCTTTTAAACTTTTTAAAACTTTCAAATACATAAACTGATCTTAAGACTCTTTTACTTGCTTTTCTTATCATTCTTTTAAACATCTTAAAACTTTCAAATTAATAAACTGATCTTCAGAATCTTTTACTTGCTTTTCTTATTCACTTTACTTATCATTTTTTTAAACTTCTTAAAGCTTTCAAATACATAAACTGATCTTCAGACTCTTTTACTTGCTTTTCTTATCATTCTTTTAAACATCTTAAAACTTTCAAATTAATAAACTGATCTTCAGAATCTTTTACTTGCTTTTCTTATTCACTTTTCTTATCATTCTTTTAAACTTCTTAAAACTTTCAAATTAATAAACTGATTTTCAGACTCTTTTACTTGCATTTCTTATTCACTTTTCTTATCATTCTTTTAAACTTCTTAAAACTTTCAAATGAATAAACTGATCTTCAGAATCTTTTACTTGCTTTTCTTATCATTCTTTTAAACTTTTTAAAACTTTCAAATACATAAACTGATCTTAAGACTCTTTTACTTGCTTTTCTTATCATTCTTTTAAACATCTTAAAACTTTCAAATTAATAAACTGATCTTCAGACTCTTTTACTTGCTTTTCTTATTCAATTTTCTTATCATTCTTTTAAACTTCTTAAAGCTTTCAAATACATAAACTGATCTTCAGACTCTTTTACTTGCTTTTCTTATTCACTTTTCTTATCATTCTTTTAAACTTCTTAAAACTTTCAAATTAATAAACTGATCTTCAGACTCTTTTACTTGCTTTTCTTATTCACTTTTCTTATCATTCTTTTAAACTTCTTAAAACTTTCAAATTAATAAACTGATCTTCAGACTCTTTTACTTGCATTTCTTATTCACTTTTCTTATCATTCTTTTAAACTTCTTAAAACTTTCAAATTAATAAACTGATCGTCAGAATCTTTTACTTGCTTTTCTTATTCACTTTTCTTATCATTCTTTTAAACTTCTTAAAACTTTCAAATTTATAAAAT
The DNA here is from genome assembly GCA_946699065.1 of Loxodes magnus. NCBI lineage: Eukaryota > Ciliophora > Karyorelictea > Loxodida > Loxodidae > Loxodes > Loxodes magnus. Next base: position 130,634 of record CAMPDV010000650.1, read on the forward strand.
GATCTTCAGACTCTTTTACTTGCTTTTCTTATCATTCTTTTAAACATCTTAAAACTTTCAAATACATAAACTGATCTTCAGAATCTTTTACTCGCTTTTCTTATTCACTTTTCTTATCATTCTTTTAAACTTCTTAAAGCTTTCAAATACATAAACTGATCTTCAGACTCTTTTACTTGCTTTTCTTATTCACTTTTCTTATCATTCTTTTAAACTTCTTAAAACTTTCAAATACATAAACTGATCTTCAGAATCTTTTACTTGCTTTTCTTATTCACTTTTCTTATCATTCTTTTAAACTTCTTAAAACTTTCAAATACATAAACTGATCTTCGGACTCTTTTACTTGCTTTTCTTATTCACTTTTCTTATCATTCTTTTAAACTTCTTAAAACTTTCAAATACATAAACTGATCTTCAGAATCTTTTACTTGCTTTTCTTATTCACTTTTCTTATCATTCTTTTAAACTTCTTAAAACTTTCAAATACATAAACTGATCTTCAGACTCTTTTACTTGCTTTTCTTATTCACTTTTCTTATTATTTTAAACTTCTTACAACTTTCAAATACATAAACTGATCTTAAGACTCTTTTACTTGCTTTTCTTATTCACTTTTCTTATCATTCTTTTAAACTTCTTAAAACTTTCAAATGCATAAACTGATCTTCTGACTCTTTTACTTGCTTTTCTTATTCACTTTTCTTATCATTCTTTTAAACTTCTTAAAACTTTCAAATTAATAAACTAATCTTCAGACTCTTTTACTTGCTTTTCTTATCATTCTTTTAAACTTCTTAAAACTTTCAAATTAATAAACTAATCTTCAGAATCTTTTACTTGCTTTTCTTATCATTCTTTTAAACATCTTAAAACTTTCAAATTAATAAACTGATCTTCAGAATCTTTTACTTGCTTTTCTTATTCACTTTTCTTATCATTCTTTTAAACTTCTTAAAACTTTCAAATTAATAAACTGATCTTCAGACTCTTTTACTTGCTTTTCTTATCATTCTTTTAAAAATCTTAAAACTTTCAAATACATAAACTGATCTTCAGACTCTTTTACTTGCTTTTCTTATTCACTTTTCTTATCATTCTTTTAAACTTCTTAAAACTTTCAAATACATAAACTGATTTTCAGACTCTTTTACTTGCATTTCTTATTCACTTTTCTTATCATTCTTTTAAACTTCTTAAAACTTTCAAATGAATAAACTGATCTTCAGAATCTTTTACTTGCTTTTCTTATCATTCTTTTAAACTTTTTAAAACTTTCAAATACATAAACTGATCTTAAGACTCTTTTACTTGCTTTTCTTATCATTCTTTTAAACATCTTAAAACTTTCAAATTAATAAACTGATCTTCAGAATCTTTTACTTGCTTTTCTTATTCACTTTACTTATCATTTTTTTAAACTTCTTAAAGCTTTCAAATACATAAACTGATCTTCAGACTCTTTTACTTGCTTTTCTTATCATTCTTTTAAACATCTTAAAACTTTCAAATACATAAACTGATCTTCAGACTCTTTTACTTGCTTTTCTTATTCACTTTTCTTATCATTCTTTTAAACTTCTTAAAGCTTTCAAATACATAAACTGATCTTCAGACTCTTTTACTTGCTTTTCTTATTCACTTTTCTTATCATTCTTTTAAACTTCTTAAAACTTTCAAATACATAAACTGATCTTCAGAATCTTTTACTTGCTTTTCTTATTCACTTTTCTTATCATTCTTTTAAACTTCTTACAACTTTCAAATACATAAACTGATCTTAAGACTCTTTTACTTGCTTTTCTTATTCACTTTTCTTATCATTCTTTTAAACTTCTTAAAACTTTCAACTTAATAAACTGATCTTAAGAATCTTTTACTTGCATTTCTTATTCACTTTTCTTATCATTCTTTTAAACTTCTTATAACTTTCAAATTAATAAACTGATCTTCAGAATCTTTTACTTGCTTTTCTTATTCACTTTTCTTATCATTCTTTTAAACTTCTTAAAACTTTCAAATTTATAAACTGATCTTCAGACTCTTTTACTTGCTTTTCTTATCATTCTTTTAAACATCTTAAAACTTTCAAATACATAAACTGATCTTCAGACTCTTTTACTTGCTTTTCTTATTCACTTTTCTTATCATTCTTTTAAACTTCTTAAAACTTTCAAATTAATAAACTAATCTTCAGACTCTTTTACTTGCTTTTCTTATCATTCTTTTAAACTTCTTAAAACTTTCAAATACATAAACTGATCTTAAGACTCTTTTACTTGCTTTTCTTATCATTCTTTTAAACATCTTAAAACTTTCAAATTAATAAACTGATCTTCAGAATCTTTTACTTGCTTTTCTTATTCACTTTTCTTATCATTCTTTTAAACTTCTTAAAACTTTCAAATACATAAACTGATCTTCAGACTCTTTTACTTGCTTTTCTTATCATTCTTTTAAACTTCTTAAAACTTTAAAATTAATAAACTGATCTTCAGACTCTTTTACTTGCTTTTCTTATTCAATTTTCTTATCATTCTTTTAAACTTCTTAAAGCTTTCAAATACATAAACTGATCTTCAGACTCTTTTACTTGCTTTTCTTATTCACTTTTCTTATCATTCTTTTAAACTTCTTAAAACTTTCAAATACATAAACTGATCTTCAGACTCTTTTACTTGCTTTTCTTATTCACTTTTCTTATCATTCTTTTAAACTTCTTAAAACTTTCAACTTATTAAACTGATCTTAAGAATCTTTTGCTTGCATTTCTTTTTCACTTTTCTTATCATTCTTTTAAACTTCTTAAAACTTTCAACTTAATAAACTGATCTTAAAAATCTTTTGCTTGCATTTCTTATTCACTTTTCTTATCATTCTTTTAAACTTCTTAAAACTTTCAAATACATAAAATGATCTTCAGAATCTTTTACTTGCTTTTCTTATTCACTTTTCTTATCATTCTTTTAAACTTCTTAAAGCTTTCAAATTTATAAACTGATCTTCAGACTCTTTTACTTGCTTTTCTTATTCACTTTTCTTATCATTCTTTTAAACTTCTTAAAACTTTTAAATACATAAACTGATCTTAAGACTCTTTTACTTGCTTTTCTTATCATTCTTTTAAACATCTTAAAACTTTCAAATTAATAAACTGATCTTCAGAATCTTTTACTTGCTTTTCTTATTCACTTTTCTTATCATTCTTTTAAACTTCTTAAAACTTTCAAATTAATAAACTGATCTTCAGACTCTTTTACTTGCTTTTCTTATTCACTTTTCTTATCATTCTTTTAAACTTCTTAAAACTTTCAAATACATAAACTGATCTTAAGACTCTTTTACTTGCTTTTCTTATTCACTTTTCTTATCATTCTTTTAAACTTCTTAAAACTTTCAAATACATAAACTGATCTTCAGACTCTTTTAGTTGCTTTTCTTATTCACTTTTCTTATCATTCTTTTAAACTTCTTAAAACTTTCAACTTAATAAACTGATCTTAAGAATCTTTTGCTTGCATTTCTTATTCACTTTTCTTATCATTCTTTTAAACTTCTTAAAACTTTCAAATTTATAAACTGATCTTCAGACTCTTTTACTTGCTTTTCTTATCATTCTTTTAAACATCTTAAAACTTTCAAATACCTAAACTGATCTTCAGAATCTTTTACTCGCTTTTCTTATTCACTTTTCTTATCATTCTTTTAAACTTCTTAAAACTTTCAAATACATAAACTGATCTTCAGACTCTTTTACTTGCTTTTCTTATTCACTTTTCTTATCATTCTTTTAAACTTCTTAAAACTTTCAAATACATAAACTGATCTTCAGACTCTTTTACTTGCTTTTCTTATCATTCTTTTAAACTTCTTAAAACTTTTAAATACATAAACTGATCTTAAGACTCTTTTACTTGCTTTTCTTATTCACTTTTCTTATCATTCTTTTAAACTTCTTAAAACTTTCAAATACATAAACTGATCTTCAGACTCTTTTACTTGCTTTTCTTATTCACTTTTCTTATCATTCTTTTAAACTTCTTAAAACTTTCAAATACATAAACTGATCTTCAGAATCATTTACTTGCTTTTCTTATTCACTTTTCTTATCATTCTTTTAAACTTCTTAAAACTTTCAAATTAATAAACTGATCTTCAGACTCTTTTACTTGCTTTTCTTATTCACTTTTCTTATCATTCTTTTAAACTTCTTAAAACTTTCAAATGCATAAACTGATCTTCTGACTCTTTTACTTGCTTTTCTTATTCACTTTTCTTATCATTCTTTTAAACTTCTTAAAACTTTCAAATTAATAAACTAATCTTCAGACTCTTTTACTTGCTTTTCTTATCATTCTTTTAAACTTCTTAAAACTTTCAAATACATAAACTGATCTTAAGACTCTTTTACTTGCTTTTCTTATCATTCTTTTAAACATCTTAAAACTTTCAAATTAATAAACTGATCTTCAGAATCTTTTACTTGCTTTTCTTATTCACTTTTCTTATCATTCTTTTAAACTTCTTAAAACTTTCAAATACATAAACTGATCTTCAGACTCTTTTACTTGCTTTTCTTATTCACTTTTCTTATCATTCTTTTAAACTTCTTAAAACTTTCAAATACATAAACTGATCTTCAGACTCTTTTACTTGCTTTTCTTATTCACTTTTCTTATCATTCTTTTAAACTTCTTAAAACTTTCAAATTAATAAACTGATCTTAAGACTCTTTTACTTGCTTTTTTTATCATTCTTTTAAACTTCTTAAAACTTTCAAATACATAAACTGATCTTCAGACTCTTTTACTTGCTTTTCTTATTCACTTTTCTTATCATTCTTTTAAACTTCTTAAAACTTTCAAATACATAAAATGATCTTCAGACTCTTTTACTTGCTTTTCTTATTCACTTTTCTTATCATTCTTTTAAACATCTTAAAACTTTCAAATTAATAAACTGATCTTCAGAATCTTTTACTTGCTTTTCTTATTCACTTTTCTTATCATTTTTTTAAACTTCTTAAAGCTTTCAAATACATAAACTGATCTTCAGAATCTTTTATTTGCTTTTCTTATTCACTTTTCTTATCATTCTTTTAAACTTCTTAAAACTTTCAAATACATAAACTGATCTTCAGACTCTTTTAGTTGCTTTTCTTATTCACTTTTCTTATCATTCTTTTAAACTTCTTAAAACTTTCAAATACATAAACTGATCTTCATAATCTTTTACTTGCATTTCTTATTCACTTTTCTTATCATTCTTTTAAACTTCTTAAAACTTTCAAATTAATAAACTGATCTTCAGACTCTTTTACTTGCTTTTCTTATTCACTTTTCTTATCATTCTTTTAAACTTCTTAAAACTTTCAAATTAATAAACTGATCTTCAGACTCTTTTACTTGCTTTTCTTATCATTCTTTTAAACTTCTTAAAACTTTCAAATACATAAACTGATCTTCAGACTCTTTTACTTGCTTTTCTTATTCACTTTTCTTATCATTCTTTTAAACTTCTTAAAACTTTCAAATTAATAAACTAATCTTCAGACTCTTTTACTTGCTTTTCTTATCATTCTTTTAAACTTCTTAAAACTTTCAAATACATAAACTGATCTTCAGACTCTTTTACTTGCTTTTCTTATTCACTTTTCTTATCATTCTTTTAAACTTCTTAAAACTTTCAAATTAATAAACTGATCTTCAGACTCTTTTACTTGCTTTTCTTATTCACTTTTCTTATCATTCTTTTAAACTTCTTAAAACTTTCAAATACATAAACTGATTTTCAGAATCTTTTACTTGCTTTTCTTATTCACTTTTCTTATCATTCTTTTAAACTTCTTAAAACTTTCAAATACATAAACTGATCTTCAGACTCTTTTACTTGCTTTTCTTATTCACTTTTCTTATCATTCTTTTAAACTTCTTAAAACTTTCAAATACATAAACTGATCTTAAGACTCTTTTACTTGCTTTTTTTATCATTCTTTTAAACTTCTTAAAACTTTCAAATACATAAACTGATCTTCAGACTCTTTTACTTGCTTTTCTTATTCACTTTTCTTATCATTCTTTTAAACTTCTTAAAACTTTCAAATACATAAACTGATCTTCGTACTCTTTTACTTGCTTTTCTTATCATTCTTTTAAACTTCTTAAAACTTTCAAATTAATAAACTGATCTTCAGAATCTTTTACTTGCTTTTCTTATTCACTTTTCTTATCATTCTTTTAAACTTCTTAAAACTTTCAAATACATAAAATGATCTTCAGAATCTTTTACTTGCTTTTCTCATTCACTTTTCTTATCATTCTTTTAAACTTCTTAAAACTTTCAAATACATAAACTGATCTTCAGACTCTTTTACTTGCTTTTCTTATTCACTTTTCTTATCATTCTTTTAAACTTCTTAAAACTTTCAACTTAATAAACTGATCTTAAGAATCTTTTGCTTGAATTTCTTATTCACTTTTCTTATCATTCTTTTAAACTTCTTACAACTTTCAAATACATAAACTGATCTTCAGACTCTTTTACTTGCTTTTCTTATTCACTTTTCTTATCATTCTTTTAAACTTCTTAAAACTTTCAAATTAATAAACTGATCTTCAGACTCTTTTACTTGCTTTTCTTATCATTCTTTTAAACTTCTTAAAACTTTCAAATACATAAAATGATCTTCAGAATCTTTTACTTGCTTTTCTCATTCACTTTTCTTATCATTCTTTTAAACTTCTTAAAACTTTCAACTTAATAAACTGATCTTAAGAATCTTTTGCTTGAATTTCTTATTCACTTTTCTTATCATTCTTTTAAACTTCTTACAACTTTCAAATACATAAACTGATCTTCAGACTCTTTTACTTGCTTTTCTTATTCACTTTTCTTATCATTCTTTTAAACTTCTTAAAACTTTCAAATTAATAAACTGATCTTCAGACTCTTTTACTTGCTTTTCTTATCATTCTTTTAAACTTCTTAAAACTTTCAAATACATAAACTGATCTTCAGACTCTTTTACTTGCTTTTCTTATTCACTTTTCTTATCATTCTTTTAAACTTCTTAAAACTTTCAAATTAATAAACTGATCTTCAGACTCTTTTACTTGCTTTTCTTATTCACTTTTCTTATCATTCTTTTAAACTTCTTAAAACTTTCAAATACATAAACTGATCTTCAGAATCTTTTACTTGCTTTTCTTATTCACTTTTCTTATCATTCTTTTAAACTTCTTAAAACTTTCAAATACATAAACTGATCTTCAGACTCTTTTACTTGCTTTTCTTATTCACTTTTCTTATCATTCTTTTAAACTTCTTAAAACTTTCAAATACATAAACTGATCTTAAGACTCTTTTACTTGCTTTTTTTATCATTCTTTTAAACTTCTTAAAACTTTCAAATACATAAACTGATCTTCAGACTCTTTTACTTGCTTTTCTTATTCACTTTTCTTATCATTCTTTTAAACTTCTTAAAACTTTCAAATACATAAACTGATCTTCGTACTCTTTTACTTGCTTTTCTTATCATTCTTTTAAACTTCTTAAAACTTTCAAATTAATAAACTGATCTTCAGAATCTTTTACTTGCTTTTCTTATTCACTTTTCTTATCATTCTTTTAAACTTCTTAAAACTTTCAAATACATAAAATGATCTTCAGAATCTTTTACTTGCTTTTCTCATTCACTTTTCTTATCATTCTTTTAAACTTCTTAAAACTTTCAAATACATAAACTGATCTTCAGACTCTTTTACTTGCTTTTCTTATTCACTTTTCTTATCATTCTTTTAAACTTCTTAAAACTTTCAACTTAATAAACTGATCTTAAGAATCTTTTGCTTGAATTTCTTATTCACTTTTCTTATCATTCTTTTAAACTTCTTACAACTTTCAAATACATAAACTGATCTTCAGACTCTTTTACTTGCTTTTCTTATTCACTTTTCTTATCATTCTTTTAAACTTCTTAAAACTTTCAAATTAATAAACTGATCTTCAGACTCTTTTACTTGCTTTTCTTATCATTCTTTTAAACTTCTTAAAACTTTCAAATACATAAAATGATCTTCAGAATCTTTTACTTGCTTTTCTCATTCACTTTTCTTATCATTCTTTTAAACTTCTTAAAACTTTCAACTTAATAAACTGATCTTAAGAATCTTTTGCTTGAATTTCTTATTCACTTTTCTTATCATTCTTTTAAACTTCTTACAACTTTCAAATACATAAACTGATCTTCAGACTCTTTTACTTGCTTTTCTTATTCACTTTTCTTATCATTCTTTTAAACTTCTTAAAACTTTCAAATTAATAAACTGATCTTCAGACTCTTTTACTTGCTTTTCTTATCATTCTTTTAAACTTCTTAAAACTTTCAAATACATAAAATGATCTTCAGACTCTTTTACTTGCTTTTCTTATTCACTTTTCTTATCATTCTTTTAAACTTCTTAAAACTTTCAAATTAATAAACTGATCTTCAGACTCTTTTACTTGCTTTTCTTATCATTCTTTTAAACTTCTTAAAACTTTCAAATACATAAAATGATCTTCAGAATCTTTTACTTGCTTTTCTCATTCACTTTTCTTATCATTCTTTTAAACTTCTTAAAACTTTCAAATACATAAACTGATCTTCAGACTCTTTTAGTTGCTTTTCTTATTCACTTTTCTTATCATTCTTTTAAACTTCTTAAAACTTTCAAATTAATAAACTAATCTTCAGACTCTTTTACTTGCTTTTCTTATCATTCTTTTAAACTTCTTAAAACTTTCAAATACATAAACTGATCTTCAGACTCTTTTACTTGCTTTTCTTATTCACTTTTCTTATCATTCTTTTAAACTTCTTAAAACTTTCAAATTAATAAACTGATCTTCAGACTCTTTTACTTGCTTTTCTTATTCACTTTTCTTATCATTCTTTTAAACTTCTTAAAACTTTCAAATACATAAACTGATCTTCAGAATCTTTTACTTGCTTTTCTTATTCACTTTTCTTATCATTCTTTTAAACTTCTTAAAACTTTCAAATACATAAACTGATCTTCAGACTCTTTTACTTGCTTTTCTTATTCACTTTTCTTATCATTCTTTTAAACTTCTTAAAACTTTCAAATACATAAACTGATCTTAAGACTCTTTTACTTGCTTTTTTTATCATTCTTTTAAACTTCTTAAAACTTTCAAATACATAAACTGATCTTCAGACTCTTTTACTTGCTTTTCTTATTCACTTTTCTTATCATTCTTTTAAACTTCTTAAAACTTTCAAATACATAAACTGATCTTCGTACTCTTTTACTTGCTTTTCTTATCATTCTTTTAAACTTCTTAAAACTTTCAAATTAATAAACTGATCTTCAGAATCTTTTACTTGCTTTTCTTATTCACTTTTCTTATCATTCTTTTAAACTTCTTAAAACTTTCAAATACATAAAATGATCTTCAGAATCTTTTACTTGCTTTTCTCATTCACTTTTCTTATCATTCTTTTAAACTTCTTAAAACTTTCAAATACATAAACTGATCTTCAGACTCTTTTACTTGCTTTTCTTATTCACTTTTCTTATCATTCTTTTAAACTTCTTAAAACTTTCAACTTAATAAACTGATCTTAAGAATCTTTTGCTTGAATTTCTTATTCACTTTTCTTATCATTCTTTTAAACTTCTTACAACTTTCAAATACATAAACTGATCTTCAGACTCTTTTACTTGCTTTTCTTATTCACTTTTCTTATCATTCTTTTAAACTTCTTAAAACTTTCAAATTAATAAACTGATCTTCAGACTCTTTTACTTGCTTTTCTTATCATTCTTTTAAACTTCTTAAAACTTTCAAATACATAAAATGATCTTCAGAATCTTTTACTTGCTTTTCTCATTCACTTTTCTTATCATTCTTTTAAACTTCTTAAAACTTTCAACTTAATAAACTGATCTTAAGAATCTTTTGCTTGAATTTCTTATTCACTTTTCTTATCATTCTTTTAAACTTCTTACAACTTTCAAATACATAAACTGATCTTCAGACTCTTTTACTTGCTTTTCTTATTCACTTTTCTTATCATTCTTTTAAACTTCTTAAAACTTTCAAATTAATAAACTGATCTTCAGACTCTTTTACTTGCTTTTCTTATCATTCTTTTAAACTTCTTAAAACTTTCAAATACATAAACTGATCTTCAGACTCTTTTACTTGCTTTTCTTATTCACTTTTCTTATCATTCTTTTAAACTTCTTAAAACTTTCAAATTAATAAACTGATCTTCAGACTCTTTTACTTGCTTTTCTTATCATTCTTTTAAACTTCTTAAAACTTTCAAATACATAAAATGATCTTCAGAATCTTTTACTTGCTTTTCTCATTCACTTTTCTTATCATTCTTTTAAACTTCTTAAAACTTTCAAATACATAAACTGATCTTCAGACTCTTTTAGTTGCTTTTCTTATTCACTTTTCTTATCATTCTTTTAAACTTCTTAAAACTTTCAAATACATAAACTGATCTTCAGACTCTTTTACTTGCTTTTCTTATTCACTTTTCTTATCATTCTTTTAAACTTCTTACAACTTTCAAATACATAAACTGATCTTCAGACTCTTTTACTTGCTTTTCTTATTCACTTTTCTTATCATTCTTTTAAACTTCTTAAAACTTTCAAATTAATAAACTGATCTTCAGACTCTTTTACTTGCTTTTCTTATCATTCTTTTAAACTTCTTAAAACTTTCAAATACATAAAATGATCTTCAGAATCTTTTACTTGCTTTTCTCATTCACTTTTCTTATCATTCTTTTAAACTTCTTAAAACTTTCAAATACATAAACTGATCTTCAGACTCTTTTACTTGCTTTTCTTATTCACTTTTCTTATCATTCTTTTAAACTTCTTAAAACTTTCAAATTAATAAACTGATCTTCAGACTCTTTTACTTGCTTTTCTTATCATTCTTTTAAACTTCTTAAAACTTTCAAATACATAAAATGATCTTCAGAATCTTTTACTTGCTTTTCTTATTCACTTTTCTTATCATTCTTTTAAACTTCTTAAAACTTTCAAATACATAAACTGATCTTCAGACTCTTTTACTTGCTTTTCTTATTCACTTTTCTTATCATTCTTTTAAACTTCTTAAAACTTTCAACTTAATAAACTGATCTTAAGAATCTTTTGCTTGAATTTCTTATTCACTTTTCTTATCATTCTTTTAAACTTCTTAAAACTTTCAAATTAATAAACTGATCTTCAGACTCTTTTACTTGCTTTTCTTATCATTCTTTTAAACTTCTTAAAACTTTCAAATACATAAAATGATCTTCAGAATCTTTTACTTGCTTTTCTCATTCACTTTTCTTATCATTCTTTTAAACTTCTTAAAACTTTCAAATACATAAACTGATCTTAAGACTCTTTTACTTGCTTTTCTTATCATTCTTTTAAACTTCTTAAAACTTTCAAATTAATAAACTGATCTTCAGAATCTTTTACTTGCTTTTCTTATTCACTTTTCTTATCATTCTTTTAAACTTCTTAAAACTTTCAAATTTATAAACTGATCTTCAGAATCTTTTAGTTGCTTTTCTTATTCACTTTTCTTATCATTCTTTTAAACTTCTTAAAACTTTCAAATACATAAACTGATCTTCAGACTCTTTTACTTGCTTTTCTTATTCACTTTTCTTATCATTTTTTTAAACTTCTTAAAGCTTTCAAATACATAAACTGATCTTAAGACTCTTTTACTTGCTTTTCTTATTCACTTTTCTTATCATTCTTTTAAACTTCTTAAAACTTTCAAATACATAAACTGATCTTCAGACTCTTTTAGTTGCTTTTCTTATTCACTTTTCTTATCATTCTTTTAAACTTCTTAAAACTTTCAAATACATAAACTGATCTTCAGAATCTTTTACTTGCTTTTCTTATTCACTTTTCTTATCATTCTTTTAAACTTCTTAAAACTTTCAAATTAATAAACTGATCTTCAGAATCTTTTACTTGCTTTTCTTATTCACTTTTCTTATCATTCTTTTAAACTTCTTAAAACTTTCAAATACATAAACTGATCTTAAGACTCTTTTACTTGCTTTTCTTATTCACTTTTCTTATCATTCTTTTAAACTTCTTAAAACTTTCAAATACATAAACTGATCTTAAGACTCTTTTACTTGCTTTTCTTATTCACTTTTCTTATCATTCTTTTAAACTTCTTAAAACTTTCAAATTAATAAACTGATCTTCAGACTCTTTTAGTTGCTTTTCTTATTCACTTTTCTTATCATTCTTTTAAACTTCTTAAAACTTTCAAATACATAAACTGATCTTCAGACTCTTTTACTTGCTTTTCTTATTCACTTTTCTTATCATTCTTTTAAACTTCTTAAAACTTTCAAATACATAAACTGATCTTCAGACTCTTTTACTTGCTTTTCTTATTCACTTTTCTTATCATTCTTTTAAACTTCTTAAAACTTTCAAATGCATAAACTGATCTTCAGACTCTTTTACTTGCTTTTCTTATCATTCTTTTAAACTTCTTAAAACTTTTAAATACATAAACTGATCTTAAGACTCTTTTACTTGCTTTTCTTATCATTCTTTTAAACATCTTAAAACTTTCAAATTAATAAACTGATCTTCAGAATCTTTTACTTGCTTTTCTTATTCACTTTTCTTATCATTCTTTTAAACTTCTTAAAACTTTCAAATTTATAAACTGATCTTCAGACTCTTTTACTTGCTTTTCTTATTCACTTTTCTTATCATTCTTTTAAACTTCTTAAAACTTTCAAATACATAAACTGATCTTCAGACTCTTTTACTTGCTTTTCTTATTCACTTTTCTTATCATTCTTTTAAACTTCTTAAAACTTTCAAATACATAAACTGATCTTCAGACTCTTTTACTTGCTTTTCTTATCATTCTTTTAAACTTCTTAAAACTTTTAAATACATAAACTGATCTTAAGACTCTTTTACTTGCTTTTCTTATTCACTTTTCTTATCATTCTTTTAAACTTCTTAAAACTTTCAAATACATAAACTGATCTTCAGACTCTTTTACTTGCTTTTCTTATTCACTTTTCTTATCATTCTTTTAAACTTCTTAAAACTTTCAAATACATAAACTGATCTTCAGACTCTTTTACTTGCTTTTCTTATTCACTTTTCTTATCATTCTTTTAAACTTCTTAAAACTTTCAAATTAATAAACTGATCTTCAGACTCTTTTACTTGCTTTTCTTATCATTCTTTTAAACTTCTTAAAACTTTTAAATACATAAACTGATCTTAAGACTCTTTTACTTGCTTTTCTTATCATTCTTTTAAACATCTTAAAACTTTCAAATTAATAAACTGATCTTCAGAATCTTTTACTTGCTTTTCTTATTCACTTTTCTTATCATTCTTTTAAACTTCTTAAAACTTTCAAATTAATAAACTGATCTTCAGACTCTTTTACTTGCTTTTCTTATTCACTTTTCTTATCATTCTTTTAAACTTCTTAAAACTTTAAAATTTATAAACTGATCTTCAGACTCTTTTACATGCTTTTCTTATTCACTTTTCTTATCATTCTTTTAAACTTCTTAAAACTTTCAAATGCATAAACTGATCTTCAGACTCTTTTACTTGCTTTTCTTATCATTCTTTTAAACTTCTTAAAACTTTTAAATACATAAACTGATCTTAAGACTCTTTTACTTGCTTTTCTTATTCACTTTTCTTATCATTCTTTTAAACTTCTTAAAACTTTCAAATACATAAACTGATCTTAAGACTCTTTTACTTGCTTTTCTTATTCACTTTTCTTATCATTCTTTTAAACTTCTTAAAACTTTCAAATTTATAAACTGATCTTCAGACTCTTTTACTTGCTTTTCTTATCATTCTTTTAAACATCTTAAAACTTTCAAATACATAAACTGATCTTCAGACTCTTTTACTTGCTTTTCTTATTCACTTTTCTTATCATTCTTTTAAACTTCTTAAAACTTTCAAATTAATAAACTGATCTTCAGACTCTTTTACTTGCTTTTCTTATCATTCTTTTAAACTTCTTAAAACTTTCAAATAAATAAACTGATCTTCAGAATCTTTTACTTGCTTTTCTTAAACACTTTTCTTATCATTCTTTTAAACTTCTTAAAACTTTCAAATACATAAACTGATCTTAAGACTCTTTTACTTGCTTTTCTTATTCACTTTTCTTATCATTCTTTTAAACTTCTTAAAACTTTCAAATTAATAAACTGATCTTCAGACTCTTTTAGTTGCTTTTCTTATTCACTTTTCTTATCATTCTTTTAAACTTCTTAAAACTTTCAAATTTATAAACTGATCTTCAGAATCTTTTAGTTGCTTTTCTTATTCACTTTTCTTATCATTCTTTTAAACTTCTTAAAACTTTCAAATACATAAACTGATCTTCAGACTCTTTTACTTGCTTTTCTTATTCACTTTTCTTATCATTCTTTTAAACTTCTTAAAACTTTCAAATTTATAAACTGATCTTCAGACTCTTTTACTTGCTTTTCTTATCATTCTTTTAAACTTCTTAAAACTTTTAAATACATAAACTGATCTTAAGACTCTTTTACTTGCTTTTCTTATCATTCTTTTAAACATCTTAAAACTTTCAAATTAATAAACTGATCTTCAGAATCTTTTACTTGCTTTTCTTATTCACTTTTCTTATCATTCTTTTAAACTTCTTAAAACTTTCAAATTTATAAACTGATCTTCAGACTCTTTTACTTGCTTTTCTTATTCACTTTTCTTATCATTCTTTTAAACTTCTTAAAACTTTCAAATACATAAACTGATCTTCAGACTCTTTTACTTGCTTTTCTTATTCACTTTTCTTATCATTCTTTTAAACTTCTTAAAACTTTCAAATTAATAAACTGACCTTCAGACTCTTTTACTTGCTTTTCTTATCATTCTTTTAAACTTCTTAAAACTTTCAAATACATAAACTGATCTTCAGAATCTTTTATTTGCTTTTCTTATTCACTTTTCTTATCATTCTTTTAAACTTCTTAAAACTTTCAAATACATAAACTGATCTTCAGACTCTTTTACTTGCTTTTCTTATTCACTTTTCTTATCATTCTTTTAAACTTCTTAAAACTTTCAAATACATAAACTGATCTTCAGACTCTTTTACTTGCTTTTCTTATTCACTTTTCTTATCATTCTTTTAAACTTCTTAAAACTTTCAAATGCATAAACTGATCTTCAGACTCTTTTACTTGCTTTTCTTATCATTCTTTTAAACTTCTTAAAACTTTTAAATACATAAACTGATCTTAAGACTCTTTTACTTGCTTTTCTTATCATTCTTTTAAACATCTTAAAACTTTCAAATTAATAAACTGATCTTCAGAATCTTTTACTTGCTTTTCTTATTCACTTTTCTTATCATTCTTTTAAACTTCTTAAAACTTTCAAATTTATAAACTGATCTTCAGACTCTTTTACTTGCTTTTCTTATTCACTTTTCTTATCATTCTTTTAAACTTCTTAAAACTTTCAAATTAATAAACTGATCTTCAGAATCTTTTACTTGCTTTTCTTATTCACTTTTCTTATCATTCTTTTAAACTTCTTAAAACTTTCAAATTAATAAACTGACCTTCAGACTCTTTTACTTGCTTTTCTTATCATTCTTTTAAACTTCTTAAAACTTTCAAATACATAAACTGATCTTAAGACTCTTTTACTTGCTTTTCTTATTCACTTTTCTTATCATTCTTTTAAACTTCTTAAAACTTTCAAATACATAAACTGATCTTCAGACTCTTTTACTTGCTTTTCTTATTCACTTTTCTTATCATTCTTTTAAACTTCTTAAAACTTTCAAATACATAAACTGATCTTCAGACTCTTTTACTTGCTTTTCTTATTCACTTTTCTTATCATTCTTTTAAACTTCTTAAAACTTTCAAATTAATAAACTGATCTTCAGACTCTTTTACTTGCTTTTCTTATCATTCTTTTAAACTTCTTAAAACTTTCAAATAAATAAACTGATCTTCAGACTCTTTTAGTTCCTTTTTTTATCATTCTTTTAAACATCTTAAAACTTTCAAATTAATAAACTGATCTTCAGAATCTTTTACTTGCTTTTCTTATTCACTTTTCTTATCATTCTTTTAAACTTCTTAAAACTTTCAAATTAATAAACTGATCTTCAGACTCTTTTACTTGCTTTTCTTATTCACTTTTCTTATCATTCTTTTAAACTTCTTAAAACTTTAAAATTTATAAACTGATCTTCAGACTCTTTTACTTGCTTTTCTTATTCACTTTTCTTATCATTCTTTTAAACTTCTTAAAACTTTCAAATGCATAAACTGATCTTCAGACTCTTTTACTTGCTTTTCTTATTCACTTTTCTTATCATTCTTTTAAACTTCTTAAAACTTTTAAATACATAAACTGATCTTAAGACTCTTTTACTTGCTTTTCTTATCATTCTTTTAAACTTCTTAAAACTTTCAAATACATAAACTGATCTTAAGACTCTTTTACTTGCTTTTCTTATTCACTTTTCTTATCATTCTTTTAAACTTCTTAAAACTTTCAAATTTATAAACTGATCTTCAGACTCTTTTACTTGCTTTTCTTATCATTCTTTTAAACATCTTAAAACTTTCAAATACATAAACTGATCTTCAAACTCTTTTACTTGCTTTTCTTATTCACTTTTCTTATCATTCTTTTAAACTTCTTAAAACTTTCAAATTAATTAACTAATCTTCAGACTCTTTTACTTGCTTTTCTTATCATTCTTTTAAACTTCTTAAAACTTTTAAATACATAAACTGATCTTAAGACTCTTTTACTTGCTTTTCTTATTCACTTTTCTTATCATTCTTTTAAACTTCTTAAAACTTTCAAATACATAAACTGATCTTCAGACTCTTTTACTTGCTTTTCTTATTCACTTTTCTTATCATTCTTTTAAACTTCTTAAAACTTTCAAATTAATAAACTGATCTTCAGACTCTTTTACTTGCTTTTCTTATCATTCTTTTAAACTTCTTAAAACTTTCAAATACATAAACTGATCTTCAGACTCTTTTACTTGCTTTTCTTATTCACTTTTCTTATCATTCTTTTAAACTTCTTAAAACTTTCAAATACATAAACTGATCTTCAGACTCTTTTACTTGCTTTTCTTATTCACTTTTATTATCATTCTTTTAAACTTCTTAAAACTTTCAAATACATAAACTGATCTTAAGACTCTTTTACTTGCTTTTCTTATTCACTTTTCTTATCATTCTTTTAAACTTCTTAAAACTTTCAAATACATAAACTGATCTTCAGACTCTTTTAGTTGCTTTTCTTATTCACTTTTCTTATCATTCTTTTAAACTTCTTAAAACTTTCAAATTAATAAACTGATCTTAAGACTCTTTTACTTGCTTTTCTTATTCACTTTTCTTATCATTCTTTTAAACTTCTTAAAACTTTAAAATTTATAAACTGATCTTCAGACTCTTTTACTTGCTTTTCTTATTCACTTTTCTTATCATTCTTTTAAACTTCTTAAAACTTTCAAATACATAAACTGATCTTCAGACTCTTTTACTTGCTTTTCTTATTCACTTTTCTTATCATTCTTTTAAACTTCTTAAAACTTTCAAATACATAAACTGATCTTAAGACTCTTTTACTTGCTTTTTTTATCATTCTTTTAAACTTCTTAAAACTTTCAAATACATAAACTGATCTTCAGACTCTTTTACTTGCTTTTCTTATTCACTTTTCTTATCATTCTTTTAAACTTCTTAAAACTTTCAAATACATAAACTGATCTTCAGACTCTTTTACTTGCTTTTCTTATTCACTTTTCTTATCATTCTTTTAAACTTCTTAAAACTTTCAAATACATAAACTGATCTTCAGAATCTTTTACTTGCTTTTCTTATTCACTTTTCTTATCATTCTTTTAAACTTCTTAAAGCTTTCAAATACATAAACTGATCTTAAGACTCTTTTACTTGCTTTTCATATTCACTTTTCTTATCATTCTTTTAAACTTCTTAAAACTTTCAAATACATAAACTGATCTTCAGACTCTTTTAGTTGCTTTTCTTATTCACTTTTCTTATCATTCTTTTAAACTTCTTAAAACTTTCAAATACATAAACTGATCTTCAGAATCTTTTACTTGCTTTTCTTATTCACTTTTCTTATCATTCTTTTAAACTTCTTAAAACTTTCAAATTAATAAACTGATCTTCAGACTCTTTTACTTGCTTTTCTTATCATTCTTTTAAACTTCTTAAAACTTTCAAATAAATAAACTGATCTTCAGAATCTTTTACTTGCTTTTCTTATTCACTTTTCTTATCATTCTTTTAAACTTCTTAAAACTTTCAAATACATAAACTGATCTTCAGACTCTTTTAGTTGCTTTTCTTATTCACTTTTCTTATCATTCTTTTAAACTTCTTAAAACTTTCAAATACATAAACTGATCTTCAGACTCTTTTACTTGCTTTTCTTATTCACTTTTCTTATCATTCTTTTAAACTTCTTAAAACTTTCAAATACATAAACTGATCTTAAGAATCTTTTGCTTGAATTTCTTATTCATTTTTCTTATCATTCTTTTAAACTTCTTAAAACTTTCAAATTAATAAACTGATCTTCAGAATCTTTTAATTGCTTTTCTTATTCACTTTTCTTATCATTCTTTTAAACTTCTTAAAACTTTCAAATTAATAAACTAATCTTCAGACTCTTTTACTTGCTTTTCTTATCATTCTTTTAAACTTCTTAAAACTTTTAAATACATAAACTGATCTTAAGACTCTTTTACTTGCTTTTCTTATCATTCTTTTAAACATCTTCAAACTTTCAAATTAATAAACTGATCTTCAGAATCTTTTACTTGCTTTTCTTATTCACTTTTCTTATCATTCTTTTAAACTTCTTAAAACTTTCAAATAAATAAACTGATCTTCAGAATCTTTTACTTGCTTTTCTTATTCACTTTTCTTATCATTCTTTTAAACATCTTAAAACTTTCAAATACATAAACTGATCTTCAGACTCTTTTACTTGCTTTTCTTATTCACTTTTCTTATCATTCTTTTAAACTTCTTAAAACTTTCAAATGCATAAACTGATCTTCAGACTCTTTTACTTGCTTTTCTTATCATTCTTTTAAACTTCTTAAAACTTTTAAATACATAAACTGATCTTAAGACTCTTTTACTTGCTTTTCTTATCATTCTTTTAAACATCTTAAAACTTTCAAATTAATAAACTGATCTTCAGACTCTTTTACTTGCTTTTCTTATTCACTTTTCTTATCATTCTTTTAAACTTCTTAAAACTTTCAAATTTATAAACTGATCTTCAGACTCTTTTACTTGCTTTTCTTATCATTCTTTTAAACATCTTAAAACTTTCAAATACATAAACTGATCTTCAGACTCTTTTACTTGCTTTTCTTATTCACTTTTCTTATCATTCTTTTAAACTTCTTAAAACTTTCAAATGCATAAACTGTTCTTCAGACTCTTTTACTTGCTTTTCTTATCATTCTTTTAAACTTCTTAAAACTTTTAAATACATAAACTGATCTTAAGACTCTTTTACTTGCTTTTCTTATCATTCTTTTAAACATCTTAAAACTTTCAAATTAATAAACTGATCTTCAGAATCTTTTACTTGCTTTTCTTATTCACTTTTCTTATCATTCTTTTAAACTTCTTAAAACTTTCAAATTTATAAACTGATCTTCAGACTCTTTTACTTGCTTTTCTTATTCACTTTTCTTATCATTCTTTTAAACTTCTTAAAACTTTCAAATACATAAACTGATCTTCAGACTCTTTTACTTGCTTTTCTTATTCACTTTTCTTATCATTCTTTTAAACTTCTTAAAACTTTCAAATTAATAAACTGACCTTCAGACTCTTTTACTTGCTTTTCTTATCATTCTTTTAAACTTCTTAAAACTTTCAAATACATAAACTGATCTTCAGAATCTTTTATTTGCTTTTCTTATTCACTTTTCTTATCATTCTTTTAAACTTCTTAAAACTTTCAAATACATAAACTGATCTTCAGACTCTTTTACTTGCTTTTCTTATTCACTTTTCTTATCATTCTTTTAAACTTCTTAAAACTTTCAAATACATAAACTGATCTTCAGACTCTTTTACTTGCTTTTCTTATTCACTTTTCTTATCATTCTTTTAAACTTCTTAAAACTTTCAAATGCATAAACTGATCTTCAGACTCTTTTACTTGCTTTTCTTATCATTCTTTTAAACTTCTTAAAACTTTTAAATACATAAACTGATCTTAAGACTCTTTTACTTGCTTTTCTTATCATTCTTTTAAACATCTTAAAACTTTCAAATTAATAAACTGATCTTCAGAATCTTTTACTTGCTTTTCTTATTCACTTTTCTTATCATTCTTTTAAACTTCTTAAAACTTTCAAATTTATAAACTGATCTTCAGACTCTTTTACTTGCTTTTCTTATTCACTTTTCTTATCATTCTTTTAAACTTCTTAAAACTTTCAAATTAATAAACTGATCTTCAGAATCTTTTACTTGCTTTTCTTATTCACTTTTCTTATCATTCTTTTAAACTTCTTAAAACTTTCAAATTAATAAACTGACCTTCAGACTCTTTTACTTGCTTTTCTTATCATTCTTTTAAACTTCTTAAAACTTTCAAATACATAAACTGATCTTAAGACTCTTTTACTTGCTTTTCTTATTCACTTTTCTTATCATTCTTTTAAACTTCTTAAAACTTTCAAATACATAAACTGATCTTCAGACTCTTTTACTTGCTTTTCTTATTCACTTTTCTTATCATTCTTTTAAACTTCTTAAAACTTTCAAATACATAAACTGATCTTCAGACTCTTTTACTTGCTTTTCTTATTCACTTTTCTTATCATTCTTTTAAACTTCTTAAAACTTTCAAATTAATAAACTGATCTTCAGACTCTTTTACTTGCTTTTCTTATCATTCTTTTAAACTTCTTAAAACTTTCAAATAAATAAACTGATCTTCAGACTCTTTTAGTTCCTTTTTTTATCATTCTTTTAAACATCTTAAAACTTTCAAATTAATAAACTGATCTTCAGAATCTTTTACTTGCTTTTCTTATTCACTTTTCTTATCATTCTTTTAAACTTCTTAAAACTTTCAAATTAATAAACTGATCTTCAGACTCTTTTACTTGCTTTTCTTATTCACTTTTCTTATCATTCTTTTAAACTTCTTAAAACTTTAAAATTTATAAACTGATCTTCAGACTCTTTTACTTGCTTTTCTTATTCACTTTTCTTATCATTCTTTTAAACTTCTTAAAACTTTCAAATGCATAAACTGATCTTCAGACTCTTTTACTTGCTTTTCTTATTCACTTTTCTTATCATTCTTTTAAACTTCTTAAAACTTTTAAATACATAAACTGATCTTAAGACTCTTTTACTTGCTTTTCTTATCATTCTTTTAAACTTCTTAAAACTTTCAAATACATAAACTGATCTTAAGACTCTTTTACTTGCTTTTCTTATTCACTTTTCTTATCATTCTTTTAAACTTCTTAAAACTTTCAAATTTATAAACTGATCTTCAGACTCTTTTACTTGCTTTTCTTATCATTCTTTTAAACATCTTAAAACTTTCAAATACATAAACTGATCTTCAAACTCTTTTACTTGCTTTTCTTATTCACTTTTCTTATCATTCTTTTAAACTTCTTAAAACTTTCAAATTAATTAACTAATCTTCAGACTCTTTTACTTGCTTTTCTTATCATTCTTTTAAACTTCTTAAAACTTTTAAATACATAAACTGATCTTAAGACTCTTTTACTTGCTTTTCTTATTCACTTTTCTTATCATTCTTTTAAACTTCTTAAAACTTTCAAATACATAAACTGATCTTCAGACTCTTTTACTTGCTTTTCTTATTCACTTTTCTTATCATTCTTTTAAACTTCTTAAAACTTTCAAATTAATAAACTGATCTTCAGACTCTTTTACTTGCTTTTCTTATCATTCTTTTAAACTTCTTAAAACTTTCAAATACATAAACTGATCTTCAGACTCTTTTACTTGCTTTTCTTATTCACTTTTCTTATCATTCTTTTAAACTTCTTAAAACTTTCAAATACATAAACTGATCTTCAGACTCTTTTACTTGCTTTTCTTATTCACTTTTATTATCATTCTTTTAAACTTCTTAAAACTTTCAAATACATAAACTGATCTTAAGACTCTTTTACTTGCTTTTCTTATTCACTTTTCTTATCATTCTTTTAAACTTCTTAAAACTTTCAAATACATAAACTGATCTTCAGACTCTTTTAGTTGCTTTTCTTATTCACTTTTCTTATCATTCTTTTAAACTTCTTAAAACTTTCAAATTAATAAACTGATCTTAAGACTCTTTTACTTGCTTTTCTTATTCACTTTTCTTATCATTCTTTTAAACTTCTTAAAACTTTAAAATTTATAAACTGATCTTCAGACTCTTTTACTTGCTTTTCTTATTCACTTTTCTTATCATTCTTTTAAACTTCTTACAACTTTCAAATACATAAACTGATCTTCAGACTCTTTTACTTGCTTTTCTTATTCACTTTTCTTATCATTCTTTTAAACTTCTTAAAACTTTCAAATACATAAACTGATCTTAAGACTCTTTTACTTGCTTTTTTTATCATTCTTTTAAACTTCTTAAAACTTTCAAATACATAAACTGATCTTCAGACTCTTTTACTTGCTTTTCTTATTCACTTTTCTTATCATTCTTTTAAACTTCTTAAAACTTTCAAATACATAAACTGATCTTCAGACTCTTTTACTTGCTTTTCTTATTCACTTTTCTTATCATTCTTTTAAACTTCTTAAAACTTTCAAATACATAAACTGATCTTCAGAATCTTTTACTTGCTTTTCTTATTCACTTTTCTTATCATTCTTTTAAACTTCTTAAAGCTTTCAAATACATAAACTGATCTTAAGACTCTTTTACTTGCTTTTCATATTCACTTTTCTTATCATTCTTTTAAACTTCTTAAAACTTTCAAATACATAAACTGATCTTCAGACTCTTTTAGTTGCTTTTCTTATTCACTTTTCTTATCATTCTTTTAAACTTCTTAAAACTTTCAAATACATAAACTGATCTTCAGAATCTTTTACTTGCTTTTCTTATTCACTTTTCTTATCATTCTTTTAAACTTCTTAAAACTTTCAAATTAATAAACTGATCTTCAGACTCTTTTACTTGCTTTTCTTATCATTCTTTTAAACTTCTTAAAACTTTCAAATAAATAAACTGATCTTCAGAATCTTTTACTTGCTTTTCTTATTCACTTTTCTTATCATTCTTTTAAACTTCTTAAAACTTTCAAATACATAAACTGATCTTCAGACTCTTTTAGTTGCTTTTCTTATTCACTTTTCTTATCATTCTTTTAAACTTCTTAAAACTTTCAAATACATAAACTGATCTTCAGACTCTTTTACTTGCTTTTCTTATTCACTTTTCTTATCATTCTTTTAAACTTCTTAAAACTTTCAAATACATAAACTGATCTTAAGAATCTTTTGCTTGAATTTCTTATTCATTTTTCTTATCATTCTTTTAAACTTCTTAAAACTTTCAAATTAATAAACTGATCTTCAGAATCTTTTAATTGCTTTTCTTATTCACTTTTCTTATCATTCTTTTAAACTTCTTAAAACTTTCAAATTAATAAACTAATCTTCAGACTCTTTTACTTGCTTTTCTTATCATTCTTTTAAACTTCTTAAAACTTTTAAATACATAAACTGATCTTAAGACTCTTTTACTTGCTTTTCTTATCATTCTTTTAAACATCTTCAAACTTTCAAATTAATAAACTGATCTTCAGAATCTTTTACTTGCTTTTCTTATTCACTTTTCTTATCATTCTTTTAAACTTCTTAAAACTTTCAAATAAATAAACTGATCTTCAGAATCTTTTACTTGCTTTTCTTATTCACTTTTCTTATCATTCTTTTAAACATCTTAAAACTTTCAAATACATAAACTGATCTTCAGACTCTTTTACTTGCTTTTCTTATTCACTTTTCTTATCATTCTTTTAAACTTCTTAAAACTTTCAAATGCATAAACTGATCTTCAGACTCTTTTACTTGCTTTTCTTATCATTCTTTTAAACTTCTTAAAACTTTTAAATACATAAACTGATCTTAAGACTCTTTTACTTGCTTTTCTTATCATTCTTTTAAACATCTTAAAACTTTCAAATTAATAAACTGATCTTCAGACTCTTTTACTTGCTTTTCTTATTCACTTTTCTTATCATTCTTTTAAACTTCTTAAAACTTTCAAATTTATAAACTGATCTTCAGACTCTTTTACTTGCTTTTCTTATCATTCTTTTAAACATCTTAAAACTTTCAAATACATAAACTGATCTTCAGACTCTTTTACTTGCTTTTCTTATTCACTTTTCTTATCATTCTTTTAAACTTCTTAAAACTTTCAAATGCATAAACTGTTCTTCAGACTCTTTTACTTGCTTTTCTTATTCACTTTTTTTATCATTCTTTTAAACTTCTTAAAACTTTCAAATTTATAAACTGATCTTCAGACTCTTTTACTTGCTTTTCTTATTCACTTTTCTTATCATTCTTTTAAACTTCTTAAAACTTTCAAATACATAAACTGATCTTCAGAATCTTTTACTTGCTTTTCTTATTCACTTTTCTTATCATTCTTTTAAACTTCTTAAAACTTTCAAATACATAAACTGATCTTCAGACTCTTTTACTTGCATTTCTTATTCACTTTTCTTATCATTCTTTTAAACTTCTTAAAACTTTCAAATTAATAAACTGATCTTCAGAATCTTTTACTTGCTTTTCTTATTCACTTTTCTTATCATTCTTTTAAACTTCTTAAAACTTTCAAATACATAAACTGATCTTCAGACTCTTTTACTTGCTTTTCTTATTCACTTTTCTTATCATTCTTTTAAACTTCTTAAAACTTTCAAGTACATAAACTGATCTTCAGACTCTTTTACTTGCTTTTTTTATTCACTTTTCTTATCATTCTTTTAAACTTCTTAAAACTTTCAAATGCATAAACTGATCTTCAGACTCTTTTACTTGCTTTTCTTATTCACTTTTCTTATCATTCTTTTAAACTTCTTAAAACTTTCAAATTTATAAACTGATCTTCAGACTCTTTTACTTGCTTTTCTTATCATTCTTTTAAACATCTTAAAACTTTCAAATACATAAACTGATCTTCAGACTCTTTTACTTGCTTTTCTTATTCACTTTTCTTATCATTCTTTTAAACTTCTTAAAACTTTCAAATTAATAAACTGATCTTCAGAATCTTTTACTTGCTTTTCTTATTCACTTTTCTTATCATTCTTTTAAACTTCTTAAAACTTTCAAATTTATAAACTGATCTTCAGACTCTTTTACTTGCTTTTCTTATCATTCTTTTAAACATCTTAAAACTTTCAAATACATAAACTGATCTTCAGACTCTTTTACTTGCTTTTCTTATTCACTTTTCTTATCATTCTTTTAAACTTCTTAAAACTTTCAAATTAATAAACTGATCTTCAGAATCTTTTACTTGCTTTTCTTATTCACTTTTCTTATCATTCTTTTAAACTTCTTAAAACTTTCAAATTTATAAACTGATCTTCAGACTCTTTTACTTGCTTTTCTTATCATTCTTTTAAACATCTTAAAACTTTCAAATACATAAACTGATCTTCAGACTCTTTTACTTGCTTTTCTTATTCACTTTTCTTATCATTCTTTTAAACTTCTTAAAACTTTCAAATGCATAAACTGTTCTTCAGACTCTTTTACTTGCTTTTCTTATTCACTTTTTTTATCATTCTTTTAAACTTCTTAAAACTTTCAAATTAATTAACTAATCTTCAGACTCTTTTACTTGCTTTTCTTATCATTCTTTTAAACTTCTTAAAACTTTTAAATACATAAACTGATCTTAAGACTCTTTTACTTGCTTTTCTTATCATTCTTTTAAACATCTTAAAACTTTCAAATTAATAAACTGATCTTCAGAATCTTTTACTTGCTTTTCTTATTCACTTTTCTTATCATTCTTTTAAACTTCTTAAAACTTTCAAATTTATAAACTGATCTTCAGACTCTTTTATTCACTTTTCTTATCATTCTTTTAAACTTCTTAAAACTTTCGAATACATAAACTGATCTTCAGACTCTTTTACTTGCTTTTCTTATTCACTTTTCTTATCATTCTTTTAAACTTCTTAAAACTTTCAAATTTATAAACTGATCTTCAGACTCTTTTACTTGCTTTTCTTATCATTCTTTTAAACATCTTAAAACTTTCAAATACATAAACTGATCTTCAGACTCTTTTACTTGCTTTTCTTATTCACTTTTCTTATCATTCTTTTAAACTTCTTAAAACTTTCAAATACATAAACTGATCTTCAGACTCTTTTACTTGCTTTTCTTATTCACTTTTCTTATCATTCTTTTAAACTTCTTAAAACTTTCAAATACATAAACTGTTCTTCAGACTCTTTTACTTGCTTTTCTTATTCACTTTTCTTATCATTCTTTTAAACTTCTTAAAACTTTCAAATTAATTAACTAATCTTCAGACTCTTTTACTTGCTTTTCTTATCATTCTTTTAAACTTCTTAAAACTTTTAAATACATAAACTGATCTTAAGACTCTTTTACTTGCTTTTCTTATCATTCTTTTAAACATCTTAAAACTTTCAAATTAATAAACTGATCTTCAGAATCTTTTACTTGCTTTTCTTATTCACTTTTCTTATCATTCTTTTAAACTTCTTAAAACTTTCAAATTTATAAACTGATCTAGACTCTTTTATTCACTTTTCTTATCATTCTTTTAAACTTCTTAAAACTTTCGAATACATAAACTGATCTTCAGACTCTTTTACTTGCTTTTCTTATTCACTTTTCTTATCATTCTTTTAAACTTCTTAAAACTTTCAAATTTATAAACTGATCTTCAGACTCTTTTACTTGCTTTTCTTATCATTCTTTTAAACATCTTAAAACTTTCAAATACATAAACTGATCTTAAGACTCTTTTACTTGCTTTTCTTATCATTCTTTTAAACATCTTAAAACTTTCAAATTAATAAACTGATCTTCAGAATCTTTTACTTGCTTTTCTTATTCACTTTTCTTATCATTCTTTTAAACTTCTTAAAACTTTCAAATTAATAAACTGATCTTCAGAATCTTTTACTTGCTTTTCTTATTCACTTTTCTTATCATTCTTTTAAACTTCTTAAAACTTTCAAATTTATAAACTGATCTTCAGACTCTTTTACTTGCTTTTCTTATCATTCTTTTAAACATCTTAAAACTTTCAAATACATAAACTGATCTTCAGACTCTTTTACTTGCTTTTCTTATTCACTTTTCTTATCATTCTTTTAAACTTCTTAAAACTTTCAAATACATAAACTGATCTTCAGACTCTTTTACTTGCTTTTCTTATTCACTTTTCTTATCATTCTTTTAAACTTCTTAAAACTTTCAAATACATAAACTGTTCTTCAGACTCTTTTACTTGCTTTTCTTATTCACTTTTCTTATCATTCTTTTAAACTTCTTAAAACTTTTAAATACATAAACTGATCTTAAGACTCTTTTACTTGCTTTTCTTATCATTCTTTTAAACATCTTAAAACTTTCAAATTAATAAACTGATCTTCAGAATCTTTTACTTGCTTTTCTTATTCACTTTTCTTATCATTCTTTTAAACTTCTTAAAACTTTCAAATTTATAAACTGATCTTCAGAATCTTTTTATTGCTTTTCTTATTCACTTTTCTTATCATTCTTTTAAACTTCTTAAAACTTTCAAATTTATAAACTGATCTTCAGATCTTTTACTTGCTTTTCTTATCATTCTTTTAAACTTCTTAAAACTTTCAAATACATAAACTGATCTTCAGAATCTTTTAGTTGCTTTTCTTATTCACTTTTCTTATCATTCTTTTAAACTTCTTAAAACTTTCAAATACATAAACTGATCTTCAGACTCTTTTACTTGCTTTTCTTATCATTCTTTTAAACTTCTTAAAACTTTCAAATACATAAACTGATCTTAAGACTCTTTTACTTGCTTTTCTTATCATTCTTTTAAACATCTTAAAACTTTCAAATTAATAAACTGATCTTCAGAATCTTTTACTTGCTTTTCTTATTCACTTTTCTTATCATTCTTTTAAACTTCTTAAAACTTTCAAATTTATAAACTGATCTTCAGAATCTTTTTATTGCTTTTCTTATTCACTTTTCTTATCATTCTTTTAAACATCTTAAAACTTTCAAATACATAAACTGATCTTCAGACTCTTTTACTTGCTTTTCTTATCATTCTTTTAAACTTCTTAAAACTTTCAAATACATAAACTGATCTTCAGACTCTTTTACTTGCTTTTCTTATTCACTTTTCTTATCATTCTTTTAAACTTCTTAAAACTTTCAAATTAATAAACTGATCTTCAGACTCTTTTACTTGCTTTTCTTATCATTCTTTTAAACTTCTTAAAACTTTCAAATACATAAACTGATCTTAAGACTCTTTTACTTGCTTTTCTTATCATTCTTTTAAACATCTTAAAACTTTCAAATTAATAAACTGATCTTCAGAATCTTTTACTTGCTTTTCTTATTCACTTTTCTTATCATTCTTTTAAACTTCTTAAAACTTTCAAATTTATAAACTGATCTTCAGACTCTTTTACTTGCTTTTCTTATCATTCTTTTAAACATCTTAAAACTTTCAAATACATAAACTGATCTTCAGACTCTTTTAATTGCTTTTCTTATTCACTTTTCTTATCATTCTTTTAAACTTCTTAAAGCTTTCAAATACATAAACTGATCTTCAGACTCTTTTACTTGCTTTTCTTATTCACTTTTCTTATCATTCTTTTAAACTTCTTAAAACTTTCAAATACATAAACTGATCTTCAGACTCTTTTACTTGCTTTTCTTATTCACTTTTCTTATCATTCTTTTAAACTTCTTAAAACTTTCAAATACATAAACTGATCTTCAGACTCTTTTACTTGCTTTTCTTATTCACTTTTCTTATCATTCTTTTAAACTTCTTAAAACTTTCAAATACATAAACTGATCTTAAGACTCTTTTACTTGCTTTTCTTATTCACTTTTCTTATCATTCTTTTAAACTTCTTAAAACTTTCAAATTAATAAACTGATCTTCAGACTCTTTTACTTGCTTTTCTTATTCACTTTTCTTATCATTCTTTTAAACTTCTTAAAACTTTCAAATACATAAACTGATTTTAAGAATCTTTTGCTTGAATTTCTTATTCATTTTTCTTATCATTCTTTTAAACTTCTTAAAACTTTCAAATTTATAAACTGATCTTCAGAATCTTTTAATTGCTTTTCTTATTCACTTTTCTTATCATTCTTTTAAACATCTTAAAACTTTCAAATACATAAACTGATCTTCAGACTCTTTTACTTGCTTTTCTTATTCACTTTTCTTATCATTCTTTTAAACTTCTTAAAACTTTCAAATGCATAAACTGATCTTCAGACTCTTTTACTTGCTTTTCTTATTCACTTTTCTTATCATTCTTTTAAACTTTTTAAAACTTTCAAATTAATAAACTAATCTTCAGACTCTTTTACTTGCTTTTCTTATCATTCTTTTAAACTTCTTAAAACTTTTAAATACATAAACTGAACTTAAGACTCTTTTACTTGCTTTTCTTATCATTCTTTTAAACATCTTAAAACTTTCAAATACATAAACTGATCTTCAGAATCTTTTAGTTGCTTTTCTTATTCACTTTTCTTATCATTCTTTTAAACTTCTTAAAACTTTCAAATACATAAACTGATCTTCAGACTCTTTTACTTGCTTTTCTTATCATTCTTTTAAACATCTTAAAACTTTCAAATACATAAACTGATCTTCAGACTCTTTTACTTGCTTTTCTTATTCACTTTTCTTATCATTCTTTTAAACTTCTTAAAACTTTCAAATTAATAAACTAATCTTCAGACTCTTTTACTTGCTTTTCTTATCATTCTTTTAAACTTCTTAAAACTTTTAAATACATAAACTGATCTTAAGACTCTTTTACTTGCTTTTCTTATCATTCTTTTAAACATCTTAAAACTTTCAAATTAATAAACTGATCTTCAGAATCTTTTACTTGCTTTTCTTATTCACTTTTCTTATCATTCTTTTAAACTTCTTAAAACTTTCAAATTTATAAACTGATCTTCAGACTCTTTTACTTGCTTTTCTTATCATTCTTTTAAACATCTTAAAACTTTCAAATACATAAACTGATCTTCAGACTCTTTTACTTGCTTTTCTTATTCACTTTTCTTATCATTCTTTTAAACTTCTTAAAACTTTCAAATGCATAAACTGATCTTCAGACTCTTTTACTTGCTTTTCTTATTCACTTTTCTTATCATTCTTTTAAACTTCTTAAAACTTTCAAATTAATAAACTAATCTTCAGACTCTTTTACTTGCTTTTCTTATCATTCTTTTAAACTTCTTAAAACTTTTAAATACATAAACTGATCTTCAGACTCTTTTACTTGCTTTTCTTATCATTCTTTTAAACATCTTAAAACTTTCAAATTAATAAACTGATCTTCAGAATCTTTTACTTGCTTTTCTTATTCACTTTTCTTATCATTCTTTTAAACTTCTTAAAACTTTCAAATACATAAACTGATCTTCAGACTCTTTTACTTGCATTTCTTATTCACTTTTCTTATCATTCTTTTAAACATCTTAAAACTTTCAAATTAATAAACTGATCTTCAGAATCTTTTACTTGCTTTTCTTATTCACTTTTCTTATCATTCTTTTAAACTTCTTAAAACTTTCAAATACATAAACTGATCTTCAGACTCTTTTACTTGCATTTCTTATTCACTTTTCTTATCATTCTTTTAAACTTCTTAAAACTTTCAAATTAATAAACTGATCTTCAGAATCTTTTACTTGCTTTTCTTATTCACTTTTCTTATCATTCTTTTAAACTTCTTAAAACTTTCAAATTTATAAACTGATCTTCAGACTCTTTTACTTGCTTTTCTTATCATTCTTTTAAACATCTTAAAACTTTTAAATACATAAACTGATCTTAAGACTCTTTTACTTGCTTTTCTTATCATTCTTATAAACATCTTAAAACTTTCAAATACATAAACTGATCTTCAGACTCTTTTACTTGCTTTTCTTATTCACTTTTCTTATCATTCTTTTAAACTTCTTAAAACTTTCAAATGCATAAACTGATCTTCAGACTCTTTTACTTGCTTTTCTTATTCACTTTTCTTATCATTCTTTTAAACTTCTTAAAACTTTCAAATTAATAAACTAATCTTCAGACTCTTTTACTTGCTTTTCTTATCATTCTTTTAAACTTCTTAAAACTTTTAAATACATAAACTGATCTTAAGACTCTTTTACTTGCTTTTCTTATCATTCTTTTAAACTTCTTAAAACTTTCAAATTAATAAACTGATCTTCAGAATCTTTTACTTGCTTTTCTTATTCACTTTTCTAATCATTCTTTTAAACTTCTTAAAACTTTCAAATTTATAAACTGATCTTCAGACTCTTTTACTTGCTTTTCTTATCATTCTTTTAAACATCTTAAAACTTTCAAATACATAAACTGATCTTCAGACTCTTTTACTTGCTTTTCGTATTCACTTTTCTTATCATTCTTTTAAACTTCTTAAAACTTTCAAATGCATAAACTGATCTTCAGACTCTTTTACTTGCTTTTCTTATTCACTTTTCTTATCATTCTTTTAAACTTCTTAAAACTTTCAAATTAATAAACTAATCTTCAGACTCTTTTACTTGCTTTTCTTATCATTCTTTTAAACATCTTAAAACTTTTAAATACATAAAAATATCTTAAGACTCTTTTACTTGCTTTTCTTATCATTCTTATAAACATCTTAAAACTTTCAAATTAATAAACTGATCTTCAGAATCTTTTACTTGCTTTTCTTATTCACTTTTCTTATCATTCTTTTAAACTTCTTAAAACTTTCAATCTTATAAACTGATCTTCAGACTCTTTTACTTGCTTTTCTTATCATTCTTTTAAACATCTTAAAACTTTCAAATACATAAACTGATCTTCAGACTCTTTTACTTGCTTTTCTTATTCACTTTTCTTATCATTCTTTTAAACTTCTTAAAGCTTTCAAATACATAAACTGATCTTTTGACTCTTTTACTTGCTTTTCTTATTCACTTTTCTTATCATTCTTTTAAACTTCTTAAAACTTTCAAATACATAAACTGATCTTCAGACTCTTTTACTTGCTTTTCTTATCATTCTTTTAAACTTCTTAAAACTTTTAAATACATAAACTGATCTTAAGACTCTTTTACTTGCTTTTCTTATCATTCTTTTAAACATCTTAAAACTTTCAAATACATAAACTGATCTTCAGACTCTTTTACTTGCTTTTCTTATTCACTTTTCTTATCATTCTTTTAAACTTCTTAAAACTTTCAAATGCATAAACTGTTCTTCAGACTCTTTTACTTGCTTTTCTTATTCACTTTTCTTATCATTCTTTTAAACTTCTTAAAACTTTCAAATTAATAAACTAATCTTCAGACTCTTTTACTTGCTTTTCTTATCATTCTTTTAAACTTCTTAAAACTTTTAAATACATAAACTGATCTTCAGACTCTTTTACTTGCTTTTCTTATTCACTTTTCTTATCATTCTTTTAAACTTCTTAAAACTTTCAAATACATAAACTGTTCTTCAGACTCTTTTACTTGCTTTTCTTATCATTCTTTTAAACTTCTTAAAACTTTTAAATACATAAACTGATCTTAAGACTCTTTTACTTGCTTTTCTTATCATTCTTTTAAACATCTTAAAACTTTCAAATACATAAACTGTTCTTCAGACTCTTTTACTTGCTTTTCTTATTCACTTTTTTTATCATTCTTTTAAACTTCTTAAAACTTTCAAATTAATAAACTGATCTTCAGACTCTTTTACTTGCTTTTCTTATCATTCTTTTAAACTTCTTAAAACTTTTAAATACATAAACTGATCTTAAGACTCTTTTACTTGCTTTTCTTATCATTCTTTTAAACATCTTAAAACTTTCAAATACATAAACTGATCTTCAGACTCTTTTACTTGCTTTTCTTATTCACTTTTCTTATCATTCTTTTAAACTTCTTAAAACTTTCAAATGCATAAACTGTTCTTCAGACTCTTTTACTTGCTTTTCTTATTCACTTTTCTTATCATTCTTTTAAACTTCTTAAAACTTTCAAATTAATAAACTAATCTTCAGACTCTTTTACTTGCTTTTCTTATCATTCTTTTAAACTTCTTAAAACTTTTAAATACATAAACTGATCTTCAGACTCTTTTACTTGCTTTTCTTATTCACTTTTCTTATCATTCTTTTAAACTTCTTAAAACTTTCAAATACATAAACTGATCTTCAGACTCTTTTACTTGCTTTTCTTATTCACTTTTCTTATCATTCTTTTAAACTTCTTAAAACTTTCAATCTTATAAACTGATCTTCAGACTCTTTTACTTGCTTTTCTTATCATTCTTTTAAACATCTTAAAACTTTCAAATACATAAACTGATCTTCAGACTCTTTTACTTGCTTTTCTTATTCACTTTTCTTATCATTCTTTTAAACTTCTTAAAACTTTCAAATACATAAACTGTTCTTCAGACTCTTTTACTTGCTTTTCTTATTCACTTTTTTTATCATTCTTTTAAACTTCTTAAAA
This sequence comes from Loxodes magnus, assembly GCA_946699065.1. Taxonomy (NCBI): domain Eukaryota; phylum Ciliophora; class Karyorelictea; order Loxodida; family Loxodidae; genus Loxodes; species Loxodes magnus. The sequence goes on from CAMPDV010000650.1 coordinate 164,535, forward strand.
CTTTCAAATACATAAACTGATTTTCAGACTCTTTTACTTGCTTTTCTTATCATTCTTTTAAACTTCTTAAAACTTTTAAATACATAAACTGATCTTAAGACTCTTTTACTTGCTTTTCTTATCATTCTTTTAAACATCTTAAAACTTTCAAATACATAAACTGATCTTCAGACTCTTTTACTTGCTTTTCTTATTCACTTTTCTTATCATTCTTTTAAACTTCTTAAAACTTTCAAATACATAAACTGTTCTTCAGACTCTTTTACTTGCTTTTCTTATTCACTTTTTTTATCATTCTTTTAAACTTCTTAAAACTTTCAAATACATAAACTGATCTTCAGACTCTTTTACTTGCTTTTCTTATCATTCTTTTAAACTTCTTAAAACTTTTAAATACATAAACTGATCTTAAGACTCTTTTACTTGCTTTTCTTATCATTCTTTTAAACATCTTAAAACTTTCAAATACATAAACTGATCTTCAGACTCTTTTACTTGCTTTTCTTATTCACTTTTCTTATCATTCTTTTAAACTTCTTAAAACTTTCAAATGCATAAACTGTTCTTCAGACTCTTTTACTTGCTTTTCTTATTCACTTTTCTTATCATTCTTTTAAACTTCTTAAAACTTTCAAATTAATAAACTAATCTTCAGACTCTTTTACTTGCTTTTCTTATCATTCTTTTAAACTTCTTAAAACTTTTAAATACATAAACTGATCTTAAGACTCTTTTACTTGCTTTTCTTATCATTCTTTTAAACATCTTAAAACTTTCAAATTAATAAACTGATCTTCAGAATCTTTTACTTGCTTTTCTTATTCACTTTTCTTATCATTCTTTTAAACTTCTTAAAACTTTCAAATTTATAAACTGATCTTCAGACTCTTTTACTTGCTTTTCTTATCATTCTTTTAAACTTCTTAAAACTTTCAAATACATAAAATGATCTTCAGACTCTTTTACTTGCTTTTCTTATTCACTTTTCTTATCATTTTTTTAAACTTCTTAAAACTTTCAAATACATAAACTGATCTTCAGACTCTTTTACTTGCTTTTCTTATTCACTTTTCTTATCATTCTTTTAAACTTCTTAAAACTTTCAAATACATAAACTGATCTTCAGAATCTTTTACTTGCTTTTCTTATTCACTTTTCTTATCATTCTTTTAAACTTCTTAAAACTTTCAAATTAATAAACTGATCTTCAGAATCTTTTACTTGCTTTTCTTATTCACTTTTCTTATCATTCTTTTAAACTTCTTAAAACTTTCAAATAAATAAACTGATTTTCAGAATCTTTTACTTGCTTTTCTTATTCACTTTTCTTATCATTCTTTTAAACATCTTAAAACTTTCAAATTAATAAACTGATCTTCAGAATCTTTTACTTGCTTTTCTTATTCACTTTTCTTATCATTCTTTTAAACTTCTTAAAACTTTTAAATTAATAAACTGATCTTCAGACTATTTTACTTGCTTTTCTTATTCACTTTTCTTATCATTTTTTTAAACTTCTTAAAGCTTTCAAATACATAAACTGATCTTAAGACTCTTTTACTTGCTTTTCTTATTCACTTTTCTTATCATTCTTTTAAACTTCTTAAAACTTTCAAATACATAAACTGATCTTCAGACTCTTTTAGTTGCTTTTCTTATTCACTTTTCTTATCATTCTTTTAAACTTCTTAAAACTTTCAAATACATAAACTGATCTTCAGACTCTTTTACTTGCTTTTCTTATTCACTTTTCTTATCATTCTTTTAAACTTCTTAAAACTTTCAAATTAATAAACTGATCTTCAGACTCTTTTACTTGCTTTTCTTATTCACTTTTCTTATCATTCTTTTAAACTTCTTAAAACTTTCAAATACATAAACTGATCTTCAGATCTTTTACTTGCTTTTCTTATCATTCTTTTAAACTTCTTAAAACTTTCAAATAAATAAACTGATCTTCAGAATCTTTTACTTGCTTTTCTTATTCACTTTTCTTATCATTCTTTTAAACTTCTTAAAACTTTCAAATACATAAACTGATCTTCAGATCTTTTACTTGCTTTTCTTATCATTCTTTTAAACTTCTTAAAACTTTCAAATAAATAAACTGATCTTCAGAATCTTTTACTTGCTTTTCTTATTCACTTTTCTTATCATTCTTTTAAACTTCTTAAAACTTTCAAATACATAAACTGATCTTCAGACTCTTTTACTTGCTTTTCTTATTCACTTTTCTTATCATTCTTTTAAACTTCTTAAAACTTTCAAATACATAAACTGATCTTCAGACTCTTTTACTTGCTTTTCTTATTCACTTTTCTTATCATTCTTTTAAACTTCTTAAAACTTTCAAATACATAAACTGATCTTAAGAATTTTTTACTTGCATTTCTTATTCACTTTTCTTATCATTCTTTTAAACTTCTTAAAACTTTCAAATAAATAAACTGATTTTCAGAATCTTTTACTTGCTTTTCTTATTCACTTTTCTTATCATTCTTTTAAACTTCTTAAAACTTTCAAATACATAAACTGTTCTTCAGACTCTTTTACTTGCTTTTCTTATTCACTTTTCTTATCATTCTTTTAAACTTCTTAAAACTTTCAAATACATAAACTGTTCTTCAGACTCTTTTACTTGCTTTTCTTATTCACTTTTTTTATCATTCTTTTAAACTTCTTAAAACTTTCAAATACATAAACTGATCTTCAGACTCTTTTACTTGCTTTTCTTATCATTCTTTTAAACTTCTTAAAACTTTTAAATACATAAACTGATCTTAAGACTCTTTTACTTGCTTTTCTTATCATTCTTTTAAACATCTTAAAACTTTCAAATACATAAACTGATCTTCAGACTCTTTTACTTGCTTTTCTTATTCACTTTTCTTATCATTCTTTTAAACTTCTTAAAACTTTCAAATACATAAACTGATCTTCAGACTCTTTTACTTGCTTTTCTTATTCACTTTTCTTATCATTCTTTTAAACTTCTTAAAACTTTCAAATACATAAACTGATCTTAAGAATCTTTTACTTGCATTTCTTATTCACTTTTCTTATCATTCTTTTAAACTTCTTAAAACTTTCAAATAAATAAACTGATTTTCAGAATCTTTTACTTGCTTTTCTTATTCACTTTTCTTATCATTCTTTTAAACTTCTTAAAACTTTCAAATACATAAACTGATCTTCAGACTCTTTTACTTGCTTTTCTTATTCACTTTTCTTATCATTCTTTTAAACTTCTTAAAACTTTCAAATACATAAACTGTTCTTCAGACTCTTTTACTTGCTTTTCTTATTCACTTTTTTTATCATTCTTTTAAACTTCTTAAAACTTTCAAATACATAAACTGATCTTCAGACTCTTTTACTTGCTTTTCTTATCATTCTTTTAAACTTCTTAAAACTTTTAAATACATAAACTGATCTTAAGACTCTTTTACTTGCTTTTCTTATCATTCTTTTAAACATCTTAAAACTTTCAAATTAATAAACTGATCTTCAGACTCTTTTACTTGCTTTTCTTATTCACTTTTCTTATCATTCTTTTAAACTTCTTAAAACTTTCAAATGCATAAACTGTTCTTCAGACTCTTTTACTTGCTTTTCTTATTCACTTTTCTTATCATTCTTTTAAACTTCTTAAAACTTTCAAATACATAAACTGTTCTTCAGACTCTTTTACTTGCTTTTCTTATTCACTTTTCTTATCATTCTTTTAAACTTCTTAAAACTTTCAAATACATAAACTGTTCTTCAGACTCTTTTACTTGCTTTTCTTATTCACTTTTTTTATCATTCTTTTAAACTTCTTAAAACTTTCAAATACATAAACTGATCTTCAGACTCTTTTATTCACTTTTCTTATCATTCTTTTAAACTTCTTAAAACTTTCAAATACATAAACTGATCTTCAGACTCTTTTACTTGCTTTTCTTATCATTCTTTTAAACATCTTAAAACTTTCAAATTAATAAACTGATCTTCAGAATCTTTTACTTGCTTTTCTTATTCACTTTTCTTATCATTCTTTTAAACTTCTTAAAACTTTCAATTGCATAAACTGTTCTTCAGACTCTTTTACTTGCTTTTCTTATTCACTTTTTTTATCATTCTTTTAAACTTCTTAAAACTTTCAAATTAATAAACTAATCTTCAGACTCTTTTACTTGCTTTTCTTATCATTCTTTTAAACTTCTTAAAACTTTTAAATACATAAACTGATCTTAAGACTCTTTTACTTGCTTTTCTTATCATTCTTTTAAACATCTTAAAACTTTCAAATTAATAAACTGATCTTCAGAATCTTTTACTTGCTTTTCTTATTCACTTTTCTTATCATTCTTTTAAACTTCTTAAAACTTTCAAATTTATAAACTGATCTTCAGACTCTTTTACTTGCTTTTCTTATCATTCTTTTAAACTTCTTAAAACTTTCAAATACATAAAATGATCTTCAGACTCTTTTACTTGCTTTTCTTATTCACTTTTCTTATCATTCTTTTAAACTTCTTAAAGCTTTCAAATACATAAACTGATCTTCAGACTCTTTTACTTGCTTTTCTTATCATTCTTTTAAACTTCTTAAAACTTTCAAATAAATAAACTGATCTTCAGAATCTTTTACTTGCTTTTCTTATTCACTTTTCTTATCATTCTTTTAAACTTCTTAAAACTTTCAAATGCATAAACTGATCTTCAGACTCTTTTACTTGCTTTTCTTATTCACTTTTCTTATCATTCTTTTAAACTTCTTAAAACTTTCAAATTAATAAACTAATCTTCAGACTCTTTTACTTGCTTTTCTTATCATTCTTTTAAACTTCTTAAAACTTTTAAATACATAAACTGATCTTAAGACTCTTTTACTTGCTTTTCTTATCATTCTTTTAAACATCTTAAAACTTTCAAATTAATAAACTGATCTTCAGAATCTTTTACTTGCTTTTCTTATTCACTTTTCTTATCATTCTTTTAAACTTCTTAAAACTTTCAAATACATAAACTGATCTTCAGACTCTTTTACTTGCTTTTCTTATCATTCTTTTAAACATCTTAAAACTTTCAAATACATAAACTGATCTTCAGACTCTTTTACTTGCTTTTCTTATTCACTTTTCTTATCATTCTTTTAAACTTCTTAAAACTTTCAAATGCATAAACTGTTCTTCAGACTCTTTTACTTGCTTTTCTTATTCACTTTTCTTATCATTCTTTTAAACTTCTTAAAACTTTCAAATTAATAAACTAATCTTCAGACTCTTTTACTTGCTTTTCTTATCATTCTTTTAAACTTCTTAAAACTTTTAAATACATAAACTGATCTTAAGACTCTTTTACTTGCTTTTCTTATCATTCTTTTAAACATCTTAAAACTTTCAAATTAATAAACTGATCTTCAGAATCTTTTACTTGCTTTTCTTATTCACTTTTCTTATCATTCTTTTAAACTTCTTAAAACTTTCAAATTTATAAACTGATCTTCAGACTCTTTTACTTGCTTTTCTTATCATTCTTTTAAACTTCTTAAAACTTTCAAATACATAAAATGATCTTCAGACTCTTTTACTTGCTTTTCTTATTCACTTTTCTTATCATTCTTTTAAACATCTTAAAACTTTCAAATTAATAAACTGATCTTCAGAATCTTTTACTTGCTTTTCTTATTCACTTTTCTTATCATTCTTTTAAACTTCTTACAACTTTCAAATACATAAACTGATCTTCAGAATCTTTTACTTGCTTTTCTTATTCACTTTTCTTATCATTCTTTTAAACATCTTAAAACTTTCAAATACATAAACTGATCTTCAGACTCTTTTACTTGGTTTTCTTATTCACTTTTCTTATCATTCTTTTAAACTTCTTAAAACTTTCAAATGCATAAACTGATCTTCAGACTCTTTTACTTGCTTTTCTTATTCACTTTTCTTATCATTCTTTTAAACTTCTTACAACTTTCAAATACATAAACTGATCTTCAGAATCTTTTACTTGCTTTTCTTATTCACTTTTCTTATCATTCTTTTAAACATCTTAAATCTTTCAAATACATAAACTGATCTTCACACTCTTTTACTTGCTTTTCTTATTCACTTTTCTTATCATTCTTTTAAACTTCTTAAAACTTTCAAATTAATAAACTGATCTTCAGACTCTTTTACTTGCTTTTCTTATTCACTTTTCTTATCATTCTTTTAAACTTCTTAAAACTTTCAAATAAATAAACTGATCTTAAGACTCTTTTACTTGCTTTTCTTATTCACTTTTCTTATCATTCTTTTAAACTTCTTACAACTTTCAAATTAATAAACTGATCTTCAGAATCTTTTACTTGCTTTTCTTATTCACTTTTCTTATCATTCTTTTAAACTTCTTAAAACTTTCAAATACATAAACTTATCTTCAGACTCTTTTACTTGCTTTTCTTATTCACTTTTCTTATCATTCTTTTAAACTTCTTAAAACTTTCAAATACATAAACTGATCTTCAGACTCTTTTACTTGCTTTTCTTATCATTCTTTTAAACTTCTTAAAACTTTCAAATACATAAACTGATCTTCAGAATCTTTTACTTGCTTTTCTTATTCACTTTTCTTATCATTCTTTTAAACTTCTTAAAACTTTCAAATTAATAAACTGATCTTCAGACTCTTTTACTTGCTTTTCTTATCATTCTTTTAAACTTCTTAAAACTTTCAAATAAATAAACTGATCTTAAGACTCTTTTACTTGCTTTTCTTATTCACTTTTCTTATCATTCTTTTAAACTTCTTACAACTTTCAAATTAATAAACTGATCTTCAGAATCTTTTACTTGCTTTTCTTATTCACTTTTCTTATCATTCTTTTAAACTTCTTAAAACTTTCAAATACATAAACTTATCTTCAGACTCTTTTACTTGCTTTTCTTATTCACTTTTCTTATCATTCTTTTAAACTTCTTAAAACTTTCAAATACATAAACTGATCTTCAGACTCTTTTACTTGCTTTTCTTATCATTCTTTTAAACTTCTTAAAACTTTCAAATACATAAACTGATCTTCAGAATCTTTTACTTGCTTTTCTTATTCACTTTTCTTATCATTCTTTTAAACTTCTTAAAACTTTCAAATTAATAAACTGATCTTCAGACTCTTTTACTTGCTTTTCTTATCATTCTTTTAAACTTCTTAAAACTTTCAAATAAATAAACTGATCTTCAGACTCTTTTACTTGCTTTTCTTATTCACTTTTCTTATCATTCTTTTAAACTTCTTAAAACTTTCAAATACATAAACTGATCTTCAGACTCTTTTACTTGCTTTTCTTATTCACTTTTCTTATCATTCTTTTAAACTTCTTAAAACTTTCAAATTAATAAACTGATCTTAAGAATCTTTTGCTTGCATTTCTTATTCACTTTTCTTATTATTCTTTTAAACTTCTTAAAACTTTCAAATACATAAACTGATCTTCAGAATCTTTTACTTGCTTTTCTTATTCACTTTTCTTATCATTCTTTTAAACTTCTTAAAACTTTCAAATTAATAAACTGATCTTCAGACTCTTTTACTTGCTTTTCTTATTCACTTTTCTTATCATTCTTTTAAACTTCTTAAAACTTTCAAATACATAAACTGATCTTCAGACTCTTTTACTTGCTTTTCTTATTCACTTTTCTTATCATTCTTTTAAACTTCTTAAAACTTTCAAATAAATAAACTGATCTTCAGAATCTTTTACTTGCTTTTCTTATTCACTTTTCTTATCATTCTTTTAAACTTCTTAAAACTTTCAAATACATAAACTGATCTTCAGACTCTTTTACTTGCTTTTCTTATTCACTTTTCTTATCATTCTTTTAAACTTCTTAAAACTTTCAAATACATAAACTGATCTTAAGAATCTTTTACTTGCTTTTCTTATCATTCTTTTAAACATCTTAAAACTTTCAAATTAATAAACTGATCTTCAGACTCTTTTACTTGCTTTTCTTATTCACTTTTCTTATCATTCTTTTAAACTTCTTAAAACTTTCAAATACATAAACTGATCTTCAGACTCTTTTACTTGCTTTTCTTATCATTCTTTTAAACTTCTTAAAACTTTCTAATACATAAACTGATCTTCAGACTCTTTTACTTGCTTTTCTTATTCACTTTTCTTATCATTCTTTTAAACTTCTTAAAACTTTCAAATACATAAACTGATCTTAAGAATCTTTTACTTGCTTTTCTTATCATTCTTTTAAACTTCTTAAAACTTTCAAATTAATAAACTGATCTTAAGAATCTTTTGCTTGCATTTCTTATTCACTTTTCTTATCATTCTTTTAAACTTCTTAAAACTTTCAAATAAATAAACTGATCTTCAGAATCTTTTACTTGCTTTTCTTATTCACTTTTCTTATCATTCTTTTAAACTTCTTAAAACTTTCAAATTAATAAACTGATCTTAAGACTCTTTTACTTGCTTTTCTTATCATTCTTTTAAACTTCTTAAAACTTTCAAATACATAAACTGATCTTCAGAATCTTTTACTTGCTTTTCTTATTCACTTTTCTTATCATTCTTTTAAACTTCTTAAAACTTTCAAATACATAAACTGATCTTCAGACTCTTTTACTTGCTTTTCTTATTCACTTTTCTTATCATTCTTTTAAACTTCTTAAAACTTTCAAATACATAAACTGATCTTAAGACTCTTTTACTTGCTTTTCTTATCATTCTTTTAAACTTCTTAAAACTTTCAACTTAATAAACTGATCTTAAGACTCTTTTACTTGCTTTTCTTATTCACTTTTCTTATCATTCTTTTAAACTTCTTAAAACTTTCAAATTAATAAACTGATCTTCAGAATCTTTTACTTGCTTTTCTTATTCACTTTTCTTATCATTCTTTTAAACTTCTTAAAACTTTCAAATTAATAAACTGATCTTCAGACTCTTTTACTTGCTTTTCTTATTCACTTTTCTTATCATTCTTTTAAACTTCTTAAAACTTTCAAATACATAAACTGATCTTAAGAATCTTTTGCTTGCATTTCTTATTCACTTTTCTTATCATTCTTTTAAACTTCTTAAAACTTTCAAATTAATAAACTGATCTTCAGAATCTTTTACTTGCTTTTCTTATTCGCTTTTCTTATCATTCTTTTAAACTTCTTAAAACTTTCAAATGCATAAACTGATCTTCAGACTCTTTTACTTGCTTTTCTTATTCACTTTTCTTATCATTCTTTTAAACTTCTTAAAACTTTCAAATTAATAAACTGATCTTCAGACTCTTTTACTTGCTTTTCTTATTCACTTTTCTTATCATTCTTTTAAACTTCTTAAAACTTTCAAATACATAAACTGATCTTAAGAATCTTTTGCTTGCATTTCTTATTCACTTTTCTTATCATTCTTTTAAACTTCTTAAAACTTTCAAATTAATAAACTGATCTTCAGAATCTTTTACTTGCTTTTCTTATTCACTTTTCTTATCATTCTTTTAAACTTCTTAAAACTTTCAAATGCATAAACTGATCTTCAGACTCTTTTAGTTGCTTTTCTTATTCACTTTTCTTATCATTCTTTTAAACTTCTTAAAACTTTCAAATACATAAACTGATCTTCAGACTCTTTTACTTGCTTTTCTTATCATTCTTTTAAACTTCTTAAAACTTTCAAATACATAAACTGATCTTCAGAATCTTTTACTTGCTTTTCTTATTCACTTTTCTTATCATTCTTTTAAACTTCTTAAAACTTTCAAATACATAAACTGATCTTCAGAATCTTTTACTTGCATTTCTTATTCACTTTTCTTATCATTCTTTTAAACTTCTTAAAACTTTCAAATTAATAAACTGATCTTCAGACTCTTTTACTTGCTTTTCTTATTCACTTTTCTTATCATTCTTTTAAACTTCTTAAAACTTTCAAATACATAAACTGATCTTAAGAATCTTTTGCTTGCATTTCTTATTCACTTTTCTTATCATTCTTTTAAACTTCTTAAAACTTTCAAATTAATAAACTGATCTTCAGAATCTTTTACTTGCTTTTCTTATTCACTTTTCTTATCATTCTTTTAAACTTCTTAAAACTTTCAAATGCATAAACTGATCTTCAGACTCTTTTACTTGCTTTTCTTATTCACTTTTCTTATCATTCTTTTAAACTTCTTAAAACTTTCAAATTAATAAACTGATCTTCAGACTCTTTTACTTGCTTTTCTTATTCACTTTTCTTATCATTCTTTTAAACTTCTTAAAACTTTCAAATACATAAACTGATCTTAAGAATCTTTTGCTTGCATTTCTTATTCACTTTTCTTATCATTCTTTTAAACTTCTTAAAACTTTCAAATTTATAAACTGATCTTCAGACTCTTTTACTTGCTTTTCTTATCATTCTTTTAAACTTCTTAAAACTTTCAAATACATAAACTGATCTTCAGACTCTTTTACTTGCTTTTCTTATTCACTTTTCTTATCATTCTTTTAAACTTCTTAAAACTTTCAAATACATAAACTGATCTTCAGACTCTTTTACTTGCTTTTCTTATTCACTTTTCTTATCATTCTTTTAAACTTCTTAAAACTTTCAAATACATAAACTGATCTTCAGACTCTTTTACTTGCTTTTCTTATTCACTTTTCTTATCATTCTTTTAAACTTCTTAAAACTTTCAAATACATAAACAGATCTTCAGACTCTTTTACTTGCTTTTCTTATTCACTTTTCTTATCATTCTTTTAAACTTCTTAAAACTTTCAAATACATAAACTGATCTTCAGACTCTTTTACTTGCTTTTCTTATTCACTTTTCTTATCATTCTTTTAAACTTCTTAAAACTTTCAAATTAATAAACTGATCTTCAGAATCTTTTACTTGCTTTTCTTATCATTCTTTTAAACTTCTTAAAACTTTCAAATGCATAAACTGATCTTCAGACTCTTTTAGTTGCTTTTCTTATTCACTTTTCTTATCATTCTTTTAAACTTCTTAAAACTTTCAAATACATAAACTGATCTTCAGACTCTTTTACTTGCTTTTCTTATCATTCTTTTAAACTTCTTAAAACTTTCAAATACATAAACTGATCTTCAGAATCTTTTACTTGCTTTTCTTATTCACTTTTCTTATCATTCTTTTAAACTTCTTAAAACTTTCAAATTAATAAACTGATCTTCAGAATCTTTTACTTGCTTTTCTTATTCACTTTTCTTATCATTCTTTTAAACTTCTTAAAACTTTCAAATACATAAACTGATCTTCAGACTCTTTTATTCACTTTTCTTATCATTCTTTTAAACATCTTAAAACTTTCAAATACATAAACTGATCTTCAGACTCTTTTACTTGCTTTTCTTATTCACTTTTCTTATCATTCTTTTAAACTTCTTAAAACTTTCAAATTAATAAACTGATCTTCAGAATCTTTTACTTGCTTTTCTTATTCACTTTTCTTATCATTCTTTTAAACTTCTTAAAACTTTCAAATACATAAACTTATCTTCAGACTCTTTTACTTGCTTTTCTTATTCACTTTTCTTATCATTCTTTTAAACTTCTTAAAACTTTCAAATGCATAAACTGATCTTCAGACTCTTTTAGTTGCTTTTCTTATTCACTTTTCTTATCATTCTTTTAAACTTCTTAAAACTTTCAAATTAATAAACTGATCTTCAGACTCTTTTACTTGCTTTTCTTATCATTCTTTTAAACTTCTTAAAACTTTCAAATAAATAAACTGATCTTCAGAATCTTTTACTTGCTTTTCTTATTCACTTTTCTTATCATTCTTTTAAACTTCTTAAAACTTTCAAATACATAAACTGATCTTCAGACTCTTTTACTTGCTTTTCTTATTCACTTTTCTTATCATTCTTTTAAACTTCTTAAAACTTTCAAATTAATAAACTAATCTTAAGACTCTTTTACTTGCTTTTCTTATCATTCTTTTAAACTTCTTAAAACTTTCAAATACATAAACTGATCTTCAGACTCTTTTACTTGCTTTTCTTATCATTGTTTTAAACATCTTAAAACTTTCAAATACATAAACTGATCTTCAGACTCTTTTACTTGCTTTTCTTATTCACTTTTCTTATCATTCTTTTAAACTTCTTAAAACTTTCAAATACATAAACTGATCTTCAGATTCTTTTACTTGCTTTTCTTATTCACTTTTCTTATCATTCTTTTAAACTTCTTAAAGCTTTCAAATACATAAACTGATCTTCAGACTCTTTTACTTGCTTTTCTTATTCACTTTTCTTATCATTCTTTTAAACTTCTTAAAACTTTCAAATTAATAAACTAATCTTAAGACTCTTTTACTTGCTTTTCTTATCATTCTTTTAAACTTCTTAAAACTTTCAAATTAATAAACTGATCTTCAGAATCTTTTACTTGCTTTTCTTATCATTCTTTTAAACTTCTTAAAACTTTCAAATGCATAAACTGATCTTCAGACTCTTTTACTTGCTTTTCTTATTCACTTTTCTTATCATTCTTTTAAACTTCTTAAAACTTTCAAATTAATAAACTGATCTTCAGACTCTTTTACTTGCTTTTCTTATCATTCTTTTAAACTTCTTAAAACTTTCAAATTAATAAACTGATCTTCAGACTCTTTTACTTGCTTTTCTTATTCACTTTTCTTATCATTCTTTTAAACTTCTTAAAACTTTCAAATACATAAACTGATCTTCAGAATCTTTTACTTGCTTTTCTTATTCACTTTTCTTATCATTCTTTTAAACTTCTTAAAACTTTCAAATTAATAAACTGATCTTCAGACTCTTTTACTTGCTTTTCTTATTCACTTTTCTTATCATTCTTTTAAACTTCTTAAAACTTTCAAATTAATAAACTGATCTTCAGACTCTTTTACTTGCTTTTCTTATTCACTTTTCTTATCATTCTTTTAAACTTCTTAAAACTTTCAAATACATAAACTGATCTTCAGAATCTTTTACTTGCTTTTCTTATTCACTTTTCTTATCATTCTTTTAAACTTCTTAAAACTTTCAAATTAATAAACTGATCTTCAGACTCTTTTACTTGCTTTTCTTATTCACTTTTCTTATCATTCTTTTAAACTTCTTAAAACTTTCAAATGCATAAACTGATCTTCAGACTCTTTTACTTGCTTTTCTTATTCACTTTTCTTATTATTCTTTTAAACTTCTTAAAACTTTCAAATTAATAAACTGATCTTCAGAATCTTTTACTTGCATTTCTTATTCACTTTTCTTATCATTCTTTTAAACTTCTTAAAACTTTCAAATACATAAACTGATCTTCAGAATCTTTTACTTGCTTTTCTTATTACTTTTCTTATCATTCTTTTAAACTTCTTAAAACTTTCAAATTAATAAACTGATCTTCAGACTCTTTTACTTGCTTTTCTTATTCACTTTTCTTATCATTCTTTTAAACTTCTTAAAACTTTCAAATTAATAAACTGATCTTCAGACTCTTTTACTTGCTTTTCTTATCATTCTTTTAAACTTCTTAAAACTTTCAAATAAATAAACTGATCTTAAGACTCTTTTACTTGCTTTTCTTATTCACTTTTCTTATCATTCTTTTAAACTTCTTAAAACTTTCAAATACATAAACTGATCTTCAGACTCTTTTACTTGCTTTTCTTATTCACTTTTCTTATCATTCTTTTAAACTTCTTAAAACTTTCAAATTAATAAACTGATCTTCAGACTCTTTTACTTGCTTTTCTTATTCACTTTTCTTATCATTCTTTTAAACTTCTTACAACTTTCAAATACATAAACTGATCTTCAGAATCTTTTACTTGCTTTTCTTATTCACTTTTCTTATCATTCTTTTAAACTTCTTAAAACTTTCAAATTAATAAACTGATCTTAAGAATCTTTTGCTTGCATTTCTTATTCACTTTTCTTATCATTCTTTTAAACTTCTTAAAACTTTCAAATTAATAAACTGTTCTTCAGAATCTTTTACTTGCTTTTCTTATCATTCTTTTAAACTTCTTAAAACTTTCAAATACATAAACTGATCTTCAGACTCTTTTACTTGCTTTTCTTATTCACTTTTCTTATCATTCTTTTAAACTTCTTAAAACTTTCAAATACATAAACTGATCTTAAGACTCTTTTACTTGCTTTTCTTATCATTTTTTTAAACTTCTTAAAGCTTTCAAATACATAAACTGATCTTCAGACTCTTTTAGTTGCTTTTCTTATTCACTTTTCTTATCATTCTTTTAAACTTCTTAAAACTTTCAAATTTATAAACTGATCTTCAGACTCTTTTACTTGCTTTTCTTATCATTCTTTTAAACTTCTTAAAACTTTCAAATACATAAACTGATCTTCAGACTCTTTTACTTGCTTTTCTTATTCACTTTTCTTATCATTCTTTTAAACATCTTAAAACTTTCAAATACATAAACTGATCTTCAGACTCTTTTACTTGGTTTTCTTATTCACTTTTCTTATCATTCTTTTAAACTTCTTAAAACTTTCAAATGCATAAACTGATCTTCAGACTCTTTTACTTGCTTTTCTTATTCACTTTTCTTATCATTCTTTTAAACTTCTTAAAACTTTCAAATTAATAAACTAATCTTCAGACTCTTTTACTTGCTTTTCTTATCATTCTTTTAAACTTCTTAAAACTTTTAAATACATAAACTGATCTTCAGACTCTTTTACTTGCTTTTCTTATTCACTTTTCTTATCATTCTTTTAAACTTCTTAAAACTTTCAAATACATAAACTGATCTTCAGACTCTTTTACTTGCTTTTCTTATTCACTTTTCTTATCATTCTTTTAAACTTCTTAAAACTTTCAAATACATAAACTGATCTTCAGACTCTTTTACTTGCTTTTCTTATTCACTTTTCTTATCATTTTTTTAAACTTCTTAAAGCTTTCAAATACATAAACTGATCTTAAGACTCTTTTACTTGCTTTTCTTATTCACTTTTCTTATCATTCTTTTAAACATCTTAAAACTTTCAAATTAATAAACTGATCTTCAGAATCTTTTACTTGCTTTTCTTATTCACTTTTCTTATCATTCTTTTAAACTTCTTAAAACTTTCAAATTAATAAACTGATCTTCAGAATCTTTTACTTGCTTTTCTTATTCACTTTTCTTATCATTCTTTTAAACTTCTTAAAACTTTCAAATTAATAAACTGATCTTCAGAATCTTTTACTTGCTTTTCTTATCATTCTTTTAAACTTCTTAAAACTTTCAAATTTATAAACTGATCTTAAGACTCTTTTACTTGCTTTTCTTATCATTCTTTTAAACTTCTTAAAACTTTCCAATTAATAAACTGATCTTCAGACTCTTTTACTTGCTTTTCTTATTCACTTTTCTTATCATTCTTTTAAACTTCTTAAAACTTTCAAATACATAAACTGATCTTCAGACTCTTTTACTTGCTTTTCTTATCATTCTTTTAAACTTCTTAAAACTTTCAAATACATAAACTGATCTTCAGACTCTTTTACTTGCTTTTCTTATTCACTTTTCTTATCATTCTTTTAAACTTCTTAAAACTTTCAAATTAATAAACTGATCTTCAGACTCTTTTACTTGCTTTTCTTATCATTCTTTTAAACTTCTTAAAACTTTCAAATAAATAAACTGATCTTCAGAATCTTTTACTTGCTTTTCTTATTCACTTTTCTTATCATTCTTTTAAACTTCTTAAAACTTTCAAATAATAAACTGATCTTCAGACTCTTTTACTTGCTTTTCTTATTCACTTTTCTTATCATTCTTTTAAACTTCTTAAAACTTTCAAATTAATAAACTGATCTTCAGACTCTTTTACTTGCTTTTATATCATTCTTTTAAACTTCTTAAAACTTTCAAATAAATAAACTGATCTTCATAATCTTTTACTTGCTTTTCTTATTCACTTTTCTTATCATTCTTTTAAACTTCTTAAAACTTTCAAATACATAAACTGATCTTCAGACTCTTTTACTTGCTTTTCTTATTCACTTTTCTTATCATTCTTTTAAACATCTTAAAACTTTCAAATTAATAAACTGATCTTCAGACTCTTTTACTTGCTTTTCTTATCATTCTTTTAAACTTCTTAAAACTTTCAAATACATAAACTGATCTTCAGACTCTTTTACTTGCTTTTCTTATTCACTTTTCTTATCATTCTTTTAAACTTCTTAAAACTTTCAAATACATAAACTGATCTTAAGACTCTTTTACTTGCTTTTCTTATCATTTTTTTAAACTCTTAAAGCTTTCAAATACATAAACTGATCTTCAGACTCTTTTAGTTGCTTTTCTTATTCACTTTTCTTATCATTCTTTTAAACTTCTTAAAACTTTCAAATTTATAAACTGATCTTCAGACTCTTTTACTTGCTTTTCTTATCATTCTTTTAAACTTCTTAAAACTTTCAAATACATAAACTGATCTTCAGACTCTTTTACTTGCTTTTCTTATTCACTTTTCTTATCATTCTTTTAAACATCTTAAAACTTTCAAATACATAAACTGATCTTCAGACTCTTTTACTTGGTTTTCTTATTCACTTTTCTTATCATTCTTTTAAACTTCTTAAAACTTTCAAATGCATAAACTGATCTTCAGACTCTTTTACTTGCTTTTCTTATTCACTTTTCTTATCATTCTTTTAAACTTCTTAAAACTTTCAAATTAATAAACTAATCTTCAGACTCTTTTACTTGCTTTTCTTATCATTCTTTTAAACTTCTTAAAACTTTTAAATACATAAACTGATCTTAAGACTCTTTTACTTGCTTTTCTTATTCACTTTTCTTATCATTCTTTTAAACATCTTAAAACTTTCAAATACATAAACTGATCTTCAGACTCTTTTACTTGCTTTTCTTATTCACTTTTCTTATCATTCTTTTAAACTTCTTAAAACTTTCAAATACATAAACTGATCTTAAGACTCTTTTACTTGCTTTTCTTATTCACTTTTCTTATCATTCTTTTAAACTTCTTAAAACTTTCAAATACATAAACTGATCTTCAGACTCTTTAAGTTGCTTTTCTTATTCACTTTTCTTATCATTCTTTTAAACTTCTTAAAACTTTCAAATTTATAAACTGATCTTCAGACTCTTTTACTTGCTTTTCTTATCATTCTTTTAAACTTCTTAAAACTTTCAAATAAATAAACTGATCTTCAGACTCTTTTACTTGCTTTTCTTATTCACTTTTCTTATCATTCTTTTAAACATCTTAAAACTTTCAAATTAATAAACTGATCTTCAGAATCTTTTACTTGCTTTTCTTATCATTCTTTTAAACTTCTTAAAACTTTCAAATTTATAAACTGATCTTAAGACTCTTTTACTTGCTTTTCTTATCATTCTTTTAAACTTCTTAAAACTTTCCAATTAATAAACTGATCTTCAGACTCTTTTACTTGCTTTTCTTATTCACTTTTCTTATCATTCTTTTAAACTTCTTAAAACTTTCAAATACATAAACTGATCTTCAGACTCTTTTACTTGCTTTTCTTATCATTCTTTTAAACTTCTTAAAACTTTCAAATACATAAACTGATCTTCAGACTCTTTTACTTGCTTTTCTTATTCACTTTTCTTATCATTCTTTTAAACTTCTTAAAACTTTCAAATTAATAAACTGATCTTCAGACTCTTTTACTTGCTTTTCTTATCATTCTTTTAAACTTCTTAAAACTTTCAAATAAATAAACTGATCTTCAGAATCTTTTACTTGCTTTTCTTATTCACTTTTCTTATCATTCTTTTAAACTTCTTAAAACTTTCAAATACATAAACTGATCTTCAGACTCTTTTACTTGCTTTTCTTATTCACTTTTCTTATCATTCTTTTAAACTTCTTAAAACTTTCAAATTAATAAACTGATCTTCAGACTCTTTTACTTGCTTTTATATCATTCTTTTAAACTTCTTAAAACTTTCAAATAAATAAACTGATCTTCAGAATCTTTTACTTGCTTTTCTTATTCACTTTTCTTATCATTCTTTTAAACTTCTTAAAACTTTCAAATACATAAACTGATCTTCAGACTCTTTTACTTGCTTTTCTTATTCACTTTTCTTATCATTCTTTTAAACTTCTTAAAACTTTCAAATAAATAAACTGATCTTCAGACTCTTTTACTTGCATTTCTTATTCACTTTTCTTATCATTCTTTTAAACTTCTTAAAACTTTCAAATTAATAAACTGATCTTCAGACTCTTTTACTTGCTTTTCTTATCATTCTTTTAAACTTCTTAAAACTTTCAAATACATAAACTGATCTTAAGAATCTTTTGCTTGCATTTCTTATTCACTTTTCTTATCATTCTTTTAAACTTCTTAAAACTTTCAAATTAATAAACTGATCTTCAGAATCTTTTACTTGCTTTTCTTATTCACTTTTCTTATCATTCTTTTAAACTTCTTAAAACTTTCAAATGCATAAACTGATCTTCAGACTCTTTTACTTGCTTTTCTTATTCACTTTTCTTATCATTCTTTTAAACTTCTTAAAACTTTCAAATACATAAACTGATCTTCAGACTCTTTTACTTGCTTTTCTTATCATTCTTTTAAACTTCTTAAAACTTTCAAATAAATAAACTGATCTTCAGAATCTTTTACTTGCTTTTCTTATTCACTTTTCTTATCATTCTTTTAAACTTCTTAAAACTTTCAAATACATAAACTGATCTTCAGACTCTTTTACTTGCTTTTCTTATTCACTTTTCTTATCATTCTTTTAAACTTCTTAAAACTTTCAAATTAATAAACTGATCTTCAGACTCTTTTACTTGCTTTTATATCATTCTTTTAAACTTCTTAAAACTTTCAAATAAATAAACTGATCTTCAGAATCTTTTACTTGCTTTTCTTATTCACTTTTCTTATCATTCTTTTAAACTTCTTAAAACTTTCAAATACATAAACTGATCTTCAGACTCTTTTACTTGCTTTTCTTATTCACTTTTCTTATCATTCTTTTAAACTTCTTAAAACTTTCAAATAAATAAACTGATCTTCAGACTCTTTTACTTGCATTTCTTATTCACTTTTCTTATCATTCTTTTAAACTTCTTAAAACTTTCAAATTAATAAACTGATCTTCAGACTCTTTTACTTGCTTTTCTTATCATTCTTTTAAACTTCTTAAAACTTTCAAATACATAAACTGATCTTAAGAATCTTTTGCTTGCATTTCTTATTCACTTTTCTTATCATTCTTTTAAACTTCTTAAAACTTTCAAATTAATAAACTGATCTTCAGAATCTTTTACTTGCTTTTCTTATTCACTTTTCTTATCATTCTTTTAAACTTCTTAAAACTTTCAAATGCATAAACTGATCTTCAGACTCTTTTACTTGCTTTTCTTATTCACTTTTCTTATCATTCTTTTAAACTTCTTAAAACTTTCAAATACATAAACTGATCTTCAGACTCTTTTAGTTGCTTTTCTTATTCACTTTTCTTATCATTCTTTTAAACTTCTTAAAACTTTCAAATACATAAACTGATCTTAAGAATCTTTTGATTGCATTTCTTATTCACTTTTCTTATCATTCTTTTAAACTTCTTAAAACTTTCAAATACATAAACTGATCTTCAGAATCTTTTACTTGCTTTTCTTATTCACTTTTCTTATCATTCTTTTAAACTTCTTAAAACTTTCAAATTAATAAACTGATCTTAAGAATCTTTTGCTTGCATTTCTTATTCACTTTTCTTATCATTCTTTTAAACTTCTTAAAACTTTCAAATTAATAAACTGTTCTTCAGAATCTTTTACTTGCTTTTCTTATCATTCTTTTAAACTTCTTAAAACTTTCAAATACATAAACTGATCTTCAGACTCTTTTACTTGCTTTTCTTATTCACTTTTCTTATCATTCTTTTAAACTTCTTAAAACTTTCAAATACATAAACTGATCTTAAGACTCTTTTACTTGCTTTTCTTATCATTTTTTTAAACTTCTTAAAGCTTTCAAATACATAAACTGATCTTCAGACTCTTTTAGTTGCTTTTCTTATTCACTTTTCTTATCATTCTTTTAAACTTCTTAAAACTTTCAAATTTATAAACTGATCTTCAGACTCTTTTACTTGCTTTTCTTATCATTCTTTTAAACTTCTTAAAACTTTCAAATACATAAACTGATCTTCAGACTCTTTTACTTGCTTTTCTTATTCACTTTTCTTATCATTCTTTTAAACATCTTAAAACTTTCAAATACATAAACTGATCTTCAGACTCTTTTACTTGGTTTTCTTATTCACTTTTCTTATCATTCTTTTAAACTTCTTAAAACTTTCAAATAAATAAACTGATCTTCAGAATCTTTTACTTGCTTTTCTTATTCACTTTTCTTATCATTCTTTTAAACTTCTTAAAACTTTCAAATACATAAACTGATCTTCAGACTCTTTTACTTGCTTTTCTTATTCACTTTTCTTATCATTCTTTTAAACTTCTTAAAACTTTCAAATAAATAAACTGATCTTCAGACTCTTTTACTTGCATTTCTTATTCACTTTTCTTATCATTCTTTTAAACTTCTTAAAACTTTCAAATTAATAAACTGATCTTCAGACTCTTTTACTTGCTTTTCTTATCATTCTTTTAAACTTCTTAAAACTTTCAAATACATAAACTGATCTTAAGAATCTTTTGCTTGCATTTCTTATTCACTTTTCTTATCATTCTTTTAAACTTCTTAAAACTTTCAAATTAATAAACTGATCTTCAGAATCTTTTACTTGCTTTTCTTATTCACTTTTCTTATCATTCTTTTAAACTTCTTAAAACTTTCAAATGCATAAACTGATCTTCAGACTCTTTTACTTGCTTTTCTTATTCACTTTTCTTATCATTCTTTTAAACTTCTTAAAACTTTCAAATACATAAACTGATCTTCAGACTCTTTTACTTGCTTTTCTTATCATTCTTTTAAACTTCTTAAAACTTTCAAATAAATAAACTGATCTTCAGAATCTTTTACTTGCTTTTCTTATTCACTTTTCTTATCATTCTTTTAAACTTCTTAAAACTTTCAAATACATAAACTGATCTTCAGACTCTTTTACTTGCTTTTCTTATTCACTTTTCTTATCATTCTTTTAAACTTCTTAAAACTTTCAAATTAATAAACTGATCTTCAGACTCTTTTACTTGCTTTTATATCATTCTTTTAAACTTCTTAAAACTTTCAAATAAATAAACTGATCTTCAGAATCTTTTACTTGCTTTTCTTATTCACTTTTCTTATCATTCTTTTAAACTTCTTAAAACTTTCAAATACATAAACTGATCTTCAGACTCTTTTACTTGCTTTTCTTATTCACTTTTCTTATCATTCTTTTAAACTTCTTAAAACTTTCAAATAAATAAACTGATCTTCAGACTCTTTTACTTGCATTTCTTATTCACTTTTCTTATCATTCTTTTAAACTTCTTAAAACTTTCAAATTAATAAACTGATCTTCAGACTCTTTTACTTGCTTTTCTTATCATTCTTTTAAACTTCTTAAAACTTTCAAATACATAAACTGATCTTAAGAATCTTTTGCTTGCATTTCTTATTCACTTTTCTTATCATTCTTTTAAACTTCTTAAAACTTTCAAATTAATAAACTGATCTTCAGAATCTTTTACTTGCTTTTCTTATTCACTTTTCTTATCATTCTTTTAAACTTCTTAAAACTTTCAAATGCATAAACTGATCTTCAGACTCTTTTACTTGCTTTTCTTATTCACTTTTCTTATCATTCTTTTAAACTTCTTAAAACTTTCAAATACATAAACTGATCTTCAGACTCTTTTAGTTGCTTTTCTTATTCACTTTTCTTATCATTCTTTTAAACTTCTTAAAACTTTCAAATACATAAACTGATCTTAAGAATCTTTTGATTGCATTTCTTATTCACTTTTCTTATCATTCTTTTAAACTTCTTAAAACTTTCAAATACATAAACTGATCTTCAGAATCTTTTACTTGCTTTTCTTATTCACTTTTCTTATCATTCTTTTAAACTTCTTAAAACTTTCAAATTAATAAACTGATCTTAAGAATCTTTTGCTTGCATTTCTTATTCACTTTTCTTATCATTCTTTTAAACTTCTTAAAACTTTCAAATTAATAAACTGTTCTTCAGAATCTTTTACTTGCTTTTCTTATCATTCTTTTAAACTTCTTAAAACTTTCAAATACATAAACTGATCTTCAGACTCTTTTACTTGCTTTTCTTATTCACTTTTCTTATCATTCTTTTAAACTTCTTAAAACTTTCAAATACATAAACTGATCTTAAGACTCTTTTACTTGCTTTTCTTATCATTTTTTTAAACTTCTTAAAGCTTTCAAATACATAAACTGATCTTCAGACTCTTTTAGTTGCTTTTCTTATTCACTTTTCTTATCATTCTTTTAAACTTCTTAAAACTTTCAAATTTATAAACTGATCTTCAGACTCTTTTACTTGCTTTTCTTATCATTCTTTTAAACTTCTTAAAACTTTCAAATACATAAACTGATCTTCAGACTCTTTTACTTGCTTTTCTTATTCACTTTTCTTATCATTCTTTTAAACATCTTAAAACTTTCAAATACATAAACTGATCTTCAGACTCTTTTACTTGGTTTTCTTATTCACTTTTCTTATCATTCTTTTAAACTTCTTAAAACTTTCAAATAAATAAACTGATCTTCAGAATCTTTTACTTGCTTTTCTTATTCACTTTTCTTATCATTCTTTTAAACTTCTTAAAACTTTCAAATACATAAACTGATCTTCAGACTCTTTTACTTGCTTTTCTTATTCACTTTTCTTATCATTCTTTTAAACTTCTTAAAACTTTCAAATAAATAAACTGATCTTCAGACTCTTTTACTTGCATTTCTTATTCACTTTTCTTATCATTCTTTTAAACTTCTTAAAACTTTCAAATTAATAAACTGATCTTCAGACTCTTTTACTTGCTTTTCTTATCATTCTTTTAAACTTCTTAAAACTTTCAAATACATAAACTGATCTTAAGAATCTTTTGCTTGCATTTCTTATTCACTTTTCTTATCATTCTTTTAAACTTCTTAAAACTTTCAAATTAATAAACTGATCTTCAGAATCTTTTACTTGCTTTTCTTATTCACTTTTCTTATCATTCTTTTAAACTTCTTAAAACTTTCAAATGCATAAACTGATCTTCAGACTCTTTTACTTGCTTTTCTTATTCACTTTTCTTATCATTCTTTTAAACTTCTTAAAACTTTCAAATACATAAACTGATCTTCAGACTCTTTTACTTGCTTTTCTTATCATTCTTTTAAACTTCTTAAAACTTTCAAATACATAAACTGATCTTCAGACTCTTTTACTTGCTTTTCTTATTCACTTTTCTTATCATTCTTTTAAACATCTTAAAACTTTCAAATACATAAACTGATCTTCAGACTCTTTTACTTGGTTTTCTTATTCACTTTTCTTATCATTCTTTTAAACTTCTTAAAACTTTCAAATAAATAAACTGATCTTCAGAATCTTTTACTTGCTTTTCTTATTCACTTTTCTTATCATTTTTTTAAACTTCTTAAATACATAAACTGATCTTAAGACTCTTTTACTTGCTTTTCTTATTCACTTTTCTTATCATTCTTTTAAACATCTTAAAACTTTCAAATACATAAACTGATCTTCAGACTCTTTTACTTGCTTTTCTTATTCACTTTTCTTATCATTCTTTTAAACTTCTTAAAACTTTCAAATACATAAACTGATCTTAAGACTCTTTTACTTGCTTTTCTTATCATTCTTTTAAACTTCTTAAAACTTTCAAATTTATAAACTGATCTTAAGACTCTTTTACTTGCTTTTCTTATCATTCTTTTAAACATCTTAAAACTTTCAAATTAATAAACTGATCTTCAGACTCTTTTACTTGCTTTTCTTATTCACTTTTCTTATCATTCTTTTAAACTTCTTAAAACTTTCAAATACATAAACTGATCTTCAGACTCTTTTACTTGCTTTTCTTATCATTCTTTTAAACTTCTTAAAACTTTCAAATACATAAACTGATCTTCAGACTCTTTTACTTGCTTTTCTTATTCACTTTTCTTATCATTCTTTTAAACTTCTTACAACTTTCAAATACATAAACTGATCTTCAGAATCTTTTACTTGCTTTTCTTATCATTCTTTTAAACTTCTTAAAACTTTCAAATACATAAACTGATCTTCAGACTCTTTTACTTGCTTTTCTTATTCACTTTTCTTATCATTCTTTTAAACTTCTTAAAGCTTTCAAATACATAAACTGATCTTAAGACTCTTTTACTTGCTTTTCTTATTCACTTTTCTTATCATTCTTTTAAACTTCTTAAAACTTTCAAATACATAAACTGATCTTCAGACTCTTTTACTTGCTTTTCTTATTCACTTTTCTTATCATTCTTTTAAACTTCTTAAAGCTTTCAAATACATAAACTGATCTTAAGACTCTTTTACTTGCTTTTCTTATTCACTTTTCTTATCATTCTTTTAAACTTCTTAAAACTTTCAAATACATAAACTGATCTTCAGACTCTTTTACTTGCTTTTCTTATTCACTTTTCTTATCATTCTTTTAAACTTCTTAAAACTTTCAAATTAATAAACTGATCTTCAGACTCTTTTACTTGCTTTTCTTATTCACTTTTCTTATCATTCTTTTAAACTTCTTAAAACTTTCAAATGCATAAACTGATCTTCAGACTCTTTTACTTGCTTTTCTTATTCACTTTTCTTATCATTCTTTTAAACTTCTTAAAACTTTCAAATTAATAAACTGATCTTCAGACTCTTTTACTTGCTTTTCTTATTCACTTTTCTTATCATTCTTTTAAACTTCTTAAAACTTTCAAATACATAAACTGATCTTAAGAATCTTTTGCTTGCATTTCTTATTCACTTTTCTTATCATTCTTTTAAACTTCTTAAAACTTTCAAATACATAAACTGATCTTCAGAATCTTTTACTTGCTTTTCTTATCATTCTTTTAAACTTCTTAAAACTTTCAAATTAATAAACTGATCTTCAGAATCTTTTGCTTGCATTTCTTATTCACTTTTCTTATCATTCTTTTAAACTTCTTAAAACTTTCAAATTAATAAACTGATCTTCAGAATCTTTTACTTGCTTTTCTTATTCACTTTTCTTATCATTCTTTTAAACTTCTTAAAACTTTCAAATACATAAACTGATCTTCAGACTCTTTTACTTGCTTTTCTTATCATTCTTTTAAACTTCTTAAAGCTTTCAAATACATAAACTGATCTTAAGACTCTTTTACTTGCTTTTCTTATTCACTTTTCTTATCATTCTTTTAAACTTCTTAAAACTTTCAAATACATAAACTGATCTTCAGACTCTTTAAGTTGCTTTTCTTATTCACTTTTCTTATCATTCTTTTAAACTTCTTAAAACTTTCAAATACATAAACAGATCTTCAGACTCTTTTACTTGCATTTCTTATTCACTTTTCTTATCATTCTTTTAAACTTCTTAAAACTTTCAAATTAATAAACTGATCTTCAGACTCTTTTACTTGCTTTTCTTATTCACTTTTCTTATCATTCTTTTAAATTTCTTAAAACTTTCAAATACATAAACTGATCTTCAGACTCTTTTAGTTGCTTTTCTTATTCACTTTTCTTATCATTCTTTTAAACTTCTTAAAACTTTCAAATACATAAACTGATCTTCAGACTCTTTTACTTGCTTTTCTTATTCACTTTTCTTATCATTCTTTTAAACTTCTTAAAACTTTCAAATACATAAACTGATCTTCAGACTCTTTAAGTTGCTTTTCTTATTCACTTTTCTTATCATTCTTTTAAACTTCTTAAAACTTTCAAATACATAAACAGATCTTCAGACTCTTTTACTTGCATTTCTTATTCACTTTTCTTATCATTCTTTTAAACTTCTTAAAACTTTCAAATTAATAAACTGATCTTCAGACTCTTTTACTTGCTTTTCTTATTCACTTTTCTTATCATTCTTTTAAACTTCTTAAAACTTTCAAATACATAAACTGATCTTCAGACTCTTTTACTTGCTTTTCTTATTCACTTTTCTTATCATTCTTTTAAACTTCTTAAAACTTTCAAATACATAAACTGATCTTCAGACTCTTTTACTTGCTTTTCTTATTCACTTTTCTTATCATTCTTTTAAACTTCTTAAAACTTTCAAATACATAAACTGATCTTCAGACTCTTTAAGTTGCTTTTCTTATTCACTTTTCTTATCATTCTTTTAAACTTCTTAAAACTTTCAAATACATAAACTGATCTTCAGAATCTTTTACTTGCTTTTCTTATTCACTTTTCTTATCATTCTTTTAAACTTCTTAAAACTTTCAAATTAATAAA
Organism: Loxodes magnus; assembly: GCA_946699065.1. Lineage (NCBI taxonomy): Eukaryota > Ciliophora > Karyorelictea > Loxodida > Loxodidae > Loxodes > Loxodes magnus. The sequence goes on from CAMPDV010000650.1 coordinate 190,942, forward strand.
CTGATCTTCAGACTTTTTACTTGCTTTTCTTATCATTCTTTTAAACTTCTTAAAACTTTCAAATAAATAAACTGATCTTCAGACTCTTTTACTTGCTTTTCTTATTCACTTTTCTTATCATTCTTTTAAACTTCTTAAAACTTTCAAATACATAAACTGATCTTCAGACTCTTTTACTTGCTTTTCTTATCATTGTTTTAAACATCTTAAAACTTTCAAATACATAAACTGATCTTCAGACTCTTTTACTTGCTTTTCTTATTCACTTTTCTTATCATTCTTTTAAACTTCTTAAAACTTTCAAATACATAAACTGATCTTCAGATTCTTTTACTTGCTTTTCTTATTCACTTTTCTTATCATTCTTTTAAACTTCTTAAAGCTTTCAAATACATAAACTGATCTTAAGACTCTTTTACTTGCTTTTCTTATTCACTTTTCTTATCATTCTTTTAAACTTCTTAAAACTTTCAAATACATAAACTGATCTTCAGACTCTTTAAGTTGCTTTTCTTATTCACTTTTCTTATCATTCTTTTAAACTTCTTAAAACTTTCAAATACATAAACAGATCTTCAGACTCTTTTACTTGCATTTCTTATTCACTTTTCTTATCATTCTTTTAAACTTCTTAAAACTTTCAAATTAATAAACTGATCTTCAGACTCTTTTACTTGCTTTTCTTATTCACTTTTCTTATCATTCTTTTAAATTTCTTAAAACTTTCAAATACATAAACTGATCTTCAGACTCTTTTAGTTGCTTTTCTTATTCACTTTTCTTATCATTCTTTTAAACTTCTTAAAACTTTCAAATACATAAACTGATCTTCAGACTCTTTTACTTGCTTTTCTTATTCACTTTTCTTATCATTCTTTTAAACTTCTTAAAACTTTCAAATACATAAACTGATCTTCAGACTCTTTTACTTGCTTTTCTTATTCACTTTTCTTATCATTCTTTTAAACATCTTAAAACTTTCAAATACATAAACTGATCTTCAGACTCTTTTAGTTGCTTTTCTTATTCACTTTTCTTATCATTCTTTTAAACATCTTAAAACTTTCAAATACATAAACTGATCTTCAGACTCTTTTACTTGCTTTTCTTATTCACTTTTCTTATCATTCTTTTAAACTTCTTAAAACTTTCAAATACATAAACTGATCTTCAGATTCTTTTACTTGCTTTTCTTATTCACTTTTCTTATCATTCTTTTAAACTTCTTAAAGCTTTCAAATACATAAACTGATCTTAAGACTCTTTTACTTGCTTTTCTTATTCACTTTTCTTATCATTCTTTTAAACTTCTTAAAACTTTCAAATACATAAACTGATCTTCAGACTCTTTAAGTTGCTTTTCTTATTCACTTTTCTTATCATTCTTTTAAACTTCTTAAAACTTTCAAATACATAAACAGATCTTCAGACTCTTTTACTTGCATTTCTTATTCACTTTTCTTATCATTCTTTTAAACTTCTTAAAACTTTCAAATTAATAAACTGATCTTCAGACTCTTTTACTTGCTTTTCTTATTCACTTTTCTTATCATTCTTTTAAATTTCTTAAAACTTTCAAATACATAAACTGATCTTCAGACTCTTTTAGTTGCTTTTCTTATTCACTTTTCTTATCATTCTTTTAAACTTCTTAAAACTTTCAAATACATAAACTGATCTTCAGACTCTTTTACTTGCTTTTCTTATTCACTTTTCTTATCATTCTTTTAAACATCTTAAAACTTTCAAATACATAAACTGATCTTCAGACTCTTTTACTTGCTTTTCTTATTCACTTTTCTTATCATTCTTTTAAACTTCTTAAAACTTTCAAATGCATAAACTGATCTTCAGAATCTTTTACTTGCTTTTCTTATTCACTTTTCTTATCATTCTTTTAAACTTCTTAAAACTTTCAAATTTATAAACTGATCTTCAGACTCTTTTACTTGCTTTTCTTATCATTCTTTTAAACTTCTTAAAACTTTCAAATAAATAAACTGATCTTCAGACTCTTTTACTTGCTTTTCTTATTCACTTTTCTTATCATTCTTTTAAACTTCTTAAAACTTTCAAATACATAAACTGATCTTCAGACTCTTTTACTTGCTTTTCTTATCATTGTTTTAAACATCTTAAAACTTTCAAATACATAAACTGATCTTCAGACTCTTTTACTTGCTTTTCTTATTCACTTTTCTTATCATTCTTTTAAACTTCTTAAAACTTTCAAATACATAAACTGATCTTCAGATTCTTTTACTTGCTTTTCTTATTCACTTTTCTTATCATTCTTTTAAACTTCTTAAAGCTTTCAAATACATAAACTGATCTTAAGACTCTTTTACTTGCTTTTCTTATTCACTTTTCTTATCATTCTTTTAAACTTCTTAAAACTTTCAAATACATAAACTGATCTTCAGACTCTTTAAGTTGCTTTTCTTATTCACTTTTCTTATCATTCTTTTAAACTTCTTAAAACTTTCAAATACATAAACAGATCTTCAGACTCTTTTACTTGCATTTCTTATTCACTTTTCTTATCATTCTTTTAAACTTCTTAAAACTTTCAAATTAATAAACTGATCTTCAGACTCTTTTACTTGCTTTTCTTATTCACTTTTCTTATCATTCTTTTAAATTTCTTAAAACTTTCAAATACATAAACTGATCTTCAGACTCTTTTAGTTGCTTTTCTTATTCACTTTTCTTATCATTCTTTTAAACTTCTTAAAACTTTCAAATACATAAACTGATCTTCAGACTCTTTTACTTGCTTTTCTTATTCACTTTTCTTATCATTCTTTTAAACTTCTTAAAACTTTCAAATACATAAACTGATCTTCAGACTCTTTTACTTGCTTTTCTTATTCACTTTTCTTATCATTCTTTTAAACATCTTAAAACTTTCAAATACATAAACTGATCTTCAGACTCTTTTACTTGCTTTTCTTATTCACTTTTCTTATCATTGTTTTAAACATCTTAAAACTTTCAAATACATAAACTGATCTTCAGACTCTTTTACTTGCTTTTCTTATTCACTTTTCTTATCATTCTTTTAAACTTCTTAAAACTTTCAAATACATAAACTGATCTTCAGATTCTTTTACTTGCTTTTCTTATTCACTTTTCTTATCATTCTTTTAAACTTCTTAAAGCTTTCAAATACATAAACTGATCTTAAGACTCTTTTACTTGCTTTTCTTATTCACTTTTCTTATCATTCTTTTAAACTTCTTAAAACTTTCAAATACATAAACTGATCTTCAGACTCTTTAAGTTGCTTTTCTTATTCACTTTTCTTATCATTCTTTTAAACTTCTTAAAACTTTCAAATACATAAACAGATCTTCAGACTCTTTTACTTGCATTTCTTATTCACTTTTCTTATCATTCTTTTAAACTTCTTAAAACTTTCAAATTAATAAACTGATCTTCAGACTCTTTTACTTGCTTTTCTTATTCACTTTTCTTATCATTCTTTTAAATTTCTTAAAACTTTCAAATACATAAACTGATCTTCAGACTCTTTTACTTGCTTTTCTTATTCACTTTTCTTATCATTCTTTTAAACTTCTTAAAACTTTCAAATACATAAACTGATCTTCAGACTCTTTTACTTGCTTTTCTTATTCACTTTTCTTATCATTCTTTTAAAC
>CAMPDV010000651.1:0-222351 GCA_946699065.1 Loxodes magnus
TTTTCTTAGAAATCAATTTTTTTATTTTTACTTTTTGTTTTTTGTCGAATTTAGATTTTCAAAAATTCTTTTCTTTAAACTTTTTTTAATTTTTTTCAATTAACAAATTATTTTTTTTTTCATATGTTAAAGCTTATTTAATTTTTTTTTTCATTTCTTATGATAAAGTTTTTTTTATTATTTTTTTTCTTTCCATATCAAATTCAATTTTTTTTTTTTTAAAGGAAAATGTCAAATTTCGTTACATTAAATTATTTTATTTTTTAACAATGTTTCTTTATACTTATAATATTTTATTCTTTTTTAATACCGAAAACCACATGAAACGTTTGTTTTTACAAGTATTTTCTCTATTTTAAAACTTTTTTTATTAAATAATACTTTTTTCTACTTTTTAAAGTTTTTTTTCTTCGATTTCAAGAGCATTAATAACCTAGATTTGTTTATAAATTTTGATTTTTTTAAATGATTGATGTAAATTTTTCCATTTCTTTTTTACTATTTTATCAAATTGTTTTATATCTTAATTCTTTTCTTGTTTTCTTTCGTCCCATCTTCTCTTTACGTGCTATTCTCTTACGTCATAATTGCATTTTCACTTTTATTATTTTGAAAACATTTTTGTTCTTTCTAATATCTCATCATACATTAAAAGAAAAAAATTTCGTTTTTAAAGCTATTTTTTAAAAGTTTTTTAAATTTATTCCTTCCAAAAAAAGTCTTGTTGTTTAAAAGCTTAGCCAAAAACTAATTTATTTTTTTCACAACTTAAAGATGAACATTTATATTTTCTCCTTATATTAACTCAAAAAATCAAAAAAGATTTTCATTGCCCAATATAATAAAAGTTATCACGACCCAATTTCATAAAAATTTACACAACCCAAAATCAAAACATTTCGAAACTAAAATCGAAAATTTTATCTGCAATTTTTTTATTCCCATTTTTTCTCAAAACCCTTTTATATTTTGGAACTTTTATTGAAAATTTATACCGATCTGACCTTTATTCATCCCGAATTCCCCCAGCTTGTTCATTCCCAGATCCTCCCTATAGTATAAAACGCGGAGCAAAAAAAGGCTTTTACACTTTTTGCCATTTTGAAAACATATTTAATAATTTCAGATTTCCAAAATACATTTTTAAAAAAATAAACGCTCTATTTCGAAATTTTTTTAATTTGTTCCGTCCGAAGAAAGTCTTGCAGTGTAAAAAGCTGAGCAAAAAAACAAAATTAAATTTTTCACGATTTAATGCTTTAAATACTCTTATACGCCTTTCATTTAGCACGTAAAATTAAAAAAAATACAAAAAACAAATTCTTAAAATTTTTTTCACGTACCAAAATCGAAAATTTTCAAATCAAAAAAAAAGCTTGCAAAACCAAAATCAAAAATTAAAAAACTTTCAAAACAAATATCTAAATTTTTCAAATCCAATATCAAAAAATTTCAAAACCAAACCCAAAACAAAAATACTCTCAAATTTTTTTGATTCCCATTTTTTTCAAAAACATTTTGTATTTTGAAACTTTTTCTTAAAAAAAATATTCCTTTCTGACCTTCTAATAATCCCGAAATCCCCCAACTTGTTCCGTCCCAACTCAGCCCTATAGTGTAAAACGCTGAGCAAAAAAAGACTTTTTTATTTTTCACAATTTTCAGCGCTTCTAACTCGTTAAAATTTTAATCTGCTGTTCTTTCAAATGTAGTATTCTACATTCATCCTATCGTTAAAAAAATAAATAATGCAACTTAAAAGTAATAGTTATAAAATTAAAACAAACGTAACTAAATTTTATACAAAACAAATTGCAACAGCACATGACTCAAAAAAAAACTATACTAAAAAATTAAAAATTTTTTTGCTCTAGTATATACTTCAAAAAAATTTCTAACACTTGAAAATTTAAAGCATTTTTACTTTAGTACGTAACTCAAAAAATTTTATAATTTTAGAAAAATTTAAAACTTTTATAACTCTAGTCTGTACTTCAAAAACTTTCTGACACTAGAATAAATTTTAAAATTTTTAATTTTTCTTTTATTATTTTTAGTCATACTTACTTTAAAAAAAATAAAACTTTTAGCCTTGCCTTTGCTAAAAAAAAAACTATTATTAATGAAACCTACTAATTTCAGAAGAAGACTTAATAAATACGAACTTTAAAAATTTAAACTTTAGTTGTAATAATAATATTAAAAGTAATAACATACTTAATTAGCATAATGACTTAGAAATTTTTAAGATTACTTAAATGTAAATATTAAATAGTTTAAACAGTTTAGATAGTTTAAATTCGAATAGATCACTTGATAAATCTCTACCTATCCTCCACACTCATAATAGTATTAGTCATTACGCAGTTCTAAAATTATAGACCATAGTCAGCATATACCTTGCTCCAGTCAGTCTACTAAATGTGAAGTGTTAAATTTTAACTTACCTATTATTAGTTAGTTGTTTATTCTCCATTCAATATTCTTCCTATGTTCCATCTTCTAATGTTGTAATCACTTGATTAGTTAAGATTACCATATCCATAACAGTGCTTGACTCCGTTACTCGATACCAACCAATTATTGTCCCTAGATAATGATAAACTACCCACAGTGTCTGTATGACCCAATAGTACACAGATACATTATCCATTATTGATATTTCATATTCTTATTGTCTTGTCATAAGATCCAGATAAAATATACTTGTTGTTATTCGAGAATATTACCGAGAAGACATAAGATGAGTGTCCCTTAAAGACCTTTGTACAAGACAGAGTTCGAGAGTTCCATAAACGAATTGTTTTGTCACCCGATCCAGATATGATGTAAGTGGAATCACTAGATATAGCCACAGCATATACTCAATATGTGTGACCACTCATGGTCTTACAGGTACCTGTCTTGATATTGTAAAGTCTAAGAGTAGTGTCATCACTTCCCGATACGATGAACTCTGAATCACTGGATATAGCCACAGATAATACATAACCTGTGTGACCACTCATGGTCTTACAGGTACCTGTCTTGACGTCCCATAGTCTCACCGTCTTATCTTCACTTCCCGATACGATGAACTCTGAATCACTGGATATAGCCACAGATAATACAGAATATGTGTGACCACTCATAGTCTTACAGGTACCTGTCTTGATATTGTAAAGTCTAAGAGTAGCATCAGAACTTCCCGATACGATGAACTCTGAATCACTGGATATAGCCACAGATTATACATACCATGTGTGACCACTCATGGTCTTACAGGTACCTTCAACTATGTTGTAGAGTCGAAGAGTAGTGTCATATGATCCGGATACTATTAAGTTAGAGTTTGGCGAGATGGCAACCGATGTGACTGATGAGGAGTGTCCAGTGTATATGTGTGGGTGTTCAGTTGAGATTGAGGTTAAGTTAGAGTTAGATAGATCACAATTGATGAACTTGGAGTTACGAATGTTGTCGGTAGTTAGTTTGGAGTTGGAGAATTTACAGTTTGTGAAAGTGGTGTTAGATAGAGTAGCTTTAGATAAGTCGATGTATTCGAAACTTTGATTGACAAATGCAAAGTTCATATATTTTAACATTGTGATTGCGTTAGAGGCTACTTAAAATACTCCCTGTTGAGATTTACATAACTAGATTATCTAATTCAACTTTTCTTATATTTATTTGTCAGATACTTATGGTAATTTTTACAAAATTGACGCTTAGTCTACTAATCCTGATTTATTTAACGGACTGTTTTTCAAAGCTTATATATCGAAATTCTCATCTTTTATTTAATTCAAGAACTAATTTAAATTTTCAAAAGTTAAATTTGAGAAATCTTGTATTGCATACTTGATCAAGTTTTATTGTTCATTACATACTTAAATTATTTAGTTCTCATTCTTAAACTCATTCTACAGATTTAATAATCTTTATTCCATTGCTTAAACTAACTCTCTGGCTTATACTATTTATCTCTCCTTTTATGAAATATCTAACTTAACTTAAGAATCTTTGACTTGCACTTATAATTATTGTTATTGTTAATCTATTACTACATCTTAATTTTGGTACTGAATATTTTAAGATTCTTAATTAACCTTTTGTTCCTTGATTTAAACGTTTACTTTGCCTTTTTAGTGATCTATATGCTTTACCACTTGACTAAGACCCCTTACTACTTTGAATTGCTTGAAAAACTTTTCAACTAACTACTCTGCCTTCTTCAAAGTTAAGTATTTTCCGTTGGCATTCTCTTTTAAATAGCTAAAGAGATTGAACTGACATGCTTAGATATTATTTCTTAAAGTTTAAATATCCATTGGCTGTCTCTAATCTCTCTTAAACTAAGCTATCTCTCGAAATATTTACTTAAATTATTCTTAAACTTGATTATTTTATCTTTAATTTCCTTATTACTACTCCATTCTTTAATCTTAAAATTATTAAACATTGTTTGATTCTTTAAGCTAAGATAAACGTTATAATAAATTTTTGATTTTACTATTACTAAGAGAAAACGAGTCTATTAAAGATTTAAATATTGACTGAACTGATAATGACTGGATATGCTTCATAAACTATGTACTTTCTGAAATAACTTCTCTCACCATAAGTTAGTAATTCTATTTTTAAGAATATTAATCCTGTAACCACTTGAACTACTCATTGATTTTCACTTAATCAATTAATTCATTTTACTGAATTGGCATATTTTATTGATCAAGCTCTTAAACTACAGGTTCTCGTAACTATTCAGGATTAATATTGAAAACTTAGTCATGTTTTATGCACACAATTTTTTAAATAATCTAATATACTGCTTTAAGACAAATTAAACATGAAATGCAACCACAAGGTAATTGTTTAGACACTCGCTTGTCTTAATTGAATTGTTTTTTACAGTTTGGACATTGATTGTTATCCATTTATAAAGATTAAAAAACAATTTAGTATATATAAACTAATTATATTGAAATAAAAATTGATAAATTATTTTTATTATTTAAAAAAAAGATTTAACATAAAAAAAATAAAATAATATTAGAAAATAATTTTAAGATAGAAATTAACAACTATTATAATACTCGAAATATTTTAGTATTTTGAATAAAAAAAATTAAAAATTAAAAATAATTATATTAATAAAACTAAAATATAAATAATTAAAAGTCCAATTATAAGAAATAAAATAAGAATCTCCGAAAATATTATAATTAAGAAAAAAATAAATATCTTGGATACCATAAAAAATAAATCTGGAATATATAATGATAATATATTAATGATTTTAGTATAAAGAGATAAAAAAAGTTAAATAAATAAAAATTATTAGCACTTCTTTTACGCGCAGCATATTTATAATTAATAATTCATATTAAGAAAAATGTTTACATGTTTCTTGCTATAATTTTATTATCATAATGAGATACATCACCTTCAATGAATGGGAAATATTCTTATTAACGATTATTCTCGACTCTTAATTTAAATGCACTTGTCCTCTTGAAAAAAAAATTTGAAAAAGAATAATTATTAAGTCGTCAGTTGGCCCTTCATGTAAATGTTTATATATTTTGTGAGAATTCTCAAGAAAGTTAGGCTTATCTCTTCCTAACTTGTCCACTGATTTTTGTGGTGAAATTTATTGTGAGAGATTACTTGCTATGTAGTATACACTACACCAAATGTTCAATGATTCTACTGACAACTGCCTACATCCATTTTTTTAATATAAAGATGATTATAGAAATTTAACAAATTATAACTATCAACAAAAACATATTATAAATCGAATAATCTATGAAAATAATATTTGAAATATTCGATGAGAAATGTTTAAAATAAATAATATAAATTAAACAAAAAATGTTGACTAAAATTAAAAAAAAACTTTTATAAAACTCATATATTATAAGAATAAGTATGAAAATACTATACTTACAACCACGTTATCTTTTAAAAAAATAATATTCTTATTAAACTTAATAATAACTTCCCAATTAACTAGAAAAAGAAAAACATGAAATGCTTCTTAAATATTCGAAACTTTAATATTATATAATAAGCTTAAAATATAAAAAACAACCAAATGTAACGAGAAGTTGAAGTAATTACAACTGAAAAAAAAAATATAAACAGATAGTTAAAGTAATGTTTAACTTACATTAAGAATTTATAAAGACTAATAACTTACTAAATAAAATAAAATCGAATTTGTAACTATTAAAATATAAATAGAGTGGAAAGCCCTTTCCTTCGGATGTTGCTTGGAGGCCCAGCAAGGCAAATAAAAAATAAGCGCAGACGAAGGATAAATAAGAGAAAGAGAAATCAATTATAAGAGAAAGACGATGTAACAAGCTGAAGAACTCTGAATGCCAGGAGGAAACTTTCTTCATAATAGGTCGAGGAAATGTACCAGTAATCGCATATTGCATCCTATGCTTTGGAAGGAAAAATTACAGGGACGTAGTGCAGGAAGAGAAAATAGGAACAGGGAGACATAAAAAAAATTTTCGACATTAAATAAAATAAATTTAAAGAACTGCGCACCAACAAAAATACTACGCGCTCTATATTCAAATTTATTTATTTAAATAAATAACAATAAAACTTTACTCCCATTAAAGAAAATTAAATGCTTTTTTGAAGCACTTCATAAGATCAAACCAACACTTAAACCATGTAAACAAATCAGATAGAAATTAATATAAGACCACAAAAAAAATAGAAAATAATCAAAAATTATAAACTCAAATGGCTATTATAGAGAAAAAAAAATGATGATTGAAAAAGGAAATTATCAGAAATCTTAAAAGAAAAAGAAATAAACAATAAAAAAATTAAATTTGTTTTAGATGATAAAAGGCATATAAATCGACAACATAAGAAAGTTATAAATGAAACGAAAAAAAAATCGAAGTTTAAAAATAATTAAAAAAAAACAAGTTTAGAAATGAACAACCGATTAAGATCTAAAAATCAAAAAAAAACTACAAATGCTGAAGAAAGAGTTTATGAATGAATGAATTAAACAATCAATTAATTTACGTGGTTTCACCATTGATGTTTTGACCACAAATTAAGAGAAAATCAAAATTAAGAGTATTCTTGGAAATTATCTTATCAGACCAGAATCTTCTAAATTTTCTTTCATTTATTCTAATTTTTTTTCAATATATTCATTATATCCTAATCTGAAAATAATTAGATTCAATCTCCATCGTTAAGTCTTTTTAAAACAGTAGAATTCTATTTCTATCTACTACTTTTCTAACTCTATAATTTGTCTTTAGATAGTTAATCTATCTGTTAGTCTTTTCTGAGGGCATCGCAAGTTTCTTTCTACATTTTCTAAGAATTGTTATAAAGCTGCTAAATCATATTTTTATTTTTGTCATCTTGATAATTTATTATATGTTCAAATATGCTCGATGGATCCTGCTCTGCAGTCTTTACCAAATATTTTCTAATAAAAAAGAATTTTTTAAATATAACCCTCCATTTTCTTTTTTCTAATATATCTTTCAAAAAATTTTTAATGTGACAATCTATTTCTTTTATTTTGATTACTTGTAGAGTTCGTATAAGATTTTCGAATTTGTAATTTCTTCATACTATTTCTTCAAGTCTGAGGTTTAAGAAGGCTTATTTTTATTAATTATTACTGATATTTACGTTCTCTAGATTTTCTATTAACTATTCTCTTTCTTCTTTGTATTATCTGCAATCTTCAATTATATGGATCTCATCTTCCTTTCTATAATTGCAGAATTAGCATGCTTCACTCTCTATTAGATTTCTTTCTTTCATTGCTTATGCTGCTCCATTACATTTGGCCCGTAGCCTAAATAAGTATCATATTTCCTGCTTTCTGTGTTTGTTGAATCTTGGATAGTTTGGTATTCCTTGTATGAATTGTTCAATTAATTCACTCTAATTTTTTGCAGGTGATCATATTCTACATTCGTGTAATGGAATTTACATCATTGTGGAACTTTATCGCTTTTTATCATTAATTTTCCATCTATTCCTTTTCATTTTTCTTGTATTATTATTTCGTCATTGAGTATGTTTCAAATATAGAATTATTCCTCTTTGCTAATTGACATAATCATCTATCCAATCTTGATTCTTAGTTTAGGAGTAATTTTCTTCTGAACATTAACATACGTTATCACATATAGTATTGAAGTTTAAGGAAATGCAGTTCATTCTCCAGGATTTCGTTTTATGCGCAAAAAGATCCATCTATTACAACTCTAAATGATCTAAGCTGCATGATTTCCAATTAATTAATTAAATAAAATATAATAGTTTCAATATTTAATAATATTGAGACATAGTTGCAATAGATATCGCTTAGACTATAAATATTACAAATATGTTGAAAGATAAAAGTTTGTAAATGTCAATCAAGCTTCTTCTTGCTCTTTCACTATCATATATTTTTATTTATTTTCTTGATTAAATTTTTCTTTTTTTTCTTCTAGAAACTCTTCTAACAACTCTTCTTGTAGTTTAAACATTTCAAGACGCTTTTTTAGTAATTTGGAATTAAAATTTTTGATTAATTTGTCTATTTTAGGAATTTGATTTTTTTGAAAGATGTTTGCTTATATAATTTTAGTCATAAAAAATTCGTTTCTTTTTGTCTTTTTCTTTAAGAGCTTTATGAATTTCGAATTCCTCAATAATATCTGCATTTTATTAGCAATAAAAAATAAGATCAGTTTCATCAAAATCTTAGCCACATAAGCAAATAATGCTATATCTAACGTTAATGTAGCGATTACTGAACTCTTATTGAAAATTATAAGAAAAATTTCTTAGTTTATAGATGGAAATAGTCTCTCTAATATAGTATTTATTATATTTAGTGTAAGTATTTTCAGGAAAAACACTTAAATTATTTTATATTTAGTCTATAATTTATTTTGCTGTTGGTATAAGTGTATTTCTAGAGAGACATTCCATTAAGAATTTATGCTTTATTTTTTATTCCGTGAGTTTAAAAAATCCATATTATTCTAAACATGTGACATGTCAAAATTATACAAATCGATACATTTCTTTATATGTTTCTAGTATGGTAAATTAAATTTAGTGTCTTTTTCTAATAAAAAAGCAGTGTCTGAGTTAGGATTTTCTTTGCTGTATTATATTAATTTTTAATAAAAGTGCATTAACTTTTGAGTTGCCATATGTGTATAAGGAAGCCAGTTTAGGTCAATAAAGCATGAATCTTTGAATGTGAATTCTTAAGATCTAAACGCCTATCTTGAAATAAGCCTTTACGATTTTGCTATCTTGCTTTTTATTCCTTTAATTCCAGAAATAGTAGCTCACGGAGTAATATCACTTCCATATTAAACTTTAGGCAAAATAAAAGTTCTATAAAGAATTTTGAAGCTGAGAGGGGATACTAAAACATATTTAGAAAATATTGCAGTAGCTTTTTAAATAGCTACTCTGTGTTTGGTAGCTACTTCTTTACAATGTAATTTGTAATTTTATTTTATTCCAACTAATATCCTAAATAGTTAACTTCATCTTTTTAAGCAATTGAAATTCCATTGAACTTTAGAGTAATACAAGGTTAGCTTTCTTTTCATTTATTTTTTTCAAGAATTCTATTACTTCACATTTATCTACATTAATTGTAAGTTTTACTCAATCAAAAACTGTAGATGTAGCTTGTAATAATTCTTAGGCATTTTTCTAGGAAGAGGATATTTGGATTAATTCGTCAGCAAAGGCTCGTACAACGAAAGTTTTAGATAATATTTGAAATCCTAATTTCTTCTGATTATCTTCTAAATATCTTATAACAATATCATAGAATAAAATTGCAAGTACAGGTGCATGACTACTTCCTTATAGTAACCCATTGTTATATTTAATTGTTTTTGTAAGATATAAATCAATTATAAACTTAGCATCAACATTATCACAAAAAGATTCTAGTGCCATATTAGGTCCAAAGGTTGCCTAAGTCTTCTAAGATGATCAAAAAGTAATTTCCTAGATATGCTATCAAACATTTTTTCTACATCTATTAAAGTAGCAAGTAATTACTTTTTATGAGATGATCTACGATGCAAGTCTATAATTTACTAAATAATTCAAATTTGCTAAGTAATAGAGCGTTTACGAATAAATCCAAATTAGGCTGGATGTAAAATGTTTAGTTCATAAATATAATTATAAAGTCATTTTGTTAGTACTTTATCATAAATTTTAAGTAGACAGTTCAATAAAGCTATAGGTCATCAATTACATCAATTACTTTTGCTTCCTTTTTTGAAAATCGGAAGAATGTTCATTTTTTTCATTACGTTAGGTATTTTAAATGTTCTAAGCATGTTATTAATGAAACTTGTAATAATTTGATGCAAATCTTAACCTCCATATTTAATAAGTTCAGCTTTTAGACCATCATTACCTGTAGCTTTATTATTTGCAAGCTAAGATATAATTTTTTTAATTTCAAATCACGCAAAAAGAGGCATATTTTATAAATGACTTAATTTCTAATTTAAGATAAAAGATTTATTTCTAAATATTCCCTCTATTTTTCTATTTGAGAAGTCAAAATCTATCTTACTTATTTTCGAATATTTATCAAAAACGTTATTTTTCCAATTTTCAATAAATTTCTGTTGTTAGTTAAAGTTAAAATTCATCTAATTACGAATTTTTTAGTTTATTAGATTCTTAGCTTGTTTAAACATTATTTAAGCATTTTTGTTAAGATTTTTATGTTTTTCTTTAGCTTTTTATTTTTTTTATTCCTAAATTTGTGAAGATAATGCATATAAGATTAAATTTTAAGCTAGTAAAGTTTGGCAACTTCTTAATTATGATGTCCATACAAAGCTAATGGGTTCTAATATGCAATATTATCCTTTTTTGCTTGAACAAATAACGTAGCTAAGTAACTTGGTAATTTATAATAGTTTTTCTTTGATTTTAAGATCCAAGCGCAATCTTCGCATTATAAAAATAAGATCGCAGTTGAATTGATACTAATTTTCAACATCTTTTTAACCAAGTTACTAGAATTGATAAAATTATCCCAAAAATAGTTTAATAATAGTTTCTCGTGTTCAGATCCTATAGTTTAGAAATTTTAAAGAGTAATCATTATTGTTAATCTTATTCACTTCTTTTTAAATTATAATTAAATGTAATACTTAGTAGAAAATTATCAGTATACAAACCCGAATCTTGGATATCTTTATAGTCAACGAAATCATCAGAATTTAAATGTTAAGTTGCCAAGTAGTCATTACAATAGCATTAATTATTCACTCTATGAATAAATGTGTTGGACTCTTAACCATTTAAAATTATTAATTCATTTGCTTCTATAAAGTCTAGTAATTTTTAAGTATTATTATTGATTTGTGATGAATTATTACCATAGTTAGGAAGTAAGGCATTAAAGTCGCCAAAAAGTATATTAGGGTTCTGGTCTCTATTTTTTATGATATTGTTAAGGTATTCATATGCAATATCCTTATAAATTTTTTACTTTTCATTTGTAGGCAAATAACATGATGCAATTATTAAATTTCCAACCCTCACGCTTATAAAATGTCCAGGAAGATTTGAGAAATCTAATTCATTTTAACAAGAATCAAGTTACTTTTTTACTAATAGGCATACTCCACCAGCACGAGTATTTGCGTTTTAGTAATAGGTACGATATTGTTCTATAACAATTGGGCAATATTTTTATTACGTTCATGTTTCGTTTATTGAAAAAATGTCAAATTCATTATCAAGGATGAATTATTATAATGCCGTTTGTTTACTAGCTATTGAGCTTATATTTACATGTCCTATTTTTATTTTCTTAGATTTTTGCGCTCCACCAAGGGACCCTCCCTAATATATGCAAATATATTTAATCCCTTATGAATCTCATTAAATACGTACCAGTTCTTTTTTATACTCAGGATGCTGGTGGAAATATTAGATCAAAATGTAAATTACTTAAATCGAATTAGATTCTAGTAGTTTATTGTCTATTTTAATAAAATTTTAGTTACTATCTACAGTGCCTTGAGTTAATTCTTATTAATTGTTATATATCATCCTTCTTTTATCTCTCATTTTAAAGCTTCGATACTTCCTCAAAACTTGAAAATTGCTTATTTAATATGAGTTCCTCCTTCACGAACCTTGTCTGATAAAGTTTTATAGTTTAGGAGATTGAAAATTTTATTATCGTATTATCTTTTCACTTCCTCTTTCATTTTTTCATTTAATAGTGCGTTTAGCTGGAGGAATTTAAATTCCATCTTCTTCATGTTTTCTTTTGAAAGGATTTTATTACTTGATAACAGTGCGATTCTAGTTTTCAATATAATTAATGTTTGCTTAGCTCATTTAATCTTTTTATCAAGGCTTGGTTTTTAGATAAAATAATTCTTTCGTTAATTATTCATTAATTTCTTACTATTTTCTTAAGTTTTACTCAAACTTTTAATTGTTACAAATGAAGTTCATATTTAGCTAATGAAAGAATTACTGGAGTTTTATATAATTCTCATCAAGCAAACTTGTCTAGCAAAATTGATTTTATTATTCAATTTTTATTGTACTAGATGTTAATTTCTTATTTTCTTAATATAATTTCTTCTAGTTTTCTAAGTTATTCTAGGTATTTAAAATAAATTCCATATTAAGTTAATGATATGTTTATTGAAGTTTTTAGTGATTTATATCTATAAAGTTTGTTTGACAAAATTTTTAACTTTATTCCAATTTTTCAGTGTTAACTTCAACTTCTTAATGCTATCATTAAACTTAAATTTCCTAATCTTATTATAAATTAATTGTTTAGATAATTTTATTTTCTACATTACATTTTATTTAAAGGTTTTAATCTGTCTAAATTTATTTATTTTAGCTTAGTAATTCTGTTTAAGTAGAATTTTCTGCTGTTTATTAAAGTTTGAGATAATATTGTTTTTATATGTCTATATTACATTTTTCTATGGTTAGTAGTTATTATATATTACAACTTTTTAAGTGTTCAATTTCATTATGCTTTTAAGATATCAATATTTGGAATTCCATATCTTTCTATTATAATTCTTCTTGAAACTCCATGTTTTATTTCAAACTCTACTAATTTTATATTTTTAGGTGATTATTTAAAGTTATTAGCTGTTTTTATAGTTATTAGTCTTTATTTATAAGTCATTAATTTTAAATTATCATCTATTGGTTTTGGGCTTTAGCTTCCAATAATTCAAACCCAATAGTATTCTTTTACTAAGCGATTTCGTAATATAATTACTAAATGTAATCAAATTTAGATAATTATTTTTTATATAGCTCAAGTTCTTCTAAAACATCCTATGAACTAGATTAAGACATATACAAGAATTCATAAGAGCTAGTTTATGTCGAAGAATTTTAAATGATTATTGTAGATTAATTTGATTTTTAAGGAACTAATGAATGACTTCTAAACTACTCTTAAAATTTATCTATTTAATAGATTTAATTAATTTCATCAGTTTATGCAGTTTAACTATTATATTGAGAAATACAATCTGTTTAAATTCCTATCTCTTTAGATTTATTTTGCTTTTTTTCAAAAATTAATTAATTATATTTAAACTATAGTTATTACTTATAGTATTTAGATTTTAATATTTAATTTTAATTTTACATTTTCTTTAATTTCTTGAAAGTTTTATTTACATACATTTTGTACTATTCTATTACTGCTTCATACTTACTTATAATCCTTTAATTAGTTTGATTCTGATTTTCTTAAGCTGATAGAAAATTTTAATTAAAAATAATTTGATTATTTGATAGATTTTATATTTATTATTCAAGTTCTTTAATCTAATTTAAGAACTATTTTTTACTAGTTTCAAACTCTTATTCCTAGGATTACATTTGATCCTTTACTTCAATAAGTTAGGCTTAAAGTTATATGTTTTTTATTTCAAGATTATTTAGATTTTTTATATTTTAATTTTCTTAATTCTTTTGGTTTAAAAGATTGTTGAATTTATAATTTGAGTACTATGCATGATTATACTCTAAGTTTTAAGTAAATATGGATCATTTTATAATTCCGTTATTATTTTCATTTTGATTATTTAAAGTATTTTTTGTATCTTAAATATCTTTATTAATCCCTAAAGTATCTAAATTTCCTGAAGATATTTTTGATACCTTTTATTAAATTGTGGCGGCAAAATTTGCTTTCTTTTGATAAGTATATTTCTCAACTTTTAAAATGCGCTTCATCTGGTGACATCGCTCCAAGGATTATTTAAGTTATCTTAGTGGAACCCTAAGAAAAGTATTTATTGTCTATTAGCTAAATTGTTTTAGTATTTATCTTATTAAATTGGCTATTCATTTTATTTACTTCAGTTGTAGCGTTTCCAAATTCTAGATTTATGAAGGTGTAAACATCTGCCTATGCTTTTTTTATAAGATCACAGCTTCTTTCTTTGTTAGATAAAGAAGAGTCGCTAAGAGTTTAAATTAGAGATTTTCAATTATTTTCCATATTTTTTTCAATAATAGAGAAAATTTCTGATAAGAAATAATATTAATCTTTACATATACTTAAACAAATAAAATTTAAAATATGGCAAGCATGATAACTTAAATATAAAAACAATAAAATAGTATTATATAGTTTTAAATATGGAGGTTCCTGAGTTTTAGTTTGCTTTAGCGAGTGGAACTTTCATAGGAATTAAGGCCACGTATCGAAGGTTAAGAACAGGATAGCTTCATCAGAGGTTGGAAAAATTAAGTACCCATAATCGACTATGTCTTCCTCTGCTTTTGCTGATTATTGCAACCTAAAATGGAATAATCTTCGATACTAACCGAAATTCGTCTGGAAATCTGACTTGGAGAGGTAAGTGAGAACTGCTTTTATGGTCCAAAGAGATGAAACTGACCATGACTCCATTTTCAAGATGTATTTTATATAAAGTATTGAACAATTAAAATTGTGGATAGTCTAATAATGGAAGAGCCACTTTTATCAATTATTATAATAATAATTATAATTTCATATTTAAAATAAACTTTAATTCTCTATATTAAAGTAAAATAAATAAGAAAAAATGATTAAATAATATTTATACAGAAGAAATAAGAAAAATATTTGTAGAAAGAATTAGATTTACAAAAATAAACAATCATATAAAATAAAAAAAGAAAGTTGAATCTTATAAGAGTAGCATAAATATTTTATTTTAAATTAAAAAAAATGTATTACAAATAAATTTTTAATAGTAATACCAAAATGTTAAAATAATTTAGAATAAATACATCAATGCTATATTTATCAATTGAATAAATAAATTGAAAAAAATGGTGGAAGGCTTTAGATCTGGTTTTTACACCACCTCCTAGAAATAGGAGAGAAAACCGAAAGCCAATTAACTTTCTCTCGCTTAACCTTAATATCCTGGAACCTAGTCCAACCAGGAAGAATAGCAACATTTTAAGAAAGCCTAACACGTGGAAACCCCTACCTCAGAAGAGAAACCGAGAAAGCAGATGAAGTCTGCTATCCACCAGGAGGTGTCGGAGTTTAATCCTTCTGGCCAGATGAGCATGGAACAGCTCATCAAAGTGGTGCTGAACCTCCAGGAAGAGGTTAGGAAGCTTCGTAAAGAGAATGACAAACTATCACAAATGATCCAGCACGGACTGTAAGACACATTAGACCTCAGAATGTCTAACTAGGAAAGAGAGATCGATGCTCTATGGAAGTACTAACAAGAACAGTTTAGTCAGACAAATTTCCAAGTTCAGTAGATCCAAGCCCAGAGCTAGCGGTTTGAAAACATTTTGCAAAGTCAAAAGAGTCTCCAAAGCTAGCAGATTCTATCAGAATAGAATTTCAGTTCCGATAAGATGGAAATAGAAAAGAATTCCAAGCAGGATCAATAAAAAGGACCTAAGATAAGGAAACTATGCTACTACTGCAAAAGTAAATATCATCTGTGGAAGAACTATGGATAATTCGGAAAAATAAAGGAAAATTCAGGGAAAAAGCAAGCTATACAGTAGATAAAAAAAAGGAAAAAACAAATCTGATGTAGAGAGAATGGAAAAGTTTATAGATTGAAAACGGACCTTGAATTGGAAATATTGGGAAAAACGACAAACGAATGAAATGATAAAAGATGGAAGATAAGAAATACAAGACTCGCAAGTTCTAGAGCTCGTTAAAAACTTTGCTCAAACTTAAAAACTTCTTTTAAGCGGTGACTGTCTGGATCCGCTAAACAACTTATTTAATAATTTAATAAATAAATTGTAATACTTTTACTTTTTTTAAGTAAAAAGAACTTTAGAAAATAAATAACATAAAAATGCATAATAAATATAGATTAATTTATATAAAATTTAAGTAAGCTATCTATTATTTTATTAATAATTTATAAATGCAAATATCAAATTTATTCTTCTTAAATTTTAATTTTTATTAATTTTTTATAAATAAATGTTTTTTAATTCATTTTCATTTGCTTGAAGTAAGTGAGTATAAGATTCATGAGAGCTTTACTTAAAATAATCTAAGTGATAATTTTAAAATAACTTAAAATTTTTGTTATGTTTTAGAAGTATTTTTACATCTTTCTTCAAACATTTTAAAATTGATATATTTCAATTTAAAAATATTTCGAAAATAAAAATTATTTATTTTTTATTATTTGAAGGGATTTTAGAGATGATAATAATGAAATAAATCATTTATAAAATAATTCTAATTGAAGTTGCTATCAAAGTAAATGACATTGAATTTATCTATATTTATTTCATTCTAAATAGCATTTTAATATCATATAAAAGTCATTTATTATATACGTAATCCATTTTAAATAATTTTATTATAATTCTACTATATCTATATTATAAGCTTCCTTTATAAATGATAATTCAGATTTTTAAATAAAAATAAATAAAGATTGCAAGCTCAAGTTTTTTTTTCATTCTAAACAAATATAATATAATATAATTTTTTTTATGAATGATAAAAGCTTATAAGATAAAAGGCATTTTACTTAGACTTTTTTAATATGATTTTTAATTTGAGTTTAATTTATTAGAAATAGCAATTTTTTCATTTAAGAAAAATTTAATACACTTATATTTATTTAATTAAATTATTTAGATCCTTACTTAATTAATTTTTTATTATTTAAGATTTATTCTAAAAATCAATAAAACAATAGCTTTAAATAAAAATATTTCTAAATAATACTCAAATTTAATATTTATAACGGAAAAATGTGTAAATTTTTTTAGATTAATAGGACTTATTAGCTTATAAAATTAGACAGTTTTAAATTATTACAAAGGATTAAATAATAAATAATAGAAAAATAAATAGAAAATGAAATTAATGAAATACTTAATATATAATGTAGATTATTGCTATTTTATTTAATTTATTAATTATTAAAGATCCATATTTGTAAGTTTGAAAGATAAAATTTTGTAAGATAAAGTTAATTGTTGCAATTTAATGAAAATGCTTACTTTATTGTATAAATGATTTGAAGAATAATTATATTTAGAAATATTCAACTAAAATTAGATGTATAAATAATAATCAAAAATAATTATAATTTTAGAATAAGTACCACATCGTTGGCTCAAAGCTATTTCAATATTAATATTTAATATTAAAATATAATATTTCTCATTCTTCTTGTTGTCATTTCAGCTAACAATGAGTTATGTGAGCTTCTCCAAATGGGGAATATGTTTTTCAAAAATTATTCTCTATTCTTGAATCAATGTTCTAGTCTTCTTAAATATGCTTTAAATATGAATTAGTTATTAAGTCATTAAAAGACCGCGTCATGTATAAGTATAATAACTGAATGTAGTATGAAATATTTTTTTTAGTTATAAAATTGATGATAAAACATGTAATTGAAAGTGAATATACTTTTAACAGGGAAGTTCAGAAGTATGTTCAATTGTAAGAATACTTTGATCCTATTTAGTTGTATGAAGTTGTATATAACTTCCCATATATAAGTATAATAACTGAACGTGGTATGAAATATTGTTTTTATTTATAATTTTTTTGTAAATATTGTTGCAAATAATTTTTTCCCTTGGATTTTTTACTTTATTTTTTTAGATCATGATTAAAGCTTTAAATTTTTTTCTATTATTAAAATCTATGAGTTATTTTGATTTAATTTTTTTTTTCATTTTCTTCTAGGCTAGATTTAAGTTTTTTATTTGATTCATTTTTTACTCTTTCGATCTTTTATTAAATTATTTATTGTATCGATATCTTTTTTTATTTTTCGCGTTTAATTTTCTTAAAATTTATTATTTTATTTTTTATGTGCAATAAAACGATTTTTTCTTTCAATTTTATTTTCTTCTTTGTTTTCTTATAACTCTGTAATAATTTTCTATAATTTGTTTTTTAGATTTGAATTTACGAATCTCAAAAAAAATTTAAAAAACACAAATTTTGTAGTTTAAATTAAATGATGTCTAAATCTTTTATATAAATGTTTCTTTAAGTTTTTAGAAATATTTTTTAGGCTTGCTAATGGTTTTTTCAAAGATTAATAAATGATTTAAGGATTCTCGTTTAAGATTATTTGTTACTTTGTAGATTCAAATTAGGCTTTTCAAATGCCTTTTTAGTGGGCGGAGATTTTAAAACGCATAAAGGATTTTTTAGGAGTTTTTTAAGATTTAAGATTTGTTGGTTTCTAAATAAGCAGCATTATGATTAGAATACTTTTTATTTGAATTGACTTTACTAGTTATTTTTGGACTGATACTAATATTAATAAGAAATAAGACTTTTATTTAATTTGTTTCTTTAGATTAATAACTTTTTACTGTAATTTTTCAAGATAACAAAGAAAATTAAAAAGATTTTTATGTAAATTTTTTATTTTCATTAGTTAGTTACAATCAAATTTAGTTACAGATCGATTTTGTTTTTTTAATGTTTACTTCGATACCAAATATTTATTCCGAGCTAGGGAACCTTATATTTTATCTCGTTCTACTTTGGAAGATTCGTACTATTTATTTAATTTATAAAATTCTTTAGATTTAATGTTTCATGATATTTTATTTTTAAAGAAAAATTTATTTCTTTAGTTTAAAAAAAATCTAAGAGGAGGTTCTCTACCAAAAAAACATAATAAAATAAAAGGCTGTATTAAGAATGCAGCAGCTAACAACTTAAATAAAAAATACTTTTTTAATTTTTCTTATGATGAAGCTATTTTAAACTAGTTTTATTTATTCAGAATTTAGTTGAATGAGAAGTTAGATGGAAGCAGTTTTTTGCTTAATTTTACTGAAGGAAAGTAAATTTATAAAAATTGTTGTAAAAAACAGAATATTTTCTAACTTTATCTGAAATTTAAAATATTTAAAGAGCAAATAGTAAAAGAAAAGGTGGAGAATTTGATTAAAAAAGGATTAAAAAGTCGAAAACTATAAAATAGAAAATTGTAAAAATATTTAAAGATCAAATTATTATTAAAAAAATGTAAATAGAAAATTTTAATAGAAGTATTTTTTTATTAAAAAGAATGAGTTCTAATAGATTAAAAAAATTAAGAAAATATTTATAATGTTGAAATCAAATTTAAGAAAGAATAGAAAGTTATTTTTAGAATAAAGATAGTTAGACTTAAAGTATTAATTATTAAATATAATAATACTTATAATAAAATTAATAGCTCTAAAAGGTAAAAATATAACTCAAGCAATCAAAGAAAAATGAGTCAATAGTTATTGATTAGCAAAATATTTAAATAAAATAATAAATAAATAAGTTAAGCAAAGATGTTTTAAATAAATTAAAAATAAATAAATAATAATATTTTCAAGTTTAGAACGAAAATTTTTGAAAGCATTAATTTATATATGCTTCTGGTTTTGAATATTTTGCTAGTGCTTTAGAAAGATTTAACCTTTATAAATGTTTGAGTTGCGAAGAAACCCAAATAAAAGATCGAAATGTTGAAAATTAATTTTGCTAAAGATGTTAAAGAGAATTTAAAAATAAAAATTGCAAATTATGTAAAGCAAAAATGATTTGAAATTATGATAAATAAATGAGATTATAGAGCACGTAGCACCTCAATGGTGCGCAGCTCTTTTATAAAGATTTTTAAAGTTGAAAAAAACTATTGCTGAAGTCTTTCCACAGTGCTAACATTCCCTTGTGAATATAACTTTAATAGGGCCGCGATTGGAATGCTACCCAAAGAGACCTTAATATCTGGCATCTTTCGTCATTAATGCTACTTGATGCCTCTTCGATCTTGTATTCTCTTTGCTGGTTCTTCACCTATGGTACTTCCTGGTACCAGAGTTTAAGTCAGTTTCAGTTGGAGGATTGTTCCTCCCTATTTATTTTATAATAAATATAAAAAAGTGTTCAAATATAAACTGTTAATAAATTTTCTTTTTTAACTTTGGAAAGGAAAAAAATATGATACCGAATGAAATTTTTTTAGAATTGGGTGATTTAAATGAAATTGAGTAATTATTAATTGCTAGAAGGGATGCATAATTTCAAATAATTATTTAAGTTATTTAGTCTAATAAATAATGGCAAATTTTAGTAATTAATAAAATTTATTTACCTTATCAAAAATTTTCCACGTAATTTAGACGAAATAGAAATTTTATAAATTATTGCAGGAAAATATTAATAAACTTATAAAATTGATATCAGTTGATAAAAATTAGAATAATTAAGCTATTAATTAATAAAAAATAATAGATCATTTTAAGATTGCATTTTTAAATAGAACTTTATAAACCTTTTAAAAATTAATAGTTAGTAATTATTAGGTTAATGTATTTTTTTGAACGAATAATAAGATTATGACAAAATTTAATAATTAATAAAATAATACTAGGATTTTTAAGAACAAAAAGAAGAATTAAAATTTTAAGCATTCAAATAAATTAAATAGAATTAGAATTTTATAAAAATTTTAATGCTAAATATAGTTAATTTAAATAAAAAAAATAAGTATCAGATAAAAGAAATGAATCAGTTTAAAATATTAACTTAATAAAAGAAACATTAGAGAAAATTTAAGAATAAAAAATAACTAAAGCTCATAAAATATTATGTTAACAGAAAAAATAATCAAATTTATTAAAATTTAGTGCATACCATTTAAGAGAATAAAATAAAATAATCAACTCATAAAGAAAATGGTATAAATTTTTGTTAGATTACAGTTAAAACAGCAATTGTTAATAAAGTTGGATTAAAATTTTTTTAAAAGATCAAATAAAGTTTTTTATCTGAATAAGAATAATTAAATTTTAAAAATTCATAAGAAATTTTTTCAGCATAAAATATAGCAACAATATTATTTCCTTTTCTATTTCCATAAGGATTAGGAAACCCGATTAGTTAAAATAGATTAATAGAAGTTGATTATTGTGAGTCATTTAATCCTTCAACTTGATTTAATTTTGAAATAAATAATAAAAATACATTTAGATTTAATCTAGCTTAAAATTATAGATTTTTGTAATTTTTTTTAATTTTAAACATAACTCGAAAAACATTTGAGCTTATATGTTAAAACATAATAATTAAATTAAAATTTTACATTGGAATAACTTAAGTAATTATTAAAATAAGATTTTAGAAAATATTCTAATTAAATTTTTAGTTATAAAAATATAATTTTAGGAAGTAAACATTTCTGAAAAGCGAAAAATATCGAACTGATGTAATTGTAAAAAGTAAAAGGAACTGCAACTTTATTTATTACATAGACATATGCTGATTCATGATTTTTAATTTAAAAATATTTTTAGTTTAAATAAAATTTAATAAGAAATACTTACAATAAAATAAATATTTTAATTAACTTCGCATTTAGTTAGTAGTTATTTTGATATTTTAGTATAATTAATTTTAAACACCTTATAATAATGGTTTGAACTAGATTGATTTAATTTAAATTTGAATAGAATAGAACGCCAGAACATATTCATTAATAAAATTGAAAAACTGCTTAGATTGTTTCGAATAGAATTAATATGTTATTTAAGAAAATGAAGTTAAAATTTGTTTAGAATAATTAGAAATAAATAATTAAATAAAAATATTTGAGTAAAGAAGAAAACGAACATATTAATGATTTAAAAGAATTAATAAAGAAAAAATAAATAACTAAATTAAAGCTAGAAAAATTATATTATTTGCTATTTGATTCTGAAGTACCAATTAAAACAATAAAAATCAGTAAAGTAGTAAAAAAATAAATCCTTGTATAGATAAATTCTATAAATTTTAAGTTTAAAATAGAGATTAAAATTTATTTAATATTTTATAATTTGTGTAGAAACATAAATGCAATAATGAATTATAAAGAAGAAAAATAAAAATGAAAAAGAAGATTTCAATTAAAAATAATAAAAAAACTTAATTAGTAATTGAAATCATTCATTTAGTAGCAAATATAATATATATTTTTTAACAAAAAGTAATTAAAAAAATCTATTAAGACCTTTACTGTAATTTTGAAGAGCTAATTGTAACGTTTAATTAGTTTTATAAGAAAACTAAATAGAATAATATATATTTAAGTTTTATAAACAAATAACACAAACATGACAATAGTTATTTACTAATATTTAGTTAAAAGAAAATTAACACTTTTAATTAATTTTTAAATAATATTTAATTAGCTAGAGCGAGTAAATAGATTATAGTATTCGGGAATAATGCGAAATTTAGATAAAAGAAAAATTTAGGATGTTCTCACTAAATAATAAAATTAAATTGAGAAAACACAAAATAAATTAATTTAAAAAATGAAGAAAATATATGAATTTTAACAATAATTAAACAACAAATGATTATAATTAAAGTGATAGTAATTCTTTAATTTTAAATAAAACAATTATCGATTATTATGCTTAAAGAATGTAAAATTAACATACACCAACTTAATTTAAATATTCTTAAAAATTTACAAGTTTAGAACAAATGACATGTTACGAGTTTTGCATAAACTTTTAAATAAAAAAATAAAAATAGTATAAAGAAATAAAATTTTTGATAAAATAATAGTGCTACCTATGCCATATATTTAAGAAAATAATAATGATTAACATACTAAAAGTTAAATAGCTTAAAGAAATATGTTATTATTTAAAGCTTGAAAACTACAAGATTGTTAAAATTTATATGAAAATATTAATTTAACTAATAATTAAAAATTTAATTATGAAGCTAATATGAAAATAGTCAGTAGTTTTAAAAATTTAAGTTCAATTATCCATATCTATTTTAAACATAATATAGAAATTTTGTATAAAAACCATTTAAAAATATTTGTAAAAAAGTAGAAGAAAATACCTAATAGAAAAAGATTTGATGGATGAAGAAAAGTTAGAAAATTTTTTAATATGCTCTGAATTTTAAAATTTTGATTTGAAACTATCAAAATAAGTAAATGAGTAAAAACATAATATGATTACGAAAAAATAATTAAAAAATAAAATTGAATTTTAAAATAGAAAAATAATTAATAAAGTTAACTTAATTTCAAGTAGAAGACATAATAACATTATCAGAAAGTTAATAACTCATAATATATTTAAAAATGCATATAAAATAAAATTTAATGTAAATTAGTATTACTAGGATCTGCTGGTACTGGAAAATTTTTTCGAATTAAATAAATAGAATAAATTTTATTGAAAAATGAACTAATAAAATATGCAAAAACTAGTAAAGCTTCAAAAGTAATTGATGGAGTTACTGTATATTTTTTATTTAATCTGCTAATAAGTTGTAAATTTTAAGATTTAACATAAAAAGTAATTAACGAAAAATAAAATTAACTAAAAAATATAAACTGAATAATAATAGATGAAATAAGCAAGCTCAGTAATAATGATTTTAAATTGAAAAAAGACTTTAATAAATAAATTAAAACGAAAAATAATACGGAGGCTTTAATATAATTTTTGTATCAAATTTTTGATCAGTAAACTCCAGCTAAAGGTAAGTAAATATTCTCAATAAAATTAAATTAAAAAAACAAGCAAAAAGATAAAAATGGATTAATTTAATTAAAAAAAATAAATGTGTAGTATTTCTAGAATAATAACTTTGATAAAAGGATTAAATTTTTATAACAAATCTTTAACAAGAAATGGTGAAGTTGATAAAGAATTATATAACTATTTATAAGAAAGATTTTAGCAAATACTTAATTTAGAAGAAGTTTAAACTAAAACTTGTGTTTTTAGTATGAGAAAGGAAACATAATCTCATAATTTAAAATTTTATAAAGTTTAAATAAATCTGTTTTTTGTATCGAATCTGAAGATAAAGGCAAAATTTAAATGAATTATTAAAATTAAATAAAAGGACTTGAAAAATATTTATTTTTAAGTATTAATGCTTTAATTATGCTAACTGAAAATTTAAATACTAAATCCGGATTAATAAATGGAGCCACAAATTTCATAAGAGATATTACTTGATAGGATAAAGACCAGTTTCAACATTAATTACTATTATGTCAATTAATATAATTTTAAATTATAAAGGCACATCGATAAAATAATTAACTAATTAAAAAAAAGAATTTAATAATTTGGTACACATATTTTTGTAAAATAGAGCTTTAAACTCGATGACATTTAGGATCATAGAAAATAATTTCCTTTAATATTATGCTATGCATAAACTATTCATAAATTTTAAGGAACTACTATTGAAAAAAATGTTTCATTTATATTGGAAACAAAGAGTTCAGTACAGGTTTAAAAGCTTCTACAATTAAAAGAATTTACGTTTAAAAGACTTTTAAACATAAAAAATACGAAAAACTTTGATTAGAGAATTTAATTAAGAAATCAATATGTGAAATTAGAAAATAACTTTATAGAAATAATTAAATAATTAAAAATTTAAGAATATTATAACTTTAAATAATTATTTTTTCTATAATTATGGAATTATAATCAACATTACAATGATCATATAAATTAGTAAAAATAGGTAAGTTAATATGAAAAAACTACAATAACTTATAAAAATGAAGATGATTGCTTTTATAAAAGAGAGTTAAAAAAGGAACTAATAAATTTAGAAGAATATTTAAATTATAAAAAGAAAAGAAAGATGATATAGACTTTTTAAAGACTTTAACTAAAGCCAATAAAAGATAGAGTTTCTTAAAAAATAATGCTAAAATTTGAGTATAGAATCTGAAATCGTATAAGAATAATGTCTTTAAAAAAACAAATATTTAAAAAGATAAAAATGTATATAAAAAAGAATGTCAAGATGTTAATAATGAAAATGATTGAGAATAATATAATAAAGAAACAAATAAACTAACAATAATAATAGTAACTAGAAAGTAAAGAAAATTAATTTATAAGATTTTATAATCCAAATTCTTGATGCTGATTAAATTCGTTTATCGCAATTCTATACAAATTAGATAAATTGAAAGCTAGATTCTTATTAAAATATAAATTAGTGAGAAAATATGAATTTTAGAATGTTTTAAATTAGAAAATGTAAAGGAGTGATTCTTAAATAATGAATATGTGATAATTGCTAAGATTTTAAGAATAATAATAAGATTAATAAGAAGCTTTTATCTTAAGTTTGTCTTTTAGACGATAAACTTATTTTTAAAATATTAAAATATTTAATAAATGCTAGAAATAATAATTAATATAATTAAGATTGAGAAAATTATAAAAAAGAAATAAATAGTCCTATGATTCATTTTTTAAATACTACTTAATAATGTAACTAAAGCTAAAATATTATATATTCTTCTTATTTTTTACATTTACCAACAATAGAAAACAATATACATAACTTTAAAAAATTTAATCCATTTTTAATAATAAGCTTAGGATTTTAAGAGTGATTAAAATTGAAAATGTGATAAAGCATAACTAATAAACTAATAAGGCCAAGCAACAAAATTATTATAAGTAGTATATATTATAATAGCTATTTATAGAACTAAGTAAATAGAGTCAAATTAATCAAAATTTAAAACCAAATTTAATATAATTCATTTCTTTATTTAACTAACTTAATATAACGAGATTAAACTTAAGCATCAAAATATATACAAATGAAGGCAACAGTTTATCATGAAGGTGAAACTTTAGAGCAGGACTATTCTTAACGGTTAATATAATTTTTATTTTAAAATAAACGATCACCATAAAATTAAATGGTAAGCTTCGAAGAGACTACATAAGTAGTAGTATTAATTTAAGAAAAATCTCAATCAATTTTAAAAAATTGCATAAAGTTTTAAAAAATTGACGTAAATAATAAAATAATAACAAGAAATTTAAAAAGAAAATCATAGGAACCATCAACATAAACTCTAAAAAAAAGCTAAAAGAGGTAAGTTTGTAATTATTCAGATTTGCTTTGAGTAAACCAAAGATGAAAAAAATGTTTTGTAAATATTTAAAAAATTTAATTTACATTTGAAAATAAAAAACAATATATTTATAATTTAAATATATTACAATTTAATTTTCGAAAATAACTATTTTATCTTAAAATTAAGCTTAAGTATAAATTTATATATAAATAAAATTTATATTTACTAGCAAAAGTTTTTAAGCTTTTATTAAAAAACATTATTTGTCTCGGATGCTAAAAGATTATTTCAAAAAAGAATCCTTAATAAAATAAAAAAATTAAATTCTTATTTATAAACTTAAAACTAAAGGCAAGTAATCAATATACTTGATTTAATTTTAAAACCCTTAGTTATGTAGCAAATCAAGTGTATATTATACCTGAAGTGATAACTTTGATAAATAAAAAAAAGTTTACAAGAAAAAGTTTTCCATATTTATTTCACAAAACTTTGAATTTTAAAATAAAAAGATAATTTATTTTATATATTTAAAGATTTTAATAAAAAAATTTTAAAAGATATTCATTTTTCTGATTGTAACTACAAACTCGATTCATGCAAAATAAAATTTTTGCTTATTTTCTATTGCATTAATTATTGAATTTCAAAACCGTCTTAAATTTTTTTGATTTTTCTAAGCTTCAAAATTAACTTGGAAAAAATGTATTTTTTGGTTCTATATTTTAATATTGTAAAAAGTTTTTTAGATTTGCTTTTGTTGGTCGTTTATAGTCTTTATATTCTATATCAAATTTTCTGCAATCTTTAAATTAGAATAAAGAGTTTTGGGCCTCAAGAGCAATCTTTAGATTTTTTTAAAAATTTATTTATTTAATCTTAATTTAGTTTATCTTAGTCCCTAGTATGATAACAAATTTCCACAGCAGCTCATAATTTTTTCTTCTTCATCAAAATTTTATTCTATTAATCTAATAAATCGGATGATTATAAAAATTATTCATAACTTTCTATGAAGTTCATAAGTTTAGTTTTATTTTTTCATCTTTTTTTAATTTAGTTAACATTTTTGATTATTTTCAAATTGGTTAAAATTTTATAATAGCTTTTCATAAATCTTATCTTCTTAATTTTAATTTACTTTATCTATTTAAATAGTTGCGCTTTCAGAATTATTAATAATTTCTTATTTGTTAAATATTCTTTTAATATTCGGTTATGTCTTCTTTAAAACATTTTCTTTTTTAAAAATTCTGTAAATAATTGATGACCCATATGAGGTCTTACTTAGATTCAAGTGCTTTAAATGATTACTCTAAAATTCAGGAAAATGTTCCTTTTTTGCTAACATGTGCATCAAATTTAAAGTTCTAAAGGCTTTATATTAATCAAATTTATCGTTTTATTAATAAATGTTTTATATATTTTTTGTTACTCTCCCTCGTCTGATATATTTAGGATCATACAAATCTTTAAAATAATCATGTAACTCACAGTATTTTTTTAATTATTTATTTGTTTTTAGAAAATTTCTATTATTATTGTATTTTTAACTTAGTAAAAAAATGATGACTTCGCTTTTAGTCAAATCTAAATTTGAAATCTCTTTATAAGCGTTATTTTAAATATTTCTTTCACAGATTCATTAAAAGTCTAAAATTATTCCTATTTTGCACAGCTTGCTTTCTAAAAGTTACTCATGAATAATTTTTGATGTTGTCAAATGTCCAAAAACTCCGATATCTATTACTATTAACTTTTCGTTAATCTGTACATTATTTAATTAATTAAATTTTGCTTAAATATGTAATTTGAATATTTATATTTAGTAAGAAAACTATTTTCCTTCTTATTTAAAAAAAGAAAAACGTTTAAATAAATTTAAATGTTTTAAAATAAATTAAAAACAAATAATTCAAACAAAAATTAAAAAAATAATTTAAATAAGAAAACCTTAATAAAATAAAAAAAGTTTATTATAAATTAAGCTACCTTTTAAATAAAATATAAAGGTAGGCAATTATTTTACTTGATTTAGAAAAAAAACTCTTAGTTATTAAGAAATCAAGTTAATATCATCCTTGTAAGCAAAACTAGGGGTTTTGAGAATCAGAATCATATGATGAAAAAAAACGTTTCAAAGATAAAGAAAAAAAATATACAAGATTTTCAAAGGTAAAAATTATAATTTTTAGAAAAAAAGGCGAAAACAATACTAAGATTTTTTTCTTTTTCATAGACAATAAAAGCAAGAAAAGAAAAAAATATTTAGTATAATATTAAAGATTGATTTCTCTTTTAATAATTTTTAATAATTTTGCAATAAAAAAGATTTAAAAATAAATGCAAAATCTTAACATAATATTTTTTCCATTTTCTTATAAATATTTCTAATAAATGTTAATATTATGAAAGAAGTTTAGTAATTTATATTATTATATATAACATTTTTAAACTTCTTTAAACTTTAAAACATAACAATAAGTTTACTTATAAGATTTATTCATTTTTAGAAAGAATAAGAACTATCAAATTAAAATAAACTTGTTAAAGCGTAAAAACCTAATAAAATCAGAAGATTACAAAGTGTATTAAAATACTGTAAACATTTTTAAGATTAAAAAGTAATTAGTTATAAGAATGGCTATGATTAAAGCAAAAAATCAAACAAAAACAAATATTTATCTAATTATAATTAACTTGAGAGATTCTAGAAGGATTTACCTAAATATTTTCTTAGAAATTATTTTAACTAAAATAATGAAACTAAAAATGGAGTTAGATAAATAAAATCTTAATTAATAAATTAGTAATTTTATAAATAAGTTATAAAATTAGATATATCATTTATAAAAATTAAGGAAACCTTAAAATCAATTGTAAGGTCTATAATTATATTGATAATTATTTTAAATGAAAGTATTTAATATAAAAAGAAAATTTGAATAATCTAAATATTTTATATGGTTAATTAATATTTTATAAGTAAATACATTAAAAGTGTGAGATTTTAAATTTGTAAATATTAAAATTCAAAATAACTTGCTATAAATAAAAAATATTTAGAATATTAATTATTATAATTAAAGTTAAAAAAATAATGAAAAGTAAAAATCTTCAAGCATTGCATTTCAAATATAAATAATTTTATGTAAAAACTAAGGCAGAATATGATGTAATTTATAAAATCAGAATAGCCTAAATTAACTTTAGAAGATCTATATATTAAAATTATTCTTTCGAGTTTATGATATTTTCTTTTGATAGTAAGATTAAATAATAAAAGGATTAAAGCTAGTTTTTATTTTTAATTAAAATAAAGTAATATATTGAATTAATATTGCATAATTTTTTTAATATTTAGTAAAAGAAGCAAATCTACACTAATTTCAAGTTGAGTTATATTAGCTTATAATGACATAAAACTTTTACTGTAATTAAAAATATAATTAATTATTACTTACAATAAGATGTTCTTCAGGATCACTCTAAACTTCTGTAAATCAGCGAAGCCTTAATTTTAAAATATAAGAAATAGTACGTACTTTTTTAGGATCGAGTTAAAGTAGCAGTTGGATTAAAATTCCACCACTCTCATCAAATAGTCGAAAATGTACAGAATCTTTATAATTTCGAAATGTTGCCAATTATAAAGTAACAAAACTTCTTATTCTAAAATTTATTTATAAAATCATTGTTTTCTATGGCAATTTTATATCTACAGATCTAAATTAATGAAAGAATTTTCCTATCAAAAATAGAAAAATTTGATATTAATTTTATAATAAAACTAATTAAAATTAAGAGCTTATATTTAAGAAATTAATATTTTCATTAATTTTTAAATATTTTAACTTTATTATTCTCTCTAACTTTGATATAAAACTTAAGATACTATAAGAATATTTAATTTTTTAACTAATTAACTGAAAAAGTTCCTGTAAATATTGATAGTCATTAAGTAAGCTTACTATTTTGCTTATCTAAAATATAAATATTTTTATGAATAAAAAAATTAAAAATAAGATTAAAATTTTCAAAATAAATTAATAAGGAAAATATATAGCAACAATTGCTTTAATTAACATTTAAAAATCCAATTAAAACTTCATAATAATAGAATAAAATCCTTTTAAAAGGCTAATAAAAAGTATAAATAAATGATCAAAAGTAATTTTAAATTTTAATAATTATTTAGATTAAATTAAAATTAGAAAAAATAGTAATATTTCTAGTAAAATAATTTTTAATATACATACTTACTGAGTAAATATAAGATTGAGATGTAATTATCTGATATATTATTAATATTTTAGTTAGAAAAAATGTAATTTTATAAATATATGCTAGAATTTAAGAATGATACTTCATGCAAACTTTTTTTGTAATATAAAAAGGTAAAAAATTAAGAAATTGAATGCTATAAGTGTAATATTAAAATAGAAAATTATAAATTATTATTTTTTAATTTATAAAAATAAATAAAACAATTCTAAAGTCTTCAAAACTATTTTATTTCTTAATCAATATCAGATAAATCTTTAATGCTAACAAATTTTTATTATTATAGTAAGATTTTAATTTAATCATGTATAATATCATATTGTTAATAATTTTACGTATTAAAACAGATTTTTTTAATATAACGGGTAAATTTGATATCATTTAGAATTGCGAAGATAGGAAAATATGAAGGTTTCAAAAATAAATCTTATAAATAAATTTATGTTGTAAGTAAAACTTGTAAAAATGCACCATGAATAGTAAAAGTATTAAACACTCAGCGAAAATTAAAAAATAGAACTATACGAGTGAAAGACTCTTTATATCAAATAATATTTTTAAAAAGTAAATATTAAAAAATTTAGAGTTAAATATCATACTATTAGAAGAAATAAAAAAGTTTTACATATTTTAAAGCTAATACTCACTATTTGGAAAGATAGAAACAATTTTAAAGCTTTTTAAACTAATTTCTGAATTTAATAAAAAATTTTTATCAAAACTAGGAAGTGAAATGATTCGTAAATGTTCCTTTAATTGAAAATGCTAATTTATAAAATAATTAACTTTATGTTTCTTGTTCATAAAATAATAACCTTTATTACTATTCATATTAACTTTCATTTATTTGCTTAACTAATTTGACTAGATGAATAAATATAAAATTATTTTCTAAAATATTTATTAATTAAATACCTATATAAGCAATTTTATTTTCTATAAAAGTAAAATTTATATCTTTTAAGCAAATTATATTAAGAAACAAAATAAAACTATAAATAGTTAAAATATAATGATATTATTAGTATAGTCATTAAATAATTAAAGATAAATAAATAATAATTGCTAAATTATTCATTTAATTATTTAGTTAATCCTCATTTAATTTAAATTCACAGGTTATTTTAAATTAATGCTTATTGTTTATTTTTATTTAAGGCTTCATTTTCTATTTAGGATCTGATTAATTCTGTTAACAACAAAATGGCGCTTCCTTAATTTATTATTTAAATTTAAGAAATTATTTTATCTGATATTTTTCTATTTCTTATGTTGATTTTATTGTTTCTCAAGCAAAAAATTACTAATTTTTCTATTTCCTCTAAAAGATTACTACTTTTGAGCATAAAATCTTTTAAGTAGTTTGTTAAAAATTCTTTTAAGTTTGTGTTTAGAGTTTTTTAATTCTGTATTTCCAGGTGGTTAATGCTCGTCTATCAATCTTGTGCCTTACTTTCATCCATTGTATAGTATTAATCTTAAAATATATAAAATATTAGTATTTTAGAATTTTTTATTACTAAAATATCAATCTTCTTTTACGTACTAAGTATGTACGTTAAAAATAATATAAATAATTAAGTTAATTTATATTTAATTTAATATATAATAGTTTATTTAAATATTTAAAATAATTATTTACTATCTTTATATTTTGTACCATAAGTAGCAAACTATTACAATCTTTTGTTCTAATTATTTTCATACTTTTATCTAGCCTTTAATTTTTTTATTTTGCAATTAGATTTATATTTTCATTTGCTATTTTAGCAAATAAAAATTAATAATCAATTGATAAATTTATTAGTTAAGAAATGTTTATCTTACTAATAGGTTTTTTATTCCAATCAATTTCATTCCCAAGATATTATCTTTTTATAACTAGTAGCCTAACTTGATCAATTGATATTATCAGTATAGTAAAAAACATTTTCAGTGTCAATGGATAAAAAAGTAAGTTTATCTAGTATCTTAGGTTTCTTTATAGAAATAAAGAGGATTACTAAAGTTAAAATAAAAAAATAAAGATAATTGTTTAAATATAAGTTTTTAATTTAATTTTAGAAATTAAAGAAACTACTATAAAAATAACTTCTATTTTACCATACAATTTCTTTCACTAAATTATAAAGTAGACGCAATCTACTCTATAAAAGAAACTTTAGAAATAAATATGAACAAAATGAAGTTTTGTTACTTTGCAATTAACCACATTTTGAAAGAATAAAGATTTTGTAATTTGTGGATTGTTCAATAAGAGAGTGTTGAAAATTTTAATCAACCAATCATAAAACTAGATCCTAAACAAAAAAATATTATTTATTTTGTTTCTTTTATTCTGAAATTAAGGCTTTGCTGATTTACAGAAGTTAAGAGTGATCTTAAGCAAATATTTATAGAAAGAAATAATTAATTAAATTTATTTTGGCAGTAAAGTTTTATAAGATTATAAATATACTATTGTAACTAATTTTTTAAGTTTTTAATTAGTTATTTTTTAAATAAAATTAAAATAAAAAGTTTTAGAAGTAGTTTTAATATCCTTCATTTGAAATAATAATATCTAAAAATTAATAAATTAGTTTATTAATTTAAATTATTGTTTAATTTATTTACTTTTATTATATGTTTTTTCCTATATAATATAAAATGGCTGACTTCAAAAAGGCTTTTTTTACAACCTCCTCAGAATAAGATAGAAAACCAGAAACGCATATTCTCACAACGTCTTCTTTAACTTAACACTCTTCTTAATAAAAATAAACAAAACTATCTAATAAATTAGAAGGATTTATAAAAATTACTAACTCCTACAAATTAAAATAAAGCGGATCTCTTCCATCAAAGGACAAGTAAGAACTGAGATAAAAATTCAAAAAAGAAAAGTTAACACAACTCTCATCACCTCCATTGAAAACGGAAAAAAGAGACCTTTCAACCGAATCGATAAAAATAATAACTAAAAATAAAAAATAAACGAAGAAGGTAAATTACGATAATTCAATCAAGATTCTATTACCTTTGATTTAGACAATACCGAAATCGAATAAATGGACTCTTAGTAAATGAAACCGCTGAATCATCAACTTATTAGAAATATAAAAAACTCGAAGAGGAATCAAATTCCCAGAAGGAAGTGATGCTTATAATAAGTAAGACTTGATAAATTATGATAATGATGATGAAGTCCATATAGTAGACCGAAGAGCTAAAGTCGGAGTTTATGAGCAAATTGCAAGTTTAGAGAATGATATTTGAATAATGCAAGAGCAAGAAGATAAAAATTTAGTATAATTAGATTCAAGACTTAAATTAATAGAAGAAAACCTGTAGAAGCTTTCATAAGGAACTCCAATGGAAATAGAGAAAAAGAAAAGACATTTCCTAGAGCAAGAAAAAATACGCTAAATTTGCAACAGCACTTGACATTTATGAAGGAAATTTCCCCAATAGAAGAAAATAAGAATATATATCTGGAGAAATGTTGATTAATTGCAACTGAAGTAACGAGTGAGTGAATTCTTCACATCGCAAAACGGGAAAATCAAGAAAAAAAATTCTCAACTCAGATTATAGAAAGTTAATAATCTAGATTTAGAAGTTAAATGATAGATATCTGGTATCTTTATAACTATAATAACTTCAGTATTTATATAAGATATAAAGATATAAATAAAGCTAACATAAGAAACATAAGTTATTATTTAAATAATAGTTAACTAAATATAGCTAAATTCCTACTATTATTAAAGTTAATTTACATTCATTTTATAACTAATTCAATTAATAATCATCAAAAGCTTAAGATAGAGTTATTATCAAACCTTTTAATTACTTATAATGCTTAAAGATAAAATTAAGGAGATAGTCAATTAAACTGTTACCTTAGAACTACTTAAATATTAAACTAGGTAAAAGACTTATTAAATTAGATTTCAAGTTAATCAAATAAGTACCTTTATCTAATGTAATATTGTCTATAATTAATGTTTATTAGTAGTAACTACAGTTAAGGTTATTATTCAAATCACTACTTTAAACATATCTATAATACTACTAGTTACTATCTATTATTAAAGCTATTAATTCAAGTAATGCCTTTAATCAAATTGATATTAAGAGTTTAAACTTTATTAATTAACTAGTCTCTATTGTATATGAATACCCTTATTATCTTATTCCTTACAAAAAGAGTTATAAATATTAAATCATACAATCTTACTAAGTAAACATCTATCCAATATTATACCTACACAAACTACAATCTTTAAGATACAAAAACAAAACATTATGTTTTAAGAAATTCTAAAAACCTCTATGCATCAGTTTATTATTAATACCAGAAACTTAATAAATACACACTCTTGCTTATTTAATGAACCAAAGAAATCAAATCACAAAAATAAGATTAACTAAACAGAGATTTGCTGTTAAAGATAACAAAATGATGAGAGCTTATGAAGCAAAATAAGAAAATTTCGTTAAAAAGTAGTGAAGGGAGATAGATAAAACAAGATATGTTGAATAGCTTAATTACCTTTATTAAGCTTATACTAGCTCTACTTTTTTGACTAATTTAAAAAATTTAACTGGATATCCAATTTTTCTTATTTCTTGATAACAGAAAAGGCAGATTTGCTGTCTAGCTTCTCAAATATTGTTTATGCTGCATTCTTCAAAATGTATAGCTTTTTATTGTGCAAGCTAAATTTTTCATCTTACAGCAGAAAAATTCTTCAACTGAAAGTAGTTTTAGAATCTCGTTCTTAAGAGCACTCTCATTCTATAAAAATTAATGAAACTATTATTCTGTAGAATTCTCTTTTTCATTTTATTCAGCGCTTTTCTTATCTTTTAATGTTTTAATTTCTGATATTTGTTAGAAGGTATATTAGAGACTATGTAAAAAATTCCTAGTTTTAGTGTGGATGTCTCTCTTCCCTTAAAGAACTTAATTCTGCATTTACATATGTTTTTTTTAATTACTTCAGTAATTATCTGGCAGGCTTTCAAGTAACTCAAGTAAGTCTGAGGAGATTCTTAAAACAGATCTCGGTTTTTTTGTAAATAGATCTAAAGAGTTGTTTCTTCTTACTCTAATTATCAGTGGATTTAGCAGGTAGAAATGTAAATAAAAATGTGAAAAAAATTGGTTAACTTTGAAAAAGTGCCTACCTCTATGCTGAAACTGTTTTTAGCTCTGCTAGATAAAATTTACCTTTCTTAGTTTTGCAATGAAATTAACTTAAAATTACTGCTAGTAGGACTTAAATCCTTATTTCTCCTTTTAAATCCGCTCAAACATTTTTAAGCTAATTTAATTGTCTTGCAGAGATTTTGTTTTTGCTGATTTAATTTTAAGTTTCATAGGCTTAATTAGAGCTTCTAAACTTATTTCTCATTAAAAATTTGCTTAAGGTCTGATTATGTCTTATTATCTCTGGCTTTGTTGCTCTAGCTTAGTATTTTAGGCAAAACAAACCTTTTAATGCCTGGAATAATTTTGCTTTACTTATTTGATTGTAAAATTTTCTTTAATTAATTTGCTACTTATTGTGATAGGAAGCCAAAAACTACTTAAGGAAGCTAAGGCAGAGATCTAAGTATCAAAATAAAGCAATTTGTTTATATAATGATATAAATTTTCTGCTTAAAGGGTTATTTCTTTGTGTATTCCAAATACTACCTCAGGTAAATTCCTGTTGCTTCATTAATGATTTGAATCTCATTCCAGTATTTCTATATTTGAATTTTTTGATAAGGGTGACTCTATATGAATATTGTTAACCCATGCTTAGTAAAGATATGATTGTATTATTTGGAACTAGAATAATTTAATGTCTTTCAGCAATAAAGTAATAAAAGATTTAAAATTAAAAAGAATTTACAGTTCTATAGACAGAAAGAGCATATAATAAAGAGAGTCTAAGTTTATTAAATATCTAACTGCTTATAACTCTTAAATTCAATTAAGAGATTGTAAAATAATAAATTTAAGCTAGTTTAATATTTTAATTTATTCTAAATAAATCAAAAGCACTAAATAAACATCTTAAAGCTTTCTAAATTCAGTTAAGAAAACATTCCCTATCAAATTAGAAAATAGATAAGAACCAAACAACTATCCAATTAATTAACTAGTTAACATTTATTTAGACTAATTAAACAAATAAAGTCTTAGTTAGAAGATAAAGTTCTATTCAAATCAATTCCTAAATTAAGTTAACTTTCTTCCTTTTTAAATTATATCAATATTCTTACGTAAAATAAATCTATAAGGATAAATTAAAATTTAATACACTATAAAGCTTAAATATTTAAATAAATAGCTAATCAAATTTGTACAAGGATACAACCATACTTTAGTTTAGTTTTAATTATATAGCCAATAATCAAAATTAGTTTTAAAAGTTATATTGTAAATATCATTAATAATTAAATACTATCCTTTATTTAAGACTTAGCTACATTAGACTTCCTTAATTAATATTATATTATAAATTAACCTAATCCTATTTATTTATATTTGTCTAAATCTAAAATTATTATAATGGCAGAGAATCAAGAAATTTATCTCAGCGGCTTAAGAGATCTAGCTCAACTTGGTATTATTAAAATATTTCCTATTGAATAGATTTAAATAGAGGAAAATAAAAAAATATATAAAGGAGAAAATGGAATAATTTTTGAGGGTAAAGTTTACGGATAACCTTTAGCCATATAAGTTTTAGAAAGAAAGGAAGAAATTATAAAATCCTTAGAAGGAATTAAAAATCATGCAATACTTAGCCATCCTAATATTCTTAGTCTTTATGGATACTGCTTTCACTAAAATAAATTATATTTAGTTTCTCCTTTTTTGAGTAATGACTCATTGAAAAATTGCATAAATTAAATAAATTAAATAAAAAATGCCTAAGAAAAAGAAAAATTAATTGTGAATATTCTAATAGACATAGCAAAAGGAATATAATATTTGCATTCAAAGTAAATAATTCATAGAGATTTAAAGCCTGGAAATATTTTATTAGATAGTAATTTTAATGCTAAAATATGCGATTTTGATTATTCGGTAAAGCAAGGATAGAGTAGCCCTTTTACAGTTATAACTGAA
This sequence comes from Loxodes magnus, assembly GCA_946699065.1. Classification (NCBI taxonomy): domain Eukaryota; phylum Ciliophora; class Karyorelictea; order Loxodida; family Loxodidae; genus Loxodes; species Loxodes magnus. Next base: position 37,822 of record CAMPDV010000651.1, read on the forward strand.
AAGTATCATGCTCCTGAATTAGATTTGAATCGTCCTTAAATATCTGAAAAAAATGATATTTATAGCTTTGGAAAAATAGCCTATTTCTTATTTTAAGATATAATATCATAAGATTATATCTTTTTATAAGATTATATAAAGGAAAATCCAGATGAAAGACCTACAGCAGGTTAAATTTTAGATTTATTAATTAAATTAAAAATAAGAAAATTTGGAGTAGGTTACATTATCCCTTAGCCAAGAAATAGAAAGAAATAAGATACAAGCAATAAAGAACATAACTTTATCTATGACTTTATATCATTTTAATTTATTTTGGAATTCATACTTGTAATGTCTTATATATATTGAGATAAAGTACTTGACTTTAAATATATTGACAAGTGAGAATCAACTTGAAATTTAATAGTTAATCAAAATAATTTTGATAATGAATTTGATTATACTTTAGTATTTTTTGAAAACCACTGAGATAACTAATTTTTATAAACTTTCTAAAGTTCTCTTGAAGTTAAAATAAAAACCCTATGGAAGCAAGAGTTATATTAAAATAAGTCAGAAATTCCTTATGACTATAAGCATTTCAAAAGTAAAAAGAGTGATATGAGAATATAAAATAAGAAGAGACAGAATATAGCAAAACTAAAGAAAAACTATAATAAATTAGGAAAAATATTCAAAACTACTATGAGCCTGATCCATGCTTATTTAATTAGAAAAAAGATAGATGCATAATTAGTGATAGATTTTAGAAATTTTATAGATTATGAAAAAGCTTAACTAATTTAACAATTTCATTTCCACAAAAGCCTCAAGTTGGTTAATTTTAAGAGTTTTCAGATATTTTAAACTCGATTCAAAGAAAACAGAGATTTGCAGATACATGATTTATAAATGCTAGTCAATTTCCTATTTATTTAATGAGAGAATGTATAACAGACATGATAATAAAATTTTCAAAGTTAATCGTTGTGTAGATCTTTGAATTCCTTTAGGTGGATCTGTTTACTATTTTGAAATCGGCCCTTATGATATGATGTACTATTTTAGATTAAAGTTAGGAAATCATTTTGTCTAGAGTAATAAAGAAATGTTATAGTTCTATTTTGACTTCGAGTACTTTTAGACAAAATGAGGAAAAACTTAAAATAATGATTAAATTGAAGTTTAATTAAAAATAAATATTAATCACTTAAAGAGTAATTATGTAGTATAATTTTTTTGTAAATATTGTTGCAAATAATTTGTTTTCCCTTGGATTTTTTTACTTTATTTAGTTAGATCATGATTATAGTTTTTAGTTTTTTTCTAATATTAAAATCCATGAATTATTTTGATTTAAATTTTTTTATTTTTCTCTTTTAAATTTTTTACTCTTTCGATCTTTTATTAAATTATTTTTAGTATCGATATCTTTTTTTTTTTTCGAGTTTAATTTTCTCAAAGTTAATTATTTTATTTTTTAGCGCAATAAAGCAACTTTTTTTCTTTCGATTCTATTTTCTTCTTTTTTTTCTAATAAATTATGTTATAATTTTATTTTATTTATTTTTTAGATTTTAATTTACGAATCTCAAACAATTTTTTTCTCAAAAAAAATTTGAAAAGTACAAATTTCTTTTAAAATTTAAATGATGTCTAAATCTTTTATATAATAGTTTCATTAAGTTTTTAGAAATATTTTTTAGACTTGTTAACGGTTTTTTCAAAGATGGATGAGAACTTCAGGAGATCTCGCTTCAGATTTATGTCGTCTTCATAGAATCAACTTAGTTTTTCAATGATCCTTTCTATTGGTCTGAGAATTTTTAACACAAAAAGAGTTTCTTAAGAATTTTTTTAATTTAATGATTTTTATACTCTTAATGGGCCTCGTTGATGAACGAGAATTTTTGGATCTGACTGACTTTGCTAGCTTCTTTTGGACAGATACTAGATTTGATAAGAACTTTGACTTTTGATTGAATTGTTTTTTTAGATTAGAAACTTTCTTCTGTAGTTTTTCAACTTAGTAAAGAAAATTAAAAAGATTTGAATGTAAATTTTTTCTTTCTAATAGTTTTTTACAAGGCTTTCATGATTTCTCTGATTGATTTCATTTTTTTTTTTTTGATACCTGATTTTTATTACAAGCAAGGGAATCTGATTTTTTATCTCGCTCATCTTATGAAAAAGCAAAAAAATTGATTTATTTGAAAAAACCATAAGTTTTAAAGTCTCATGACGATTTATGTTTAAAGAAAAATTTATTTATAATGTTTAAAAAAGTCTAAGAGGAGGTTCTACACCCAAAAAAACACAGTAAATTAAAAGGCTGTATTAAGAATACAGTAGTAAACTACTTAAATAAAAAAATATTTTTAATTTTTCTTATGATGAAGCTATTTAAACTAGCTTGATTCATCAAGCATTTAGTTGAATGAGAAGTTAGATGGAAGCAGTTTTTTGCTTAATTTTACTGAAAGTAAATTTATAAAAATTGGATGTAAAAAACAGAATATTTTCTAACTTTTTCTGAAATTTAAAATATTTAAAGAACAAAAAGTAAAAGAAAAAGTTGTGAATTTGATTAAAAAAAGATTAAAATATCAAAAATTGTTAAATATAAAATTGTAAAAACATTTAAAGATCAAATTATTATTTTAAAAAATAAGTAAAAATAAAATTTTAATAGAAGTATTTTTTATTAAAAAGAATGAGTTCTAAGAGATTAAAAATTAAAAAATTATATAAATTTTAATTCAAATTTAAGCAAGAATCTAAAATTATTTTTAGAATAAATATAGTTAGATTAAGGTATTAACGATTAAACATAATAAAACTTATAATAAAATTAATAGATCTAAAAGGTAAAATTATAACTCAAGCAATCAAATAAAAATGAGTCAATAGTTATTGATTAGAAAAATATTTAAGCAAAAGAATAAATAAATAAGTTAAGCAAAGATGTTTTAATTAAATTAAAAATAAATTACTAATAATATTTTCAAGTTTAGAACAAAAGTTTCGAAGGCATTAATTTATATATACTTCTGGATTTTAATATTTTACTAGTGCTTTAGAAAGATTTAATCTTTATAAATGTTTGGGTTGCGAAGAAACCCAAATAAAAGATCGAAATGTTGAAAATTAAATTGCTTAAGATTTTAAAAAGAGTTTAAAAATAAAAATTGTAAATTATGTAAAGCAAAAATGATTTGAAATTATGATAATAAATATAAAAAATGTTTAAATAAAAATTGCTAATAAATCTTCTTTTTTAACTTTGGTAAAGAAAATAACATGATATCATTGAAATTTTTTTAGAATTAGGATATTTAAATCAAATTGAGTAATTATTAATTGCTTGAAGCGATTCGTAATTACAAAAAGTTTTTTAAGATTATTTAATCTAATAAAATAAAGGCAAATTTTAACAATTAATAAAAATTTATTTACCTTATCAAAAAATTTGCCACATAATTTAGACGAAATATAAATTTTATAAATTATTGCAGGAAAAGATTAATAAACTTATAAAATGGATATCAGTTTGATAAAAATTAGAATAATTAAGCTATTAATAAATAAAAAATAATAAATCATTTTAAGATTAAGTTTTTAACTAGAATTTTATACACCTTTTAAAAATTAATAGTTAGTAATTATTAGGTTAAAGTATTTTTTTTGAACAAATAATAAGATTATGACCAAATTTAATAATTAATAAAATAATATTAAGATTTTTAAGAACAAAAAGAAGAATTAAAATTTTAAACATTCAAATAAATTAAATAGATTTAGAATTTAATTTAAATTTTAAGGCTAAATATAGTTAATTGAAAGTAAAAAAATAAGTATCAGATAAAAGAAATGAATCAGTTTAAAATATTAACTAAATAAAAGAAAAAATAGAGAAAATTCAAGAATAAAAATAACTAAAGCTCATAAAATATTATGTTAACAGAAAAAATAATCAAATTAATTAAAATTTAGTGCATAACATTTAAGAGAATAAAATAAAATAATCAACTCATAAAGAAACAGTATAAATTTTGGTTAATTAATTTCAACTAAAAAACTTTTTGGACCGGAAACTCCTTTCCGATTGCACGACCCGACGCTCTCTTTTTATGGAATAACGGGGATATCCTGTTGTGCTCCAGGTACAGCTGTTAGGGAGCTCCATCGCTATGAGCAGAAGGCTTCAAGCCCCTACCAAGAGCGGATAATCTCAAAGACAGCGTTCCCTTCAGAAAATGACTCTGACCAGGGACTTTCACAGCGACAGGAAAGGAACTTGTTCCTAGCCATAAAACCAGAAAGTTTAGTCATGAAGGTCATTCTCAGCTCCCACCATCTTTTCAATTATTTAAATTTTGGTTAATTTGCAGCTAAAGCAACAATTATTAATTAAGTTGGATTAAAAAATTTATAAAAGATAAAATAAAGTTTTTTGTCTGAATAAGAAGAATTAAATTTTTAAAATTCATAAGCAATTTTTTCAACATAAAATATAGCAACAATATTATTTCCATAAGGATTTGGAGACCCGATTAGTTAAAATAGATTAATAGAAGTTGATTATTTGGAGGCATTTAATCATTTAATTCTATTTAATTTCTAAATTAATAATAAAAATACCTTTAGGATTAAATTTACTTAAAATTATAGATTTTTGTAACTTTTTTAATTTTAATCATAACTGAATGATCTAAAAACATTTGAGTTTATATGTTAAAACATAATAATTAAATTAAGATTTTACACTGAAATAACTTAAGTAATTATTAAAATAAGATTTTAGAAAATATTAAAATTAAATTTTTAGTTATAAAAATATAATTTTAGGAAGTAAAAATTTCTGGAAAGGGAAAAATATCGAACAAATGTAATTTTAAAATGTAAAATGAACTCCAACTTTAATTATTACATTGACAATTGCTAATTCATGATAAACTTTTTTATTTATAAATGTTTTTAGTTTAAATAAAATTTAATAAGAAATACTTACAAAAAAAATAAATATTTTAATTAACTTAAAATAATCTGGTGAGTAAAAAGATTATAGCATTCGGGAATAATACGAAATTTAGATAAAAGAAAAATTTAGGATGTTCTCACTAAATAATAAAATTAAATTGAGAAAATATAAAATAAATTAATTTAAAAAATGAAGAAAATATATGAATTTAACAATAATTAAACAGCAAATGATTATAATTAAATTGATAATAATTTTTTGATTTTAAGAAAAACAATGATCGATTACTATGCTTAAAGAATGTAAACTTAATATATACCAACTTAATTTAAATATTCTTAAAAATTTACAAGTTTAGAACAAATGACATGTTACGAGTTTTGCATAAACTTTTAAATAAAAAATAAAAAATAGTATAAAGAAATAAAATTGTTGATAAAATAATAGTGTTACCTATGCCGTATATTTAAGAAAATAATAATGATTGGCATACTAAAAGTTAAATAGCTTAAAGAAATCTGTTATTATTTAAAGCTTGAAAACTACAAGATTGTTAAAATTTATAAGAAAATAATAATTTAACTAAAAAATAAAAAATTTAATTATGAAGCTAATATAAAAATAGTAAGTAGTTTTAAAAACTTAAGTTCAATTATCCATATCTATTTTAAACATAATATTAAATGTATAAATAACATTTAGCAATATTTATAAAAAAGTAGAAGAAAATACCTAATAGAAAAAGATTTGATGGATGAAGAAAAGTTAGAAAATTTTTTAATATGTTCTGAATTTTAAAATTTTGATTTGAAACTATCAAAATAAGTAAATGAGAAAAAACATAATATGATTACGAAAAAATGCTTAAAAAATAAAATTGAATTTAAAATAGAAAAATAAATAATAAAAGTTAAACTAATTTCAAGTAGAAGACATAATAACATTATCAGAAAGTTAATAACTCATAATATATTTAAAATGCATATAAAATAAAATTTAAAGTAAATTATTATTACTAGGATCTGTTAGTACTATAAAATCTATTTTATTAAATAAATAGAATAAATTTTATTGAAAAATTAACTAATAAATGTGTAGCAACTGGTAAACCTTCAAAAGCAATTTACGGAGTAACTTTATATTCTTTATTTAATCTGCTAATAAGTTGTAAATTTAAAGATTTAACATAAAAAGTAATTAAAGAAAAATAAAATTAATTAAAAAATATAAATTGAATAATAATAGATGAAATAAGCATGCTCAGTACTTAATAATGATTATAAATTGAAAAAAGACTATAATAAATAAATGAAAATGAAAAGATTATGGAGGCCTTAATATAATTTTTGTCGGAGATTTTGCTCAGTTACCTCCAGTTAAAGGTAAGTAAATATTCTAATAAAATTAAATTAAAAAAAGCAAAAAGATATAGAAAGATTTATTTCATTTAAATAAATGCTGTAGTAATTCTAGAATAATAGCTGCCATAAAAGGATTAAATTTTTATAGCAAATCTTAACATGAAATGGTGAAATTGATAAAGAATTATATAACCACTTATAAGAAAGTTTTTAGCAAATACTTAACTTAGAAGAACTTTAAAATTAAACTTGTGTTTTTAGCATGAGAAAGAAAACATAATCTCATAATTTAAAATTTTATAAAGTTTAAATAAACCTATTTTTTGTATCGAATCTGAAGATAAAGTCAAAATTAAATGAATTATTAAAATAAATTATAAGGACTTGAAAATATTTATTTTTAAGTATTAATGCTTGAATAATGTTAAATGAAAATTTAAATAATAAATCAGGATTATCAAATAGAGCCACAAATTTCATAAGAGATATTATTTGATAAGATATAGATTAGTTTTAACATAAATTACCATTACGCCTATTAATAGAAATTGAAAATTATAAAGGAACATCGCTAAAATAGTTAACTTAAAAATAAAAGAAAACATTTAATAATTTGGTACCAATATTTTCTGTAAAACATAGCTTTACACTCGATGAAATTTAGGATCATAATAATTAATTTGCTTTTATATGATGCTATAAACTATTCATAAATTTTAAGGAACTACCATTGAAAAAAATGTTTATTAATATTGGAAATAAAGAGCTCAGTACAGCTTAAAAGCTTTAACAATTAAAAGAATTTACGTTTAAAAGATTTTTAAACATAAAAAATACGAAAAACTTTGATTATAGAACTAGATTTGGAAAATTAATTAAGAAATAAATATGAGAAATAAAAAAATAATTTTTAGAAATAATTAAATAATTAAAAATTTATGAATATTAAAACTTTCAAAATAGTCATTTTTTCTATAATTATGGAATTATAAACAACATAGTCTAATGATCATATAAATTAGTAAAAATAGGTAAGTTAATATGACTACAATAACTTATAAAAATGAAGATGATTGATTTTTAATTAAAAAAAGAGTTGAAAAATGAACTAATAAATTTAGAAGAATATTTAAATTAATAAAAGAAATAAAAGAAAGAAAAGAAAGAAAGATCATATAGACTTTTTAAAGACTTTAACTAAAGCCAATAAAATTTAAGATAAAGTTTCTTAAAAAATAATCTGAAAATTTGAGTATAGAAACTGAAATTGTATTAGAATAATGTCTTTAAAAAAACTAATGTTTAAAAAGACACAAATCTAAATAAAAAAGAAATTCATAGATGTTAATAAAAATTATGGAAATTATTAGAATAATAAAATAAAGAAAAAAATAAACTAACAGTTATAATAGTAACTAGAAAGTGCAGAAAATTAATTTATAAGATTTTATAATCCAAACTCTTGATGCTGAATAAATTCTTTTATCGCAATTCTATAAACAAATTAGATTTAAAGCTGGATTCTTATTAAAATATTAATCAGAAATTTGTTAATGAATTTTAGAATGTTTTAAATTAGAAAATGTAAAAGTATGATTCTTACTTAAAATAATGAATATGTATTACTAAGATTTTAAGAATAATAATAAGATTAATAAGAAGCTTTTATCTTTATTAAGTTTGTCTTTTAGATGATAAACTTATTTTTAAAACATTTAATAAATGCTAGAAATAATATAATTAAAATTATAAAAAAGAAATAAATAGTCATTGATTAATTTTTAAATACTACTTAATAACTAAAGCTAAAATATATATATTCTTCTTAATTTTGACACAATAGAATATATTTGCGAAAAGAATATACATAACTTTAAAAAATTTAATCCATAATAAGCTTAGGATTTGAAGGGTGATAAAAATTAAAAATATGATAATTTAAAGCATAACTAATAAACTAATAATGCCAAGCAACAAAATTATTATAAGTAGTATATATTATAATAGCTATTTGCAAAGTAAATAGAGTAAAATTAATAAACAATTTAAAACAAAATTTAATTTAATTAATTCCTTTATTTAACAAACTTAATATAAGGAGATTAAAGTTAAGTATCGATTTTAACAAAATATATACAAACTGAAAGCAAAAGTTTATCATGAAGGTAGATGCAGGACTATTCTTAACGGTTAGAATAATTTTAAAATAAACAATCACCATAAAAAGGTAAATTTCGAAGAAATGACATAAGTAGTAGTATTAATTTACGAAAAATCTCAATAAATTTTATAAAATTGCATAAAGTTTAAAAAATTGACGTAAATAGTAAAATAACAAGAAATTTAAAAAGAAAATTATAAGAACCATCAAATTCTAAAAAAAGAGGTAAGTTTTTAATTATTCAGATTTACTTTGAGTAACCAAAAAAAAACTTTGTAATTATTTAAAAAATTTAAATTTAAATTTGAAAATAAAAATATTATATTTCTAATTTAAGTATATTACAATTTTAATTTTAGAAAATAACTATTTTATCTTAAAATTAAGCTTAAGTAGAAAATTTTTATATATATAAAAAAATTTAGTTTTCTACAAAAATTTTTAAAGCTTTACATTTCTTTTGCGACTCAGTTATGTCGTTCGTAAAGCATATTTTTTTTAAAGTTTCTGTAAATAATTACCCATAGGATGTCTTGCTTAAATTCAAATGCTTAAAAAGATTTCCTCAAAATTCATATGTTCTTTTTTTGCTAACATGCAATTAGCATAAAATTTAAAGTTCTAAAGGCTTAACATAAATCAAGCTGCCCATTTTATTTATAAATGCTTTATGCATTTTCTTCTACTTCATTTAGTATTCTTAAGATCAAACATCTCACATTTAAAGCATGCAACTCACAGGATTCCTTTTAATATTTCATTTGCTTTAAAAAAATTCAATTATTCTATTTGTTTATTTTTAACTTAATAAAATAACTCCGCTTTTAGTTAAATCTAACTTTGAAATCTCTTTATAAGAGTTTAAATATTTCTTTCACGTACTCATTAAAGGTCTAAAATTATTCATATTTTGCACAGTTTGCTTATTAAAGGGCATGAATAATTTTTAATATTCTTGAATGTCTTGAAAATCTTTCTAATAACTTTTCGTTAGTTTATACATTATTTAGTAAAATACTTCTTGGTTATATTTATTTAAGAATGAACTATCTAACATATGAAACTTTTTTCATTCCAAACATCAGTATTTAGTTAAAATAAAAATTTATTTTTGCGATTTCTTATAATTTTATTTCCATATTGTTTACACTCTTTATTTCCTTTATAAGCTTTTTAAATTTAACGTTAATTTAAGCTAGATTTTTGCTAAAAAGGCATTTTACTTTTGAACAAACTAATTTTAGAATTTTACTTCCGATGCGATATTCTTGGTTTGATATAAAAGAGCTAGTTTTTATTAAATTTGATAAATTTAGTTTATTAGAGTGATTTTAGTTTGAAGTGGTTTATCAATCCTTGAAAATGATATAACGTAATATACATGAATGCATTAATATTTACCAATATCTTAGCTAAAGTAATTTTTGGTATAATTGTAATATTTCTTCATATAAAATAATTAGTTATAATGTGCCTACTATTTTAGCAGCTTTTATTTAGTATCTGATTATCCAATACTAAAGTGGTTATAATTAATAGTCTTGATTCTACTATGATTTGTATGATTCTTGGAATTTGTTTTAAGCTCTTTTCTATCAGCATAAAGTTAATTATAATGAAAAAATATATAAATATTATAAATAATTGTAACTAGCCACCTAATAATTGCATGGTTTTATAAAAAAATAATAAAGCTATGAATAATTCTTAAAATTGAATAAAAATATTTAAATTAAAGTCTATTAAAACATTAATCCAATCAAATTATTTTAATCTACTTATTAAAATTTTATTAAAATATTTGCTTACTCATAATAATCAATTTTAAAAGGTGATAACAAACTTAAAAGCTTAAGTTTTTCAATCACAAAAAGGAAATAAATTTATAAGATAGAATAAGTTAGCAAAATAGTAACTTAAAGAAATGTTAATCTTAACTATTATTTATTTAGTATTATGAAATTAAAAATGTTTTTATGGAAACAAATGGATATCTTAAAGCTGTAATAATGTGATTATTTGATATTTTTGAATGAATATAGATCATTATTATAAATAAAAATTAACTTTAAGAAAAAATTTGGAAATATTAAGTTTTTATCCTAATTAGGTGTTATTTCTATTTTTTTAGTTTATACTTTATTAAAATCGTAACGAAATATGAATTATTAGATAAAATTAGCTAAGTTAAATATATTTTCTCAAGATATAATTTAAAATAAATAATCATAATAAATACACCTAGTGTATATTTGTAAAAGATATTAAAAATTAAAAGTAAAAAATGATTGTTTAAATATATCTTAATTTAGATATAATTAATGGAATCAAACAATTAAAAGTTAACTATATAATTTACATCAATAAGCAACAAATTTAAGAAGCAAACAATCAGATACTTCTATCTTTCTAAATTTGATGCTTGTCAAAAAAGCAGAAAAAAGTACTAGTATTAAAGATTGATTTCTCTTTTATTAATTTTGCAATAAAAAAGATTTAGAAAATTACAAAATCTTAACATAATATTTTTTGGATTTTCTTATAAACATTTCTAATAAATGTTAGTATTATGAAAGAAATTTAGTAATTTATATTATTATATATAACATTTTTAAACTTTTTTAAACTTGTTAAAACTTTAGAACAAAAAGTTTACTTATAAATTGATTCACAGAAAGAATTTAAATATAAGAACTATCTTCATTCAAATAAACTTGCTAAAGCGTACCTTATAAAATCAGAAGGATAATTACAAAGTGTATTAAAATACTGTAAACATTTTAAAGATTAAAAAGTAATTAGTTATAAGAATGGCTATGAAGCAAAAAAATCAAACAAAAACAAACATTTATGTAATTATAATTAACTTGAGAAATTAAAATTTCTAAAAGAACTTAATCACCTAAATATTTTCTTCAAATTATTTTAACTAATGAAACTAAAAATGGATGTAGATAAATAAAATCTTAATTAATAAGTAAATACATTAAAAGTGTGAGATTTTTAATTTCTATATATTAAAAGTAAAAATAATTTGCTATAAAAAATATTTAGAAAATTAATTATTATAACTAAAGTTAAATAAGAATGTCATAGATGCTAATAAAAATTATTCAAGCGGTGCATTTCAAAATATAAATAATTTCACATAAAAACTAAGGCAGTATATATTGTAATTTATAAAGCTAATCTTACCTTTAGAAGATCTATATATTAAAATTATTTGTGTTTATGATTTTTCTTTTGATAGTAAGATTAAATAATAAAAGAATTAAATTAGATTTAATTTTTAATCTAAATAAAGTAATATAATATAATTTATATTGCATAATTTAGTTTTTATATTTAATAAAAGATAAATAATTCAGAATTGAAATGCTATAAGTGTAATATTAAAATTTAAAATTATTATTTATAAAACTAAATGAAACAATTCTAAAGCCTTCAAAATTATTTTATAATCACTATCAGATCAATCTTTAACCTTAACAAATTCACAAGTAGATTTTACTTTAATCATGTATAATATCATATTATTAATCATTTTATGTCTTAAAACAGATTTGGATCATATCATGGGGAAATTTTATATCATTTAAAATTGCCAAGATAGGTAAATATGAAAGTTTTCTAAAATTTAATTCAAATTATTAATTCATTTTCGTCGCACGCAAAACTTTTAAAAATGCCCATGAATAATAAAAATATTAAATACTCAGCGGAAATTAAAAGGTAGAACTATACGAGTGAAAGCCTCTTTATATAAAATAATATTTGTAAAAAGTAAATAATTTAAAAATTTAGAGTATCATACTATTAGAAGAATTAAAAAAGCTTTACATATCTTAAAGCTAATACTCACTATTTGGAAAGATAGAAACAATTTTAAAGCTTTTAAATTAATTTCTGGTTTTTTAATAAAAAAAGCAGTCAAAACTAGGGAGTGAAATGATTCATAAATGTTCCGTTAATAGAAAATGTTAATTTATCAAATAATTAACTTTAGATTTCTTATTCATAGAATAATAACCTGCTATTCATATTAACTTTCCTTTATTTGCTTAACTAATTTGACTAGATGAATAAGTATAAAATTATTTTCTTAAATATTTAATAATTAAATGCTTATATAAACAATTTTATTTTCTATAAAAGTAAAATTTATATCTTTTAAGCAATTTATATTAAGAAACAAAATAAAACTATAAAATAGTTCAAAATATAATGATATTATTAGTATAGTCATTAAATAATTAAAGATAAATTATAATTGCTAAATTATTCGCTTAGTGATTTAGTTAATCCTCATTTAATTTAAATTTACTGGTTATTTTAAATTAATATTTACTGTTTATTTTTTATTTGAGGTTTTATTTTCTATTTAGGATCTGATTAATTCTGTTAACAACAAAATGGTGCTGGCTGAATTTGATACTTAAATTTAAGAAATTCTTTGATCTAATTTTTTTCTATTTCTTATGTTGATTTATTGTTTCTCAAGCAAAAAAATTACTAATTTTTCTACTTCCTCAGAAATATATCTGCTTTTGAGCATAAAATCTTTTAGGGAGTTGGTTAATAATTCTATTTAAGTATGTGTTGAGAGTTTTTTAATTCTGGATTTCCAAGTGGTTATTGCTCGTTGTATCAATCTTGTGCCTTACTTTCATCCATTGTAAATATGACTTTTTTATATTTTATAAGATTTTCCTTTTATAGGTTTTTGTTCAAAGTTCTGTTATTTCTTAGAAAGCATTTTTAATATAATAATGAATTTAATTTTATATAACAGATAGATTAATAGAATTTTTCATACTTTCAGGAAAAACTAAAAATAGTATAAATTATTGATAATTGATAATTTTTCCTTTTATTAATAATAATAATGAAAATGTATAAATAAATTTAGGATTATATATATTAAAAAAAGGAAATTAATAAACATTTATTAGATTTAATTTAATGACTAGTTATTTGAAGCATTAAGTAAATTAATTAAGTCTTTTATAATTAAAATCAATACTAAATATTTTTCTTCTAATTATTTTATAAAGAATCTAAATTTTTGTAATAATAGTTTCTAACAATAATAATATAAGCTTAAAGTTAGTCAATTTTTGTGTTTCTTGGGATTTCAACCAGTTCCTACGTACGGATTTTTTAGTATGGCCACGTACAGTGACCTTTTTTTGAAAGTCAGTGGCTACCACTATTGCTTTTCATGAGGATGCACAGGAAGTTTTTGCTTATAAATGCCTGTTTACGTTATCCATAGTTTATTTAATAATCTTCATGTACTTTTCTAATCTTTTCATTTAATTTCTTTCTTTATCAGCAGTTTCATAACAGATGTTGAGGAGATTGGCAGAATTGACATATTTTTTAATAGTCATTATTTCAGATTATTTTGAGAATATTTGTTTTTATATTTTTTCCAATCTTTGTATGTCATTATTTTCAATTATTTTAATTTTTAGCTATTTATTTTTTAATTTGTGATGGAATCTATTCTATGACCTTTTTCGAGTTTAATTTGAAGCTTCATTAAGATTAAAGATTAAGTTGCTCTTCCGTTACAAGTTTAATCTCGATAAGCTGATTTTTTAGAATTTTCATTAAGATTTTCTACACATTTATGTTTGTTCCCATAATTACATAATTTGATTAAAATAGCCTCTTCTTATTGGGATTTAATTTTTTAATTTCTTAAATCATTTTTAATACCTCTTTAGGAATTTAATTGTTAGCTTATTCAGTTATGACCTTTCCGATCATTATTTTACCTTACGAGTCCGAACTTGATTCTTCATATTTCTTTTCGACTTTTTGCATTTCCTAAACAGAAAACCTCCTAACTTTTTTATTGCGTTTTTTGAGAGTCGAATGTTCTACTCCATCTTATTTTTATAATAATAAGCTTTATAAATAAAAGAAAAGATTAAAGCATAATAATAATGAAAGAAGTTGATAAAGGTAAAAATAAGAAAATAAAGTAATAAAATATCTAACATAGTTTTAAAAATAAAGATAAAAAAGAATATTAAAAAATATAAAAATAATATATTAAATTAATTATTTTTATTTTCATAATTTAAATTCATTTATAATTTATTTATTTTATCTAAGCACTATTAAAATTTTTAATCTTAACTATAGATATTCTCATACTTTTATATTTTTAATTAATAACTACTTTAAATATTTTAATAGCTATGTAAAGAAATACCATATATCAAATAATTAAATCATTTTTTCTCAGCTAAATTAATATCTATAAAGAAGAAATTATTACAAAATTAAAGTAAGTTTAAGCAAACTTAAAGATAATAAACAAACAAAAATAAATAGGCTAAATTTACAAATTATTTAGCAAAATTTCTAATTAGATCATTTATAAAATATTTAATTAAATTTTTAAAATATATAACTAAATAAAAACTCTTCTTTTAAGCGAAAATTATTAATAATATGTTGCTATACACGATAAAAGTAAATTTTGCTTTTATAAAAATTTATTAAATTAAAGTTTTATCTGATAGTGATTAAGAAATAAAATAAATTTTAACTTTAAATATTAGTTTATTTAGATTAATAAATTAAAAATAATTATTTAAATTTACTATTTAAATTATAGCATCTATAACATTATATTTCTTTATTTATAAATAAAATTTACAATCAAGAAAAAGTATTTATAGTATTAATCTTAAAATATATCAAATATTAGTATTTTCTATTTTTTTATTACTAAATCATCTATATTTCTTCGAGCAATAAAATATCAATCTTCTATTTACGTACTAAGTATATACGTTTAAAATTATATAGTTATAAATTGATAAATTAATTTATATTTAATTTAATATATAATAGTTTATTTAAACTATGTTTATATTTTGTAGCGTAAGTAGCAAATTATTACAATCTTTCGTTCTAATTATTTTCATACTTTTATCTATCCTTGGAATTTTTTTATTTTCTAATTAAATTTATATATTTATTTGCTATTTTAGCAAATAAATAGAAATACTCAATTGATAAATTTATTAGTCAAGAAATGTTTATCTTACTTATAGGTTTTTTATTCCAATGAGTTTCATTCACAAGATATAATATCTTTTTTTAGCTAGTAACTTAACTTGCTCAATTGATATTCAATTGATATTATCAGTATAGTAAAGAACATTTTCAGAGTCAATTGATAAAAAAGTAATTTTATCTTGTATCTTAGGTTTCTTTATAGAAATAAAGAGGATTACTAAAGTTAAAATAAAAAAAAATTAATTTAAAGATAATTCTTTAAATATAAGTTTCTAATTTAATTTTAGAAATTAAAGAAACTACTATAAAAATAACTTCTATTTTACCATAAAATTTCTTTCACTAAATTAGAAAGTAGAAGCAATCTACTCTATAAAAGAAACTTTAGAAATAAATATGAACAAAATGAAGTTTGTTACTTTGCAATTGACCATATTTTGAACGAATAAAGATTTTGTAATTTATGGATTATTCAATAAGAGAGAGTTGAAAATTTTAATCAACCAATCATAAAACTAGATCCTAAATAAAAAAATATTATTTCTTTTATTCTGAAATTAAGGCTTTGCTGATTTACAGAAGTTAATAGTGATCTTAAGCAAATATTTATAGAAAGAAATAATTAATTAAATTCATTTCGGCAGTAAAGTTTTATAAGATTATAAATATACTATTGTAACTAATCTTTTAATTAATTAAAATTATTTAATTTTAAAATATAAAAAAAGCAAATTTTTGCATCATTAATTCAATTGATATACCTTATTTCAATTAAAATTTATTTTTTATAATTCTAATTTACAATAAAAAGTAACTAACTTAATTTTTTAATTCCCACAATAATAAATGCTTAAATATGGATTTTATTTATTATAATATGATAAAATTAATTAACATTTAATTGTTTTGTCACATATTAATAAATACTCATGATTATGGAAATCAAAAAGCAGTTTAAGAAGGTTACTAACTTATAAATAAGGAAAATTAATATCAATATTTAATTAAAATTAGTTAAAAGAAATCTATAATTTGAAAAGGATAATAATCGAGTCTAATTTATAAATTTCTACTTTTATTTTAGTTTTACTCCTAATATATTTAACCATATAAATAAGAGTATTGCTATTAAATTCTTATCAGAAAAGTAGTATTCAACTATTTATTCACAAAATTTTCTAATTTAAGTGATCTCATAAAATGATAAATGCTAAATAAAGTAAAGAAAGCTTTAATTTAATTTTAATTAAAACATCTATACAATAATTAGAAAGGAAAAGAAATTAGATAATCTGCATAGATTATAAGAATATATTTTATTACATTTTCATATTTTAATTTATAATAGTTTTCAGAAATCGAAGACAAAAAGTAAATATAAAAATAAAAAATATCCATATAAATTTGAATAAATAATACATTTACTAAAGTTTATTTGCTAATTTTTTTCGAAAAATTTTAAGTAATTAAACAAATATTAGCTAAATAGAAAGATATATTTATATAAAAATCCTAAAAATTTAAAAATTTCAATAGAAGAAAAATATCTAAAAAGTAAAAATTAATTACTTCACTAACTAAATAAGATTCAAGACATTAAACTTCAAAATCTCATATTCAAAAAAGTAATTAACAGTTACCAATTTTTATTTGAAATTTTAATGAAAATTCAAAAAGAATAGTTAAAGATAATTTATAATTTTAAATAGTAATAAAAATATTTATTAAGAATTTTATAATATAAATATTTAAACTTTAATCATAAATTTATTGAAGTTTTTATAGGAAAGATTAATTAAAAGTTTTTCTTAAAAAAATTTCAAATAAATAATTAATTAACGAGCATCACAATTAATAATTTTTTACGAAATATATTTAAAATAATTTTTAGTGTTCTCTTAATTTAAGATTTTTTCCTTGTATTTTTTAATCTGACTCAATTCGTTATTGTTTCATTATTGATTTCATATTTGATATACTTCATTTTTTCCAAACGAAAATTCTGGAAAAATAATTCTTTTTTATTTTTTCTAATATGATAAATTTTCTAAAATTAGATACTTGCTATAAAAAATTTAAAAACTTCAGAGTCATGATATCTTCTTTATCTTCCGCTTTATTTTACGACATGAGGAGGCAAAAAATTTTATTCCGTAACTAAGAAATGACATACTATCACTTGAGTTTTAAATCAGAAAGAATCAAATAAGTTAAAAATATCCTCTTAATCCCATCCACTTTTATCCACGACAGCTAGCTTAAAAGTCATACTGATAGTAGCCATCAATCATATTCTTTTTATAATAAATATAGTATCTATGAAGAAATAAATACCACATAAATGGTAATTCATTAAATAAATTATAATATTTCTCAGACAAAATCTCTATCATTTTTTTCATTTTTTAATACCTTTTTTGATAAAATTTAACTAAAAATAATAAATGCTTCGTTATTTTTAGATTATTAACTATGATAAGGTCATATCAAAGAAAAAATGTATATAAAGGGGATAAGAAATTATTTAATTTATAATTATTTCCATTTTAGCTAAATATCTTATGTTAGTTATTACTATCTTTCAATTACTTACAGTAATAAAAAAATATATAAGGAATTGGAGTGGAATGGATAGACATTTTAAATTATATAGTATTTCTTTTATATATTTTTTCTAATTAAATATTACAAAATGCAAATATTTATTTCAACGAATTTAACTATAAATATATAAAAATAAAATGATTTCCTACGTAACAATAATAATGGTACTGCTTATAAATAACTAAAAAAGGAATAACATTTTTAGATTAAATAAAATAAAATTCTATAAAGTTTAAGAAATAGAGCAAAATTATAAGGAATAAATATTAAAATGTGAAAAAATAGAAAAATATAAGTAAATTCATATTATCTATATACAATTTTAAATTATACATAATTTATTTTTTGCTTTGCTTAGAAATGGTAATTATCAATAATTAGCTTTTATAAAAAATATCAAATTTAAAATATTTTTAGTTTAGATGCCTTAAATTTTAGCTACTTATATAAAAACAGAAAAACTATTAAAATTTGAACGCATAAATAAAAAAAGTAAAAAGATAGCAAGATTATAGAATGATTAACTAAAAACTTTACTTAAATTATTTATTTTACTTTTTTATTAAAGTTTTAAATTTTGATAAGAGTTTTGTGTGTATCTTAAATAAATTTCTATATTATAAATTGATTAAGCTTTATAAGTTATAATTTTTATTATATTAAACTATAATTTAAAAATTAAGTAAGCTCTAATGCTATAATTATTTAGATATATATAATTTTAATTTATCTTTAAATCATATTTATTTTTGTTAATAAAATAGATTTTTTAATTATTCAGCTATTTTTATTTTTTATGTATTATAAAAGTTTTGTATAATTTTCCATGCGTAAATTAAATACTTTTTACTATTAGATATCTATTATTGATTTTAAATGTACTAAATTATAAAAAGTTAATAATCTAAATATCTCAAATATTTTCTTAGTACTGATTTTTATTTGATTAAAAGAGTGATTTCTATTAATTTTAAAATATAAAATAAAAATATATCACAATAATATTTTCTTTTTTGAAACATCAAATTCTCCTTTTATTTATATATGAAAATTGTTTGTCTCCAACTACTATTGGAATTACGATTAGCAATAGTAAAAATTATATGATTTTAAATGTATTATTATTAATTTTTTAAATATACTTAATTTAAATCCATGAAATGTACATTATGACCTTAAAGATAAAGAATGCTTAACCAATAGCTTAAATTTAATCTTATATATAGTAATATTAATTATTTATCTATTTTTAATAGTTTTTAGGATTTAAATGCAAAATTAATTATTTAGCATTACTTTTTATAAAAATTAATATAAAATCTAAATTGAATACAAGATTGCTAGAAATAAACAATTATTGTTTAGAATATAGAAGTAATGATTAAGTTAGACAAGCTAAGATATTACTTACAGCACTAAAAAGAAATCCTTAGACTAAAACTTAACAGTTTTTTATAATAATTAACAAATAGCAGCTTTATTGGATTTTTTTATTATTTATCATATCAAATAACTCCTAATTATTCATTATTCATCAATAATGAAAATTCTATTTTCAAACTTGTTATATTAATTATTTTTTTATACTTCATATACATTTTTATTATTTTATAACTATCAATCAATTTTATGTTTTTCATTACTTTAAATTATCATTTTACTCCTATAAGTTTGTTCTAAATTTTTCAAATACTTTTCTAGATTTTTATAATTAATAATTCTAAAAACAAGTTTGAAATTTATTTTAAACATAGCATAGCCATTAAAAAATTTTAAAAACAAACAGCATTCTAAACATAAAATCTTTGATATGCTTTATTTTGATCTTAGTATGTGAAAAATTTCTAAACATAATATTATTAAGGCATATTTTATTTATTATTATATTATAATGTAAATATTTATGAATTAGATTAAATCTATACCTAAATTTTAAAATATTTATTAAATCTTTGTTTTCTTTAGTTTAATTTTAAGTTGCATAATTATCTATATGTTTCTTTGGTTCTAAATACAAAATTTTTATGATACTTTTAAATAAAAATTTTAATTATTTTACTAAAATATTTTTAAATTAAAAAGATAATTATTTTACAATTTTTAAAAGGGTTTTTACAATTTACAATAATTTAATATTTCTTTACTATGTTATGTATTTCTTATTATATATTATTATTAAAAATGGATGTCGGCTACAATCAGGAGACCTAGTAGTTAATCCGATGCAGTTTATACTGCATTGCGAGTAGTTAAGTTATGTTTAGTTTTTATATTAATTATTCGTTTTTTACTATTTAATTTTTAAGAAGAAATAGTTATCTTAATTTTAAGTCTATTTTGATATTAATATTCATAGTAAAATTTAGATAATTTATTTTCTTTCTCTTAATATGTTAGAAAATATTTGCTAAACTCTTGATTTATTTCTATAATCTCCTAAAGCTTTTCATATTTTTATCCTTTAAATAGTCTTCTATTATAAATATCTTTAAATATAAGACTTTGCTCTATTTTTTCATTTTATGATAATCATTTATGTTCCGTTTATTGCTCTTATGAATTCATTTTTGATTACTTATATTATGATATTTGGATTTTAAGATAAATGGTCTACTACTTCTTTATAGTGCATTGAACATTATCTTTTTAGATTTCTCTATGAATCTAAATTAATTTTAGAAATACTAGTTGTAGCAGAGGATTAATATACTATTCTCTTTGGATTAATCGTAAACAATTAAATATCTTATTTTTTCTTTAATTTCTTCACTAAAATTAATAAAAATAAAATAATAAATTCTAGCTATTTTGAGGATGGAACTAAAGGTAAAAATGAATAAATAAGTCTGTATTTATTTGGTTAATTAAAAAAAGAGATAATAAAATAAGATTTGAATATCTAATATCTTAAGAAATTAATCTTGCTGAAGTACTGATGAGTAATATAATTATAAATAAGTTATATAAGATGATAATGTATTTACATTTCAATATAATAATTATATGAAATATATATAAATGGATTACTTAGATTACTATATCTAAGAATTTTAATTATAAACAATCAGTCAAATTACTTAATGCTTAAGTCTAAAAAATAACACATTATAAGTATTAGTATAAAGAGATTTAGTTAGAGTATTTAATTTTTAATAGACTAAGCATATTCTTTCATAAATTAATTTTAAGTGAAACAATCTAATAATTTTTGAAAAAATTAGAATTTTGAAATAATAAAGTTAATTCAATCAAAATAATATAAAAAATTACATTTTTGCTAATAATAAAGTAAAATAACTTTAGAAATTAGCTTCAAAAAGCTCAATTTTAATAAATTAATCTTTAATTATTTTAAGTTACATAGACAAATTTTATTTAGATATAAGATTGTGCATTATCATATTAGAAGCATTCATTTTTAGGTATCTTATTAAAGTTAAATTTTTGATTATATTTAAGTAAAAAAGCGATATGCTTTCTGTCTAATATTCATATTAAGATATTATTTAATTATCGTAAGATAATCTGTTAATATCTTATTTAAATAAAAAGTTTTCTATATCAATTAATTTCTTTGAAGCAATTGTATTAAGTACCAAGATTTTATTTTATTCAAAGATATCTTTATCTTTAGGAAAGTGTAAGAAGATTTTAAAAATATGCTTAAATATAAATTAGAAAACAAGAGTTACTTGGAAAGTTTTTTTACTACCTTTTAAAGTTGAAGAGAAAGCAATAAGCGTCAAATATTCATTAATCAATTCTTCTTATTAATTCTTTTTCAATATACAATGGGCTACGACAAGCACCAAAAGCACACGAAAAAAGATTGAAACAAAAAAATGAGCCTTCAAAAACGATGAAAAACCTAGGAAATAATAGGAAATCGTTATAAATTAAAAAATTATTGGTCTGATTTTAATAAAGAGCGTTTGAATATGACTCATTTAGTACTGATGTCATTCTAAGAAGCGTTATAGAAACTTAAAATTTTATCTTAATTTTGAAAAAATAAAGGTCAGAAAAAAATCAGAATCATGCTATAAGATTTAGAACTGACAGTTTTCTAAAATATTAAAAAAATGCAATAAGCACCTTGCCTCAATGATTAAATAATAAAGAAAGAAAATATTTAGAGAAAAAAGAGCTAATTAAGGAACAATGAAGTAAGTAAAATAAGAAACTAAGAAAGTAAGTGAAATATAACAAAAATCTCGAAAATTCTGCTTTTATTGTTAATATTCAGTTGCAAATTGCTTCTAAATAAAAAATCTATAGTAGAAGGATGATTGAGTTAAGTAGCAAAAAGAAATAACTATATATTTGAAATATACACAAAAAAAGTTATGGATTAAATATTACTAGATGAATGAATGATAATTATTTAAGATAAAGGAAAAGGTAAAAAATTAAGACGATAACATAAGAAGCTGAAAATTTAATAGCAATGCTTAAGCTATCTAAAAATACTTGTCAATATGCAGAAGTCAATTAATGGAATGATTTGTATAAATTTCCCCAAAAACTTAAAATACATAAAGAAACATAAAACAGTAAATATGTTATCTATTTTATTATATCTATAAATATCATTCAATGAAGAAATCCTTCAAAAAGTTAAAATAGAAAAAAACTCAATTGTTTATATTTTGACTATAAGAAAGATAGCAAATTAAAAACTTTTATTAGTTGATTATTAATCTTTGAATAATTCAAAGAATAAATCACTTAAATACAAAATTTATAAGTTTATTAAACAAAATTTAAAGTGATACTCATACCTAATCTTATAAAGATTGATAACATACATAAATAAAATTTTTTAAGTAAATATTTTCTTATAATCTATAAGGAATAGAATACTAACTAAAAAAGTCTATTAAGATTAGACTCAATTTCATATCACTAATATTTATTTAAATTGTATAAATAATAGCACATTAATAATATAAATATATTAAGAAAATAAGTATTAGTAAAAGGTAAATAAAATTTTTAACCTATTTAAAATAAATTTGACAAATTCATAAAAAATATAACCTTTATAAGTCAACTAGCAAAAGAAAAGTATCTATTTTAGAGGAAAGCTTATTTTAATTTCTTATAGTAAAAATTAATATTAATAATTTTAATTAAACTTAAATGTCAAAAAAAAGAAAAAACTATAAATAATCCAAATTATTTCCTATTATTTTAAATTAGCATTAATTTGGGTAATTACTTGAAAATTCTACAACAGTTTCGACCATTTTTTCCTTGATTTCTAAATCATTAATGCTTTTTTAACTTATAAATTCTTTCTTTAATAAATTACTTTAACTACATTTTAATTATCTAACTATTTAAGTTGTGTCTATTTGATTGCTAAATTAAAATATAATTAAGTATATTACCTTTTAAAATTAATGTTTTTCTAATTATATTAATTATAATATATTTAAATATTCAATTTTTCTTCATCAATCATATCTAAATTCTTCTATTCTTTTTTATATCCCTATAAATAATGATTAATTAATTAAAAAACTAGTTCATCAAATATAATAAAATCTTACTAATAGATTATTAAATCTTTGAGTCATATCTTGTAGTGTCAAATAGGAAAAAATAACTCCTTGAAATGCATCAAAAATAGAAATTAAATTTTAGTTTTAAATTGTGTTTCGGTACTAAACTTAAATATTATTCAAAAGGGATTTAAATAAAAAGTAAGTCAAAAAAATAAGAATAAGAAATTAAGCGCTTAAGTTGATTTAAGAAAATAATAATTTTATAAAAATTGTATAAAAAATTGTAATTCACATAAACAGTGTAAATGTTCATTAAATGGTATCGTATTTAAAAATATGTTATAAATTCAGATTTTACGAAGATGTAAAGAAGTAAATTAAGATTACAACGAAAAAAATAAATCTAAAAAAGTTAAATAATCTTTTTAATTAGGATAATATCTTATTCATTATTAAAACTGGGAACAACACTCAGAAGCGATTAATAATTTTAAAGAAGATTAAATAGATATTAAATTCAACCGATTATGGCTAAATTATTTTTACTTCCGAGTCAAAAGAAAAAAGATGAGATACTTACATCTTTAATTACTAAATTGAGACCTAAAAATTTAAATATTTTTTTAATGAAATATAAGTATAATTGAAATTGTTATTTAAATTAAATATCAAGATTGATTAAAAATATATTACTTTTAAATAAATAAAATACTTAAAAAGTGTAAATTAGCCAAAAGGTAAAAAAGAATTGAAATATTGATAAATTTATTTAATTTTCAAGTAATTTGTCAAATATTATATGATGGAGTTTATAAAAGAAAAAAATTATAAATTATATGATAAAATCTGAAAGAAGCATGAAATTAAAATTAAGTATAAGTTTGTAAATCATGGATTATAAATTAATAAACTATTTAAAAAAATGTTTAAAGTATTTAAACAAAAATAAATATTCAGTTAATGCTTTTTTAAAAATAATTAATCTAATTTTCTATTTCTAGCTTTTATTATCAAACTTTTAGCAAATATTCTATATTAACGTTAGGAGTAAAAAGCACAATTTTTAATTTATAATGGCTATAAAAGTAAATAATAACATAATAGTTTTTATATAAATATTTTATTTAATAAGTCTGAATTTTTTAAAGTCTTTCTCATTGATTTAAAGTATACTTTTTTAGTTAATTTTATATATCTTAAATTAATAGTTTTACTAAATTATTGATAAAAGTTTTAGAACTATTTTAGGATTAGAAGTAAATGCAATATTAAAATAGAGAAAATTTCTGATAAGAAATAATATTAATCTTTATATATACTTAAACAAATAATATTAAAATATGGCAAGCATGATAACTTAAATATAAAAACAATAAAATAGTATTATATAATTTGAAATATGGAGGTTCCTGAGTTTTAGTTTGCTTTAGCGAGTGGAACCTCCATAGGAACTAAGGCCACGTATCGAAGGTTAAGAACAGGATAGCTTCATCAGAGGTTGGAAAAATTAAGTACCCATAATCGACTATGTCTTCCTCTGGTTTTGCTGATTATTGCAACCTGAAATGGAATAATCTTCGATACTAACCGAAATTCGTCTGGAAATCTGACTTGGAGTGGTAAGTGAGAACTGCTTTTATGGTCCAAAGAGATGCAATTGACCATGACTCCATTTTCAAGATGTATTTTATATAAAGTATTGAACAATTAAAATTGTGGATAGTCTAATAATGGAAGAGCCACTTTTATCAATTATTATAATAATAATTATAATTTCATATTTAAAATAAACTTTAATTCTATATATTAAAGTAAAATAAATAAGAAAAAATGATTAAATAATATTTATACAGAAGAAATAAGAAAAATATTTGTAGAAAGAATTATATTTACAAAAATAAAAAAAGAAAGTTGAATCTTATAAGAAAAGTAGTATAAATATTTTATTTTAAATTAAAAAAATGTATTATAAATAAAGTTTTAATAGTAATACTAAAATGCATCAATACTATATTTATCAATTGAATAAATAAATTGCAATATTTTTACTTTTTTTAAGTAAAAAGAACTTTTAGAAAATAAACAACATAAAAAGCATAATAAGTATAAATTAACTATATATAAACTTTAAGTAAGCTATCTATTATTTTATTAATAAATTATAAATGTAAATATCAAATTTATTCTTCTTAAATTTTAATATTTTATTAAATTTTTATGAAGAAATTATCTTTTTTTTTCATTTGCTTGAAGTAAGCGAGTATAAGATTTATGAGAGCTTTACTTAAAATAATCTAAGTGATAATTTTAAAATAACTTAACATTTTTTTTATGCTTTAGAAGTATTTTTACGTCTTTCTTCAAACATTTTTAAAATTGATATATTTCAATTTAAAAATATTTTCGAAAATAAAAATTATTTATTTTTTATTATTTGAAGGGATTTTAGAGATGATAATAATGAAATAAATCATTTATAAAATAATTCTAATTGAAGTTGCTATCATAGTAAATGGCAATTTATCTATATTTATTTCATTCTAAATAGCATTTTAATATCATATTAAAGTCATTTATTATATACGTAATCCATTTTTAAATAATTTTATTATAATTCTACCATATCTATATTATAAGCTTCCTTTATAAATGATAATTCAGATTTTTTTAAATAAAAATTGCAAGTTCAAGTTTTTTTTTCATTCTAAAGCATGTTTTTTCTATTTTAAACAAATATAATATAGTTTTTTTTTATGAATGATAAAAGCTTATGAGATAAAAGGCATTTTACTTAGACTTTTTTAATATGATTTTTAATTTTAGTTTTATATATTAGAAATAGCAATTTTTCATTTAAGAAAAATTTAATACACTTATATTTATTTAATTAAATTATTTAGATCCTTACTTAATTAATTTTTTATTATTTAAGATTTATTCTAAAAATTAATAAAACAATAGCTTTAAATAAAAATATTTCTAAATAATACTCAAATTTAATATTTATAAGGGAAAAATGTGTAAATTTTTTTAGATTAATAGGATTTATTAGCTTATAAAATTAGACAGTTTTAAATTATTACAAAGGATTAAATAATAAATAATAGAAAAATAAATAGAAAATGAAATTAATGAAATACTTAATATATAATGTAGATTATTGCTATTTTATTTCAATTTATTAATTATTAAAGATCCATATTTGTAAGTTTGAAAGATAAAATTTTGTAAGATAAAGTTAATTGTTGCAATTTAATGAAAATGCTTACTTTATTGTATAAATGATTTGAAGAATAATTATATTTAGAAATATTCAACTAAAATTAGATGTATAAATAATAATCAAAAATAATTATAATTTTAGAATAAGTATCACCTCGTTGGCTCAAAGCTATTTCAAAATTAATATTTAATATTAAAATATAATATTTCTCATACTTCTTGTTGTCATTTCAGCTAACAATGAGTTATGTGAGCTTCTCCAAATGGAGAATATGCTTTTAAAAAATTATTCTCTACTCTTGAATCAATGTTCTAGTCTTCTTAAATATGCTTTAAATATGAATTAGTTATTAAGTCATTAAAAGGCCGCGTCATGTATAAGTATAATAACTGAATGTAGTATGAAATATTGTTTTTAGTTATAAAATTGATGATAAAACATGTAATTGAAAGTGAATATACTTTTAGCAGGGAAGTTCAGAAGTATGTTCAATTGTAAGAATACTTTAATCCTATTTAGTTGTATGAATTTGTATATAACTTCTCGTATATAAGTATAATAACTGAATTTGGTATGAAATATTGCTTTTAATTATAATTTTTTTGTAAATATTGTTGCAAAGAATTTTTTCCCTTTAATTTTTTTACTTAATTTTTTTAGATCATGATTATAGTTTTTAATTTTTTTCTAATATTAAAATCCATGAATTATTTTATTTAAATTTTTTAATTTAGTTTTTTTCTAGGCTAGATTTAAATTTTTTTATTATTCTTTTAAATTTTTTACTCTTTTGATCTTTTATTAAATTATTTTTAGTATCGATATCTTTTTTTTTATTTTTTGGATTTAATTTTATCAAAGTTTATTATTTTATTTTTTTTGCGCAATAAATCACTTTTTTCTTTCAATTTTATTTTCTTCTTTGTTTTCTTATAATTCTGTAATACCTTTCTATAATTTGTTTTTTAGATTTGAAATAACGAATCTCTACTAATTTTTTTCTCAAAAAAAATTAGAAGTGTAAAGATTTTGTAGTTTAAATTAAATGATGTCTAAATCTTTTATATAATAATTTAATTTAGTTTTTAGTAATATTTTTTAGGCTTGCTAACAGTTTTTTCAAAGATTAATGAGTGCTTTAAGAATTCTCGTTTAAGATTATTTGTTACTTCGTAGTCAATAGTTATTGATTAGCAAAATATTTAAATAAAATAATAAATAAATAAGTTAAGCAAAGATGTTTTAAATAAATTAAAAATATAAATAATAATATTTTCAAGTTTAGAACGAAAATTTTTGAAGGCATTAATTTATATATGCTTCTGGTTTTGAATATTTTGCTAGTGCTTTAGAAAGATTTAATCTTTATAAATGTTTGGGTTGCGAAGAAACCCAAATAAAAGATCGAAATGTTGAAAATTAATTTTGCTTACGATGTTAAAGAGAATTTAAAAATAAAATTTGCAAATTATGTAAAGCAAAAATGATTTGAAATTATGATAAATAAATGAGATTATAGAGCACGTAGCATCTCAATGGTGCACAGCTCTTTTATAAAGATTTTTAAAGTTGAAAAAAACTATTGCTGAAGTCTTTCCACAGTGCTAACATTCCCTTGTGAATATAACTTTAATAGGGCCGCGATCGGAATGCTACCCAAAGAGACCTTAATATCTGGCATATTTCGTCATTAATGCTACTTGATGCCTCTTCGATCTTGTATTCTCTTTGCTAGTTCTTCACCTATGGTACTTCCTGGTACCAGAGTTTAAGTCAGTTTCAGTTTGAGGATTGCTCTTCCCTCTTTGCTTTATAATAAATATAAATAGTGCTCTAATATAAACTGTTAATAAATTTTCTTTTTAACTTTGGAAAAAAAATTAACATGATACCGAATGAAATTTTTTTAGAATTAGGATATTTAAATCAAATCGAGTAACCTTCAATTGCTTGAAGCGATGCGTAATTAAAAAAATTATTTAAGATAATTTAAACTAGTAAATAATAGGCAAATTTTAGCAATTAATAAAATTTATTTACCTTATCAAAAATTTTCCACGTAATTTAGACGAAATAGAAATTTTATAAATTATTGCAGGAAAAGATTAATAAACTTATAAAATTGATATCAGTTGATAAAAATTAGAATAATGAAGCTATTAATTAATAAAAAATAATAGATCATTTTAAGATTGCATTTTTAAATAGAACTTTATAAACCTTTTAAAAATTAATAGTTAGTAATTATTAGGTTAATGTATTTTTTTGAACGAATAATAAGATTATGACAAAATTTAATAATTAATAAAATAATACTAGGATTTTTAAGAACAAAAAGAAGAATTAAAATTTTAAGCATTCAAATAAATTAAATAGAATTAGAATTTTATAAAAATTTTAATGCTAAATATAGTTAATTTAAATAAAAAAAATAAGTATCAGATAAAAGAAATGAATCAGTTTAAAATATTAACTAAATAAAAGAAACAATAGAGAAAATTTAAGAATAAAAAATAACTAAAGCTCATAAAATATTATGTTAACAGAAAAAATAATCAAATTTATTAAAATTTAGTGCATACCATTTAAGAGAATAAAATAAAATAATCAACTCATAAAGAAAATGGTATAAATTTTTGTTAGATTACAGATAAAACAGCAATTGTTAATAAAGTTGGATTAAAATTTTTTTAAAAGATCAAATAAAGTTTTTTATCTGAATAAGAATAATTAAATTTTAAAAATTCATAAGAAATTTTTTTAGCATAAAATATAGCAACAATATTATCTCTTTTTCTATTTCCATAATGATTAGGAAACCCGATTAGTTAAAATAGATTAATAGAAGTTGATTATTGTGAGTCATTTAATCCTTCAACTTGATTTAATTTTGAAATAAATAATAAAAATACATTTAGATTTAATCTAGCTTAAAATTATAGATTTTTGTAATTTTTTTTAATTTTAAACATAACTCGAAAAACATTTGAGCTTATATGTTAAAACATAATAATTAAATTAAAATTTTACATTGGAATAACTTAAGTAATTATTAAAATAAGATTTTAGAAAATATTCTAATTAAATTTTTAGTTATAAAAATATAATTTTAGGAAGTAAATTTTCTGGAAAGCGAAAAATATCGAATTAATGTAATTGTAAAAAGTAAAAGGAACTGCAACTTTATTTATTACATAGACATATGCTGATTCATGATTTTTAATTTAATAATATTTTTAGTTTAAATAAAATTTAATAAGAAATACTTACAATAAAATAAATATTTTAATTAACTTCGCATTTAGTTAGTAGTTATTTTGATATTTTAGTATAATTAATTTTAAACACCTTATAATAATGGCTTGAACTAGATTGATTTTATTTAAATTTGAATAATAGAACGCCAAAACATATTCATTAATAAAATTGAAAAACTGCTTAGATTTTTTCGAATAGAATTAATATTTTATTTAAGAAAATGAAGTTAAAATTTGTTTAGAATAATTAGAAATAAATAATTAAATAAAAATATTTGAGTAAAGAAGAAAACGAACATATTAATGATTTAAAAGAATTAATAAAGAAAAAATAAATAACTAAATTAAAGCTAGAAAAATTATATTATTTGCTATTTGATTCTGAAGTACCAATTAAAACAATAAAAATCAGTAAAGTAGTAAAAAAATAAATCCTTGTATAGATAAATTCTATAAATTTTAGGTTTAAAATAGAGATTAAAATTTATTTAATATTTTATAATTTGTGTAGAAACATAAATGCAATAATGAATTATAAAGAAGAAAAATAAAAATGAAAAAGAAAAGTTCCATTAAAAATAATAAAAAAAACTTAATTATTAATTGAAATCATTAGTAGCAAATATAATATATATTTTTTAACAAAAAGTAATTAAAAAAATCTATTAAGACCTTTACTGTAATTTTGAAGAACTAATTGTAACGTTTAATTAGTTTTATAAGAAAACTAAATAGAATAATATTTATTTAAGTTTAATAAAGAAATAACAGAAACATGACAATAGTTATTTACTAATATTTAGTTAAAAGAAAATTAACACTTTTAATTAATTTTTAAGTAAATTTTAATTAACTAGAGCGAGTAAAAGATTATATTATTCGGAAATAATACAAAATTTAGATAAAAGAATAAAATTTTGGATGTTCTCATTAAATAATAAAATTAAATTGAGAAAACACAAAATAAATTAATTTAAAAAATGAAGAAAATATATGAATTTTAACAATAATTAAACAAAAAATAATTATAATTAAGTTGGTGTATGTTAAGTTTACATTCTTTAAGCATAATAATCGATAATTATTTTATTTAAAATCAAAGAATTGTTATCACTTTAATTCAAATATTCTTAAAAATTTACAAGTTTAGAATAAATGACATGTTACGAATTTGGCATAAACTTTTAAATAAAAAAATAAAAAAATAAAAAATAGTATAGAGAAATAAAATTGTTGATAAAATAATAGTGCTACCTATACCATATATTTAAGAAAATAATAATGATTAACATGCTAAAAGATAAATAGCTTAAAGAAATATGTTATTATTTAAAGCTTGAAAACTACAAGATTGTTAAAATTTATATGAAAATAATAATTTAACTAAAGAACAAAAAATTTAATTATGAAGCTAATATGAAAATAGTCAGTAGTTTTAAAAATTTAAGTTCAATTATCCATATTTATTTTAAACATAATATTAAAATTTTGTATAAAAACCATTTAACAAGATTTGCAAAAAAGTAGAAGAAAATACCCATAAAAAAGATTTGATGGATGAAGAAAAGTTAGAAAATTTTTAATATGCTCTGAATTTTAAAATTTTGATTTGAAACTATCAAAATAAGTAAATGAGTAAAAACATAATATGATTACAAAAAAATAATAAAAAAATAAAATTGAATTTTAAAATAGAAAAATAAATAATAAAAATTAACTTAATTTCAATTAGAAGACATAATAACATTATCAGAAAGTTAATAACTCATAATATATTTAAAAATGCATATAAAATAAAATTTAATGCAGATTATTATTACTAGGATCTGTTGGTACTATAAAATCTTTTTTAATTAAATAAATAGAATAAATTTTATTGAAAAATGAACTAATAAAATGTGCAACAACTGGTAAAATTTCAAAAGTAATTTATGGAGTAAATGTATATTCTTTACTTAATCTGCTAATAAGTTGTAAATTTAAAGATTTAACATAAAAAGTAATTAAAGAAAAATAAAATTAATTAAAAAATATAAACTGAATAATAATAGATGAAATAAGCAAGCTCAGTACTAATTATTTTAAATTGAAAAAAGACTTTAATAAATAAATTAAAACGAAAAATATTATGGAGATTTAATATAATTTTTGTAGGAAATTTTTGATCTGTTAACTCCAGCTAAAGGTAAGTAAATATTCTCAATAAAAATAAATTAAAAAAACAAACAAAAAGATATAAAAGGATTAATTTAATTAAAAAAAAATAAAGACTGTAGTATTTCTAGAATAATAACTGCAATAAAAGGATTTAATTTTTATAACAAATCTTAACAAGAAATGGTGAAGTTTGATAAAGACTTATATAACTATTTATTAAATACTTAATTTAGAAGAACTTTAAAAATATACTTGTGTTTTTAGTATGAGAAAGGAAACATAATATCATACTTTAAAATTTTATAAAGTTTAAATAAACCTATTTTTTGCATCGAATCTGAGGATAAAGGCAAAATTTAATTAATTATTAAAATTATTTATAAGGACTTGAAAATATTTATTTTTAAGTATTAATGCTTGAATTATGCTAACTGAAAATTTAAATACTAAATCTGGATTAATAAATGGACCCACAAATTTCATAAGAGATATTACTTGATAGGATAAAGACCAGTTTCAACATTAATTACTATTATGTCAATTAATATAATTTTAAATTATAAAGGCACATCGATAAAATAATTAACTAATTAAAAAAAATAATTTAATAATTTGGTACACATATTTTTGTAAAATAGAGCTTTACACTCGATGACATTTAGGATCATAGAAAATAATTTCCTTTAATATTATGCTATGCATAAACTATTCATAAATTTTAAGGAACTACTATTGAAAAAAAATGTTTCATTTATATTGGAAACAAAGAGTTCAGTACAGGTTTAAAAACTTCTACAATTAAAAGAATTTACGTTTAAAAGACTTTTAAACATAAAAAATACGAAAAAATTTAATTAGAGAATTTAATTAAGAAATCAATATATGAAATTAGAAAATAACTTAATAGAAATAATTAAATAATTAAAAATTTAAGAATATTATAACTTTAAATAATCCTTTTTTCTATAATTATGGAATTATAAACAACATTACAATGATCATATAAATTAGTAAAAATAGGTAAGTTAATATGAAAAAACTACAATAACTTATAAAAATGAAGATGATTGCTTTTATAAAAGAGAGTTAAAAAAGGAACTAATAAATTTAGAAGAATATTTAAATTAAAAAAGAAAAGGAAGATGATATAGACTTTTTTAAAGACTTTAACTAAAGCCAATAAAAGATAGAGTTTCTTAAAAAATAATCCTAAAAATTGAGTATAGAATCTGAAATCGTATAAGAATAATGTCTTTAAAAAACAAATATTTAAAAAGATAAAAATGTATATAAAAAAGAATGTCAAGATGTTAATAATGAAAATGATTGAGAATAATATAATAAAGAAACAAATAAACTAACAATAATAATAGTAACTAGAAAGTAAAGAAAATTAATTTATAAGATTTTATAATCCAAATTCTTGATGCTGATTAAATTCGTTTATCGCAATTCTATACAAATTAGATAAATTGAAAGCTAGATTCTTATTAAAATATAAATTAGTGAGAAAATATGAATTTTAGAATGTTTTAAATTAGAAAATGTAAAGGAGTGATTCTTAAATAATGAATATGTGATAATTGCTAAGATTTTAAGAATAATAATAAGATTAATAAGAAGCTTTTATCTTAAGTTTGTCTTTTAGACGATAAACTTATTTTTAAAATATTAAAATATTTAATAAATGCTAGAAATAATAATTAATATAATTAAGATTGAGAAAATTATAAAAAAGAAATAAATAGTCCTATGATTCATTTTTTAAATACTACTTAATAATGTAACTAAAGCTAAAATATTATATATTCTTCTTATTTTTTACATTTACCAACAATAGAAAACAATATACATAACTTTAAAAAATTTAATCCATTTTTAATAATAAGCTTAGGATTTTAAGAGTGATTAAAATTGAAAATGTGATAAAGCATAACTAATAAACTAATAAGGCCAAGCAACAAAATTATTATAAGTAGTATATATTATAATAGCTATTTATAGAACTAAGTAAATAGAGTCAAATTAATCAAAATTTAAAACCAAATTTAATATCATTAATTTCTTTATTTACCAAACTTAATATAAAGAGATTAAACTTAAGCATCAATTTAACAAAATATATACAAATGAAAGCAACAGTTTATCATGAAGGTGAAACTTTAGAGCAGGACTATTCTTAACGGTTAAAATAATTTTTATTTTAAAATAAACGATCACCATAAAATTAAATGGTAAGTTTCGAAGAAATTACATAAGTAGTAGTATTAATTTAAGAAAAGTCTCATTAAATTTTCAAAATTGCATAAAGTTTTAAAAAATTGACGTAAATAATAAAATAATAACAAGAAATTTAAAAAGAAAATCATAGGAACCATCAACATAAACTCTAAAAAAAAGCTAAAAGAGGTAAGTTTGTAATTATTCAGATTTGCTTTGAGTAAACCAAAGATGAAAAAAATGTTTTGTAAATATTTAAAAAATTTAATTTACATTTGAAAATAAAAAGCAATATATTTATAATTTAAATATATTACAATTTAATTTTCGAAAATAACTATTTTATCTTAAAATTAAGCTTAAGTATAAATTTATATATAAATAAAATTTATATTTACTAGCAAAAGTTTTTAAGCTTTTATTAAAAAACATTATTTGTCTCGGATGCTAAAAATTTGTTTCAAAAAAGAATCCTTAATAAAATAAAAAAATTAAATTCTTCTTTATAAACTTAAAATTAAAGGCAAGTAATCAATATACTTGATTTAATTTTAAAACTCTTAGTTATGTAGCAAATCAAGTGTATATTATACCTGAAGTGATAACTTTGATAAATAAAAAAAAGTTTACAAGAAAAAATTTTCCATATTTATTTCACAAAACTTTGAATTTTAAAATAAAAAGATAAATTATTTTATATATTTAAAGATTTTAATAAAAAAATTTTAAAAGATATTCATTTTTCTGATTGTAACTACAAACTCGATTCATGCAAAATAAAATTTTTGCTTATTTTCTATTGCATTATTTATTGAATTTCAAAACCGTCTTAAATTTTTTTTATTTTTCTAAGCTTCAAAATTAACTTGGAAAAAATGTATTTTTTGGTTCTATATTTTAATATTGTAAAATGTTTTTTAGATTTGCTTTTGTTGGTCGTTTATAGTCTTTATATTCTATATCAAATTTTCTGCAATCTTTAAATTAGAATAAAGAGTTTTGGGCCTTAAGAATAATCTTTAGAGTTTTTTTTTTATTTATTTATTTAATCTTAATTTAGTTTATCTTAGTCCCTAGTATGATGACAAATTTCCACAGCAGCTCATAATTTTTTCTTCTTCATCAAAATCTTATTCTATTAATCTAATAAATCGGATGATTATAAAAATTATTCATAACTTTCTATGAAGTTCATAAGTTTAGTTTTATTTTTTCATCTTTTTTTTAATTCAGTTAACATTTTTGATTATTTTCAAATTGGTTAAAATTTTATAATAGCTTTTCATAAATCTTATCTTCTTAATTTTAATTTACTTTATCTATTTAAATAGTTGCGCTTTCAGAATTATTAACAATTTCTTATTTGTTAAATATTCTTTTAATATTCGGTTATGTCTTCTTTAAAACATTTTCTTTTTTAAAAATTCTGTAAATAATTGATGACCCATATGAGGTCTTACTTAGATTCAAGTGCTTTAAATGATTACTCTAAAATTCAGGAAAATGTTCCTTTTTTGCTAACATGTGCATCAAATTTAAAGTTCTAAAGGCTTTATATTAATCAAATTTATCGTTTTATTAATAAATGTTTTATATATTTTTTGTTACTCTCCCTCGTCTGATATATTTAGGATCATACAAATCTTTAAAATAATCATGTAACTCACAGTATTTTTTTAATTATTTATTTGCTTTTAGAAAATTTCTATTATTATTGTATTTTTAACTTAGTAAAAAAATGATGACTTCGCTTTTAGTCAAATCTAAATTTGAAATCTCTTTATAAGCGTTATTTTAAATATTTCTTTCACAGATTCATTAAAAGTCTAAAATTATTCCTATTTTGCACAGCTTGTTTTCTAAAAGTTACTCATGAATAATTTTTGATGTTGTCAAATGTCCAAAAACTCCGATATCTATTACTATTAACTTTTTGTTAATCTGTACATTATTTAATAAATTAAATTTTGCTTAAATATGTAATTTGAATATTTATATTTAGTAAGAAAACTATTTTCCTTCTTATTTAAAAAAAGAAAAACGTTTAAATAAATTTAAATGTTTTAAAATAAATTAAAAACAAATAATTCAAACAAAAATTAAAAAAATAATTTAAATAAGAAAACCTTAATAAAATAAAAAAAGTTTATTATAAATTAAGCTACCTTTTAAATAAAATATAAAGGTAGGCAATTATTTTACTTGATTTAGAAAAAAAACTCTTAGTTATTAAGAAATCAAGTTAATATCATCCTTGTAAGCAAAACTAGGGGCTTTGAGAATCAGAATCATATGATGAAAAAAAACGTTTCAAAGATAAAGAAAAAAAATATATAAGATTTTCAAAGGTAAAAATTATAATTTTTAGAAAAAAAGGCGAAAACAATACTAAGATTTTTTTCTTTTTCATAGACAATAAAAGCAAGAAAAGAAAAAAATATTTAGTATAATATTAAAGATTGATTTCTCTTTTAATAATTTTTAATAATTTTGCAATAAAAAAGATTTAAAAATAAATGCAAAATCTTAACATAATATTTTTTCCATTTTCTTATAAATATTTCTAATAAATGTTAATATTATGAAAGAAGTTTAGTAATTTATATTATTATATATAACATTTTAAACTTCTTTAAACTTTAAAACATAACAATAAGTTTACTTATAAGATTTATTCATTTTTAGAAAGAATAAGAACTATCTAATTAAAATAAACTTGTTAAAGCGTAAAAACCTAATAAAATCAGAAGATTACAAAGTGTATTAAAATACTGTAAACATTTTTAAGATTAAAAAGTAATTAGTTATAAGAATGGCTATGATTAAAGCAAAAAATCAAACAAAAACAAATATTTATCTAATTATAATTAACTTGAGAGATTCTAGAAGGATTTACCTAAATATTTTCTTAGAAATTATTTTAACTAAAATAATGAAACTAAAAATGGAGTTAGATAAATAAAATCTTAATTAATAAATTAGTAATTTTATAAATAAGTTATAAAATTAGATATATCATTTATAAAAATTAAGGAAACCTTAAAATCAATTGTAAGGTCTATAATTATATTGATAATTATTTTAAATATTTAATATAAAAAGAAAATTTGAATAATCTAAATATTTTATATGGTTAATTAATATTTTATAAGTAAATACATTAAAAGTGTGAGATTTTAAATTTGTAAATATTAAAATTCAAAATAACTTGCTATAAATAAAAAATATTTAGAATATTAATTATTATAATTAAAGTTAAAAAAAGTATGAAAAGTAAAAATCTTCAAGCATTGCATTTCAAATATAAATAATTTTATGTAAAAACTAAGGCAGAATATGATGTAATTTATAAAATCAGAATAGCCTAAATTAACTTTAGAAGATCTATATATTAAAATTATTCTTTCGAGTTTATGATATTTTCTTTTGATAGTAAGATTAAATAATAAAAGGATTAAAGCTAGTTTTTATTTTTAATTAAAATAAAGTAATATATTGAATTAATATTGCATAATTTTTTTAATATTTAATAAAAGAAGCAAATCTACACTAATTTCAAGTTGAGTTATATTAGCTTATAATGACATAAAACTTTTACTGTAATTAAAAATATAATTAATTATTACTTACAATAAGATGTTCTTCAGGATCACTCTAAACTTCTGTAAATCAGCGAAGCCTTAATTTAAAAATATAAGAAATAGTACGTACTTTTTTAGGATCGAGTTAAAGTAGCAGTTGGATTAAAATTCCACCACTCTCATCAAATAGTCGAAAATGTACAGAATCTTTATAATTTCGAAATGTTGCCAATTATAAAGTAACAAAACTTCTTATTCTAAAATTTATTTATAAAATCATTGTTTTCTATGGCAATTTTATATCTACAGATCTAAATTAATGAAAGAATTTTCCTATCAAAAATAGAAAAATTTGATATTAATTTTATAATAAAACTAATTAAAATTAAGAGCTTATATTTAAGAAATTAATATTTTCATTAATTTTTAAATATTTTAACTTTATTATTCTCTCTAACTTTGATATAAAACTTAAGATACTATAAGAATATTTCATTTTTTAACTAATTAACTGAAAAAGTTCCTGTAAATATTGATAGTCATTAAGTAAGCTTACTATTTTGCTTATCTAAAATATAAATATTTTTATGAATAAAAAAATTAAAAATAAGATTAAAATTTTCAAAATAAATTAATAAGGAAAATATATAGCAACAATTGCTTTAATTAACATTTAAAAATCCAATTAAAACTTCATAATAATAGAATAAAATCCTTTTAAAAGTCTAATAAAAAGTATAAATAAATGATCAAAAGTAATTTTAAATTTTAATAATTATTTAGATTAAATTAAAATTAGAAAAAATAGTAACATTTCTAGTAAAATAATTTTTTAATTTGCATATTTTGTGAGTAAATATAAGATTAAGATGTAATTGTCTGATATATTATTAATATTTTAGTTAGAAAAAATGTAATTTTATAAATATATGCTAGAATTTAAGAATGATACTTCATACAGACTTTTTTTGTAATATAAAAAAGGTAAAAAATTAAGAAATTGAATGCTATAAGTGTAATATTAAAATAGAAAATTATAAATTATTATTTTTTAATTTATAAAAATAAATAAAACAATTCTAAAATCTTCAAAACTATTTTATTTCTTAGTCAATATCAGATAAATCTTTAATTTTTACAATCTTTTATAATAGTAAGATTTAATTTAATCATGTATAATATCATATTGTTTATAATTTTACGTATTAAAACAGATTTTTATAATATAACGGGTAAATTTGATATCGTTTAGAATTGCGAAGATAGGAAAATATGAAGGTTTCAAAAATAAAAATTATAAATTATATTTTGTTATAAGCAAAACTTTTAAAAATGCACCATGAATAGTAAAAGTATTAAACACTCAGCGAAAATTAAAAAATAGAACTATAAGAGTGAAAGACTCTTTATATAAAGTAATATTTTAAAAAAGTAAATATTAAAAAATTTAGAGTTAAATATCATACTATTAGAAGAAATAAAAAAGTTTTACATATTTTAAAGCTAATACTCACTATTTGGAAAGATAGAAACAATTTTAAAGCTTTTTAAACTAATTTCTGAATTTTAATAAAAAAAGTTTATCAAAACTAGGAAGTGAAATGATTCATAAATGTTCCTTTAATAGAAAATGCTAATTTATAAAATAATTAACTTTATATTTCTTTTTTATAAAATAATAACCTTTATTGCTATTCATATTAACTTTCGTTTATTTGCTTAACTAATCTGACTAGATGAATAAATATAAAATTATTTTCTAAAATATTTATTAATTAAATACCTATATAAGCAATTTTATTTTCTATAAAAGTAAAATTTATATATTTTAAGCAAATTATATTAAGAAACAAAATAAAACTATAAATAGTTAAAATATAATGATATTATTAGTATAGTCATTAAATAATTAAAGATAAATAAATAATAATTGCTAAATTATTCATTTAATTATTTAGTTAATCCTCATTTAATTTAAATTCACAGGTTATTTTAAATTAATGCTTATTGTTTATTTTTATTTAAGGCTTCATTTTCTATTTAGGATCTGATTAATTCTGTTAACAACAAAATGGCGCTTCCTTAATTTATTATTTAAATTTAAGAAATTATTTTATCTGATATTTTTCTATTTCTTATGTTGATTTTATTGTTTCTCAAGCAAAAAAATTACTAATTTTTCTATTTCCTCAAAAAGATTACTGCTTTTGAACATAAAATCTTTTAGGGAGTATGTTAAAAATTCTTTTAAGTTTGTGTTTAGAGTTTTTTAATTCTGTATTTCCAGGTGGTTAATGCTCGTCTATCAATCTTGTGCCTTACTTTCATCCATTGTATAGTATTAATCTTAAAATATATAAAATATTAGTATTTTAGAATTTTTTATTACTAAAATATCAATCTTCTTTTACGTACTAAGTATGTACGTTAAAAATAATATAAATAATTAAGTTAATTTATATTTAATTTAATATATAATAGTTTATTTAAATATTTAAAATAATTATTTACTATCTTTATATTTTGTACCATAAGTACCAAACTATTACAATCTTTTGTTCTAATTATTTTCATACTTTTATCTAGCCTTTAATTTTTTTATTTTGCAATTAAATTTATATTTTTATTTGCTATTTTAGCAAATAAAAATAAATAATCAATTGATAAATTTATTAGTTAAGAAATGTTTATCTTACTAATAGGTTTTTTATTCCAATCAATTTCATTCCCAAGATATTATCTTTTTATAACTAGTAGCCTAACTTGATCAATTGATATTATCAGTATAGTAAAAAACATTTTCAGTGTCAATGGATAAAAAAGTAAGTTTATCTAGTATCTTAGGTTTCTTTATAGAAATAAAGAGGATTACTAAAGTTAAAATAAAAAAATAAAGATAATTCTTTAAATGTAAGTTTTTAATTTAATTTTAGAAATTAAAGAAACTACTATAAAAATAACTTCTATTTTACCATAAAATTTCTTTCATTAAATTATAAAGTAGAAGCAATCTACTCTATAAAAGAAACTTTAGAAATAAATATGAACAAAATGAAGTTTTGTTACTTTGCAATTGACCACATTTTGAAAGAATAAAGATTTTGTAATTTGTGGATTGTTCAATAAGAGAGTGTTGAAAATTTTAATCAACCAATCATAAAACTAGATCCTAAACAAAAAAATATTATTTCTTTTATTCTGAAATTAAGGCTTTGCTGATTTACAGAAGTTAAGAGTGATCTTAAGCAAATATTTATAGAAAGAAATAATTAATTAAATTTATTTCGGCAGTAAAGTTTTATAAGATTATAAATATACTATTGTAACTAATTTTTTAAGTTTTTAATTAGTTATTTTTTAAATAAAATTAAAATAAAAAGTTTTAGAAGTAGTTTTAATATCCTTCATTTGAAATAATATAAAAATTAATAAATTAGTTTATTAATTTAAATTATTGTTTAATTTATTTACTTTTATTATATATTTTTTCCTATATAATATAAAATGGCTGACTTCAAAAAGGCTTTTTTTACAACCTCCTCAGAATAAGATAGAAAACCAGAAACGCATATTCTCACCACGTCTTCTTTAACTTAACACTCTTCTTAATAAAAATAAGCAGAACTATCTAATAAATTAGAAGGATTTATAAAAATTACTAACTCCTACAAATTAAAATAAATCGGATCTCTTCCATCAAAGGACAAGTAAGAACTGAGATAAAAATTTAAAAAAGAAAAGTTAACACAACTCTCATCACCTCCATTGAAAACGGAAAAAAGAGACCTTTCAACCGAATCGATAAAAATAATAACTAAAAATAAAAAATAAACGAAGAAGGTAAATTACGATAATTCAATCAAGATCCTATTACCTTTGATTTAGACAATACCGAAATCGAATAAATGGACTCTTAGTAAATGAAACCGCTGAATCATCAACTTATTAGAAATATAAAAAACTCGAAGAGGAATCAAATTCCCAGAAGGAAGAGATGCTTATAATAAGTAAGACTTGATAAATTATGATAATGATGATGAAGTCCATATGGTAGACCGAAGAGCTAAAGTCGGAGTTTATGAGCAAATTGCAAGTTTAGAGAATGATATTTGAATAATGCAAGAGCAAGAAGATAAAAATTTAGTATAATTGGATTCAAGACTTAAATTAATAGAAGAAAACCTGTAGAAGCTTTCATAAGGAACTCCAATGGAAATAGAGAAAAAGAAAAGACATTTCCTAGAGCAAGAAAAAATACGCTAAATTTGCAACAGCACTTGACATTTATGAAGGAAATTTCCCCAATAGAAGAAAATAAGAATATATATCTGGAGAAATGTTGATTAATTGCAACTGAAGTAACGAGTGAGTGAATTCTTCACATCGCAAAACGGGAAAATCAAGAAAAAAAAATTCTCAACTCAGATTATAGAAAGTTAATAATCTAGATTTAGAATTTATATGATAAATATCTGGTATCTTTATAACTATAATAACTTCAGTATTTATATAAGATATAAAGATATAAATAAAGCTAACATAAGAAACATAAATTATTATTTAAATAATAGTTAACTAAATATAGCTAAATTCCTACTATTATTAAAGTTAATTTACATTCATTTTATAACTAATTCAATTAATAATCATCAAAAGCTTAAGATAGAGTTATTATCAAACCTTTTAATTACTTATAATGCTTAAAGATAAAATTAAGGAGATAGTCAATTAAACTGTTACCTTAGAACTACTTAAATATTAAACTAGGTAAAAGACTTATTAAATTAAATTTCAAGTTAATCAAATAAGTACCTTTATCTAATGTAATATTGTCTATAATTAATGTTTATTAGTAGTAACTACAGTTAAGGTTATTATTCAAATCACTACTTTAAACATATCTATAATACTACTAGTTACTATCTATTATTAAAGCTATTAATTCAAGTAATGCCTTTAATCAAATTGATATTAAGAGTTTAAACTTTATTAATTAACTAGTCTCTATTGTATATGAATACCCTTATTATCTTATTCCTTACAAAAAGAGTTATAAATATTAAATTATACAATCTTACTAAGTAAACATCTATCCAATATTATACCTACACAAACTACAACCTTTAAGATACAAAAACAAAACATTATATTTTAAGAAATTCTAAAAACCTCTATGCATCAGTTTATTATTAATACCAGAAACTTAATAAATACACACTCTTGCTTATTTAATGAACCAAAGGAATCAAATCACAAAAATAAGATTAACTAAGCAGAGATTTGTTGTTAAAGATAGCAAAATGATGAGAGCTTATGAAGCAAAATAAGAAAATTTCGTTAAAGAGTAGTGAAGGGAGATAGATAAAACAAGAAATGTTGAATAGCTTAATTACCTTTATTAAGCTTATACTAGCTCTACTTTTTTGACTAATTTAAAAAATTTAACTGGATATCCAATTTTTCTTATTTCTTGGTAACAGAAAAGGCAGATTTGCTGTCTAACTTCTCAAATATTGCGATTTGTATGATTCTTGGAATTTGTTTTAAGCTCTTTTCTATCAGCATAAAGTTAATTATAATGAAAAAATATATAAATATTATAAATAATTGTAACTAGCCACCTAATAATTGCATGGTTTTATAAAAAAATAATAAAGCTATGAATAATTCTTAAAATTGAATAAAAATATTTAAATTAAAGTCTATTAAAACATTAATCCAATCAAATTATTTTAATCTACTTATTAAAATTTTATTAAAATATTTGCTTACTCATAATAATCAATTTTAAAAGGTGATAACAAACTTAAAAGCTTAAGTTTTTCAATCACAAAAAGGAAATAAATTTATAAGATAGAATAAGTTAGCAAAATAGTAACTTAAAGAAATGTTAATCTTAACTATTATTTATTTAGTATTATGAAATTAAAAATGTTTTTATGGAAACAAATGGATATCTTAAAGCTGTAATAATGTGATTATTTGATATTTTTGAATGA
Source organism: Loxodes magnus (assembly GCA_946699065.1). Taxonomy (NCBI): domain Eukaryota; phylum Ciliophora; class Karyorelictea; order Loxodida; family Loxodidae; genus Loxodes; species Loxodes magnus. The sequence goes on from CAMPDV010000651.1 coordinate 81,899, forward strand.
ATATAGATCATTATTATAAATAAAAATTAACTTTAAGAAAAAATTTGGAAATATTAAGTTTTTATCCTAATTAGGTGTTATTTCTATTTTTTTAGTTTATACTTTATTAAAATCGTAACGAAATATGAATTATTAGATAAAATTAGCTAAGTTAAATATATTTTCTCAAGATATAATTTAAAATAAATAATCATAATAAATACACCTAGTGTATATTTGTAAAAGATATTAAAAATTAAAAGTAAAAAATGATTGTTTAAATATATCTTAATTTAGATATAATTAATGGAATCAAACAATTAAAAGTTAACTATATAATTTACATCAATAAGCAACAAATTTAAGAAGCAAACAATCAGATACTTCTATCTTTCTAAATTTGATGCTTGTCAAAAAAGCAGAAAAAAGTACTAGTATTAAAGATTGATTTCTCTTTTATTAATTTTGCAATAAAAAAGATTTAGAAAATTACAAAATCTTAACATAATATTTTTTGGATTTTCTTATAAACATTTCTAATAAATGTTAGTATTATGAAAGAAATTTAGTAATTTATATTATTATATATAACATTTTTAAACTTTTTTAAACTTGTTAAAACTTTAGAACAAAAAGTTTACTTATAAATTGATTCACAGAAAGAATTTAAATATAAGAACTATCTTCATTCAAATAAACTTGCTAAAGCGTACCTTATAAAATCAGAAGGATAATTACAAAGTGTATTAAAATACTGTAAACATTTTAAAGATTAAAAAGTAATTAGTTATAAGAATGGCTATGAAGCAAAAAAATCAAACAAAAACAAACATTTATGTAATTATAATTAACTTGAGAAATTAAAATTTCTAAAAGAACTTAATCACCTAAATATTTTCTTCAAATTATTTTAACTAATGAAACTAAAAATGGATGTAGATAAATAAAATCTTAATTAATAAGTAAATACATTAAAAGTGTGAGATTTTTAATTTCTATATATTAAAAGTAAAAATAATTTGCTATAAAAAATATTTAGAAAATTAATTATTATAACTAAAGTTAAATAAGAATGTCATAGATGCTAATAAAAATTATTCAAGCGGTGCATTTCAAAATATAAATAATTTCACATAAAAACTAAGGCAGTATATATTGTAATTTATAAAGCTAATCTTACCTTTAGAAGATCTATATATTAAAATTATTTGTGTTTATGATTTTTCTTTTGATAGTAAGATTAAATAATAAAAGAATTAAATTAGATTTAATTTTTAATCTAAATAAAGTAATATAATATAATTTATATTGCATAATTTAGTTTTTATATTTAATAAAAGATAAATAATTCAGAATTGAAATGCTATAAGTGTAATATTAAAATTTAAAATTATTATTTATAAAACTAAATGAAACAATTCTAAAGCCTTCAAAATTATTTTATAATCACTATCAGATCAATCTTTAACCTTAACAAATTCACAAGTAGATTTTACTTTAATCATGTATAATATCATATTATTAATCATTTTATGTCTTAAAACAGATTTGGATCATATCATGGGGAAATTTTATATCATTTAAAATTGCCAAGATAGGTAAATATGAAAGTTTTCTAAAATTTAATTCAAATTATTAATTCATTTTCGTCGCACGCAAAACTTTTAAAAATGCCCATGAATAATAAAAATATTAAATACTCAGCGGAAATTAAAAGGTAGAACTATACGAGTGAAAGCCTCTTTATATAAAATAATATTTGTAAAAAGTAAATAATTTAAAAATTTAGAGTATCATACTATTAGAAGAATTAAAAAAGCTTTACATATCTTAAAGCTAATACTCACTATTTGGAAAGATAGAAATAATTTTAAAGCTTTTAAATTAATTTCTGGTTTTTTAATAAAAAAAGCAATCAAAACTAGGGAGTGAAATGATTCATAAATGTTCCTTTAATAGAAAATGTTAATTTATCAAATAATTAACTTTAGATTTCTTATTCATAGAATAATAACCTGCTATTCATATTAACTTTCCTTTATTTGCTTAACTAATTTGACTAGATGAATAAGTATAAAATTATTTTCTTAAATATTTAATAATTAAATGCTTATATAAACAATTTTATTTTCTATAAAAGTAAAATTTATATCTTTTAAGCAATTTATATTAAGAAACAGAATAAAACTATAAAATAGTTCAAAATATAATGATATTATTAGTATAGTCATTAAATAATTAAAGATAAATAAATTATAATTGCTAAATTATTCGCTTAGTGATTTAGTTAATCCTCATTTAATTTAAATTTACTGGTTATTTTAAATTAATGTTTATTGTTTATTTTTTATTTGAGGTTTTATTTTCTATTTAGGATCTGATTAATTCTGTTAATAACAAAATGGTGCTGCCTGAATTTGATGCTTAAATTTAAGAAATTCTTTGATCTAATTTTTTCTATTTCTTATGTTGATTTATTGTTTCTCAAGCCAAAAAATTATTAATTTTTCTACTTCCTCAGAAATATATCTGTTTTCGAACATAAAATCTTTTAGGGAGTTGGTTAATAATTCTATTTAAGTATGTGCTGAGAGTTTTTTAATTCTGGATTTCCAAGTGGTTATTGCTCTTCGTATAAATCTTGTGCCTTACTTTCATCCATTGTAAATATGAATTTTTTATATTTTATAAGATTTTCCTTTTATAGATTTTTGTTCAAAGTTCTGTTATTTCTTAGAAAGCATTTTTAATATAATAATGAATTTAATTTTATATAACAGATAGATTAATAGAATTTTTCATACTTTCAGGAAATAGTTAAAAAATACTATAAATTATTGATAATTTTTCCTTTTATTAATAATAATCATGAAAATGTATAAATAAATTTAGGATTATATATATTAAAAAAAGGAAATTAATAAACATTTATTAGATTTAATTTAATGACTAGTTATTTGAAGCATTAAGTAAATTAATTAAGGCTTTTATAATAAAAATCAATACTAAATATTTTTCTTCTGATTATTTTATAAAGAATCTAAATTTTTGTAATAATAGTTTCTAACAATAATAATATAAACTTAAAGTTAGTCAATTTTTGTGTTTCTTGGGATTTCAACCAGTTCCTACGTACGGATTTTTTAGTATGGCCAAGTACAGTGACCTTTTTTTGAAAGTGGGTGGCTACCACTATTGCTTTTCATGAGGATGCACAGGAAGTTTTTGCTTATAAATACCTGCTTACGTTATCCATAGTTTATTTAATAATCTTCATGTACTTTTCTACTCTTTTCAGTTAATTTCTTTCTTTATCAGCAGTTTCATAACAGATGTTGAGGAGATTGGCAGAATCGACATATTTTTTAATAGTCATTATTTCAGATTATTTTGAGAATATTTGTTTTTATATTTTTTCCAATCTTTGTATGTAATTATTTCAATTATTTTAATTTTTTGCTATTTATTTTTTAATTTATGATAGAATCTATTCTATGACCTTTTTCGAGTTTAATCTGAAGCTTTATTAAGATTAAAGATTAAGTTGTTCTTCCGTTACAAGTTTAATCTCGATAAGCTGATTTTTTAGAATTTTCATTAAGATTTTCTACACATTTATGTTTCCAGTTCCCATATTTAGATAATTTGATTAAAATAGCCTCTTCTTATTGGAATTTAATTATTTAATTTCTTAAATCATTTTTAATACCTCTTCAGGAATTTAATTGTTAGATTATTCAGTTATGACCTTTCCGAACATTATTTTACCTTACGAGTCCGAACTTGATTCTTCATATTTCTTTTCGACTTTGTGCATTTCCTAAACAGAAAACCTCCTAACTTTTTTATTGCGTTTTTGAGAGTTGAATGGTCTACCCCATGTTTTTTATAATAATAAGCTTTATAAAGAAAAGATTAAAGCATAATAATAATGAAAGAAGTTGATAAAGGTAAAAATAAGAAAATAAAGTAATAAAATATCTAACATAGTTTTAAAAATAAAGATAAAAAAGAATATTAAAAAATATAAAAATAATATATTAAATTAATTATTTTTATTTTCATTATTTAAATTCATTTATAATTTATTTATTTTATCTAAGCACTATTAAAATTTTTAATCTTAACTATAGATATTCTCATACTTTTATATTTTTAATTAATAACTACTTTAAATATTTTAATAGCTATGTAAAGAAATACCATATATCAAATAATTAAATCATTTTTTCTCAGCTTAAATAAAATCTATAAAGAAGAAATTATTACAAAATTAAAGTAAGATTAAGCAAACTTAAAGATAATAAACAAACAAAAATAAATAGGTTAAATTTACAAATTATTAGCAAAATTTCTAATTAGATCATTTATAAAATATTTAATAAAATTTTAAAAATATATAACTAAATAAAAACTCTTCTTTTAAGCGAAAATTATTAATAATATGTTGTTATACACAATAAAAGTAAATTTTGCTTTTATAAAAATTTACTAAATTAAAGTTTTATCTGATAGTGATTAAGAAATAAAATAAATTTTAACTTTAAATATTAGTTTATTTAGATTAATAAATTAAAAATAATTATTTAAATTTACTATTTAAATTATAGCATCTATAACATTATATTTCTTTATTTATAAAAAAATGTACAATCAAGAAAAAGTATTTATAGTATTAATCTTAAAATATATCAAATATTAGTATTTTCTATTTTTTTATTACTAAATCATCTATATTTCTTCGAGCAATAAAATATCAGTCTTCTATTTACGTACTAAGTATATACGTTTAAAATTATATAGTTATAAATTGATAAATTAATTTATATTTAATTTAATATATAATAGTTTATTTAAACTATGTTTATATTTTGTAGCGTAAGTAGCAAATTATTACAATCTTTCGTTCTAATTATTTTCATACTTTTATCTAGCCTTGGAATTTTTTTATTTTTTAATTAAATTTATATATTTATTTGCTATTTTAGCAAATAAATAGAAATATTCAATTGATAAATTTATTAGTCAAGAAATGTTTATCTTACTTACAGGTTTTTTATTCCAATGAGTTTTATTTACAAGATATAATATCTTTTTTAACTAATAACTTAACTTGCTCAATTGATATTATCAGTATAGTAAAGAACATTTTCAGAGTCAAATTATAAAAAAGTAATTTTATCTTGTATCTTAGGTTTCTTTATAGAAATAAAGAGGATTACTAAAGTTAAAATAAAGAAAATTAGTTTAAAGATAATTCTTTAAATGTAAGTTTCTAATTTAATTTTAGAAATTAAAGAAACTACTATAAAAATAACTTCTATTTTACTATAAAATTTCTTTCACTAAATTAGAAAGTAGAAGCAATCTACTCTATAAAAGAAACTTTAGAAATAAATATGAAAAAAATGAAGTTTTGTTACTTTACAATTTACCATATTTTGAAAGAATAAAGATTTTGTAATTTGTGGATTATTCAATATGAGAGCGTTGTGAATTTTAATCAACCAATCCTAAAACTTGATCCTAAATAAAAAAATATTATTTCTTTTATTTTGAAATTAAGGCTTTGCTGATTTACAGAAGTTAATAGCGATTTTAAGCAAATTTTTATAGAAAGAAATAATTAATTATATTCCTTTCTACAGTAAAAGTTTTATAAGATTATAAATATACTATTGTTTACTTTATCTATTTTTTGCCACTTTTTTATTATTTAATGAGGTATTTCTTTATTTTTGTGAAGATTTTTCTCAATCCACAAATTCAAAAAACGCATACTGATATTAATATTTCCTATTTTTTTATTTTATACTTCTTAGATTTTACTTTTAGCGGGTATTTTATAGTGTTTTACACTTATTCTGCTTAATTAATCCTTTTTCTCTTTCGAATAAAAATAATTTCCAATAGCTTCGGTAAATCCTAAAGGCTTAATATTTTATTTTTTTTGTTATCTATTAATTTTTTTAGATTTATGACTCAAACTTTCTTATTTACAAATTATCGTAATTATTCTTATTTACTTGCTAAGTCTTAAGTTCTTATTTTGTGAATAGTTTCTCAGTTAGTATAGATTGAGATAAGATTTTAGGGAAATTTAGAAGGTATTCAAACTTTTATTGTTTATAGTAAGTATTTTATTTCTTTAATTTAAATAAAATAGTAAGCTTTCTTTTATTTAATTAAGTCTTATATTAAATTAAAGGTATACAATTAATATATTAATTAATAAAAGTACAATTTCGTTATTATTTTCATTAATGTTAGTAGTTAATTCGCGTATTTGACAACTTTAGTTTAAAATCGTCTCTTCTTGTTGTTTAATTACTTTTTTCAAGTCCTCAATCATTTTTTGAATTTCTTTGGGAAGTTCTGTAATATCTTGTTTTGGTTCCACAAAGCTTGTCATAATTTTACCTTTTGATTCTGAACTAGAACTTTCTTATTTTTTTTCAGTTTTACGTGATTATTTAACTGCTTGTCTTCTAGCCTTTCTAGCAGCATTTTTTGAGAGTCTAATGTTCTGTTCCATTAATGTTAATTTTATTGAAATTTACACCTTTAAGTTTTATTTAAATTAGGTTATAATTATACATATTAGTGATATTAAAGTGTTCCTATCTTAGTCTTCATTTGTTACTTCTAATGTTTATATTATTCTATTAAGAATTAAATCTCCTCCTCAATCTTGCAAGTTAACTGTTCAAAACTTGCTTATGATTATTATCACAAAAAATAGAAGGTTTTACTGATTCTATAACTCATTTATAATAGCGTTTAGTCTCTACAGCTAATAAAATCGCTTAGTAATTTTTATTAAGTTGATATAATTAATTCCTTTATTTAACAAACTTAATATAAGGAGATTAAAGTTAAGTATCGATTTAACAAAATATATATAAACTGAAAACAACAGTTTATCATGAAGGTAGATGCAGGACTATTCATAACGGTTAAAATAATTTTAAAATAAACGATCACCATAAAAAGGTAAATTTCGAAGAAATGACATAAGTAGTAGTATTAATTTACGAAAAACCTCAATAAATTTTATAAAATTGCATAAAGTTTAAAAAATTGACGTAAATAGTAAAATAGCAAGAAATTAAAAAGAAAATTATAGGAACCATCAAATTCTAAAAAAAGAGATAAGTTTGTAATTATTAAAAATTACTTGTACTAAACCAAAAAAAAACTTTGTAATTATTTAAAAAAATTTAAATTTGAAAATAAAAATATTATATTTCTAATTTAATTATATTACAATTTTTATTTTAGAAAATAACTATTATGACTTAACATTAAGCTTAAGTAGAAAATTTTTATATATATAAAAAAATTTATATTTCTAGCAAAAGTTTTTAAAGCTTTACATTTCTTTTACGACTCAATTATGTCGTCCGTAAAGCATTTTTTTTTAAAGTTTCTGTAAATAATTACTCATAGGATGTCTTGCTTAAATTCAAGTTCTTAAAAAGATTACATTAAAATTAATATGTTCTTTTTTTGCTAACATGCAATTAGCATAAAATTTAAAGTTATAAAGGTTTTACATTAAACTTATCATTTTATTAATAAATGTTTTGTATAATTTTTGTTACTCTCTCTCGTCTGATATATTTAGGATCATTAAAATATTTAAAGCATGTAGCTCACAGTATTCTTTTTAATTTTTAATTTGTTTTTAGAATATTATTCTATTATTGTATTTTTAACTTAGTAAAAAATAATGACTCCGCTTTTAATCAAATCTAAATTTGAAATCTCTTTATAAGCATTATTTTTAAATAATTTTTCACAAATTCCTTAAAGGTCTAGAATTATTCCTATTTTGTACAGCTTGCTTATTAAAAGACACTCATGAATAATTATGATGTTCTTGAATGTCTAAAAACTCCGATATCTATTCCTACTAACTTTTCGTTAATCTATACATTATTTAATAAATTAAATTTCGCTTAAATATGTAATTTGAATATTTAAATTTAACAAGAAAACTGTTTTCATTCATATTTAAAGAAAAGCATTTAAATAAATTTAAGTTATTTTAAAATATTCTAAATAAAGAATTCAAACAAAATTTAAAACAAAGTCATTTAAATAAAAAAACTCTTAATCAAGTAAAAAAGTCTTGTTATAAATTAGACTCACATTTATAAATAAAGGTAGGCATTCATTTTACTTGATTTAGAAAAAAAACCCTTAGTTATTAAGAAATCAAGTTTATACCATGCTTGAAAGTAAAATTAAGGGTTTTGAGAAATAGAATATTATACTGAAAAAAGCGTTTCCAAATTGAAGACAGAAAAATATATAAGATTTTTAAAGGTAAAAATTATAAAATTTAGAAAAAAAAGGTGAAAAAAATACTTTTTTTTCTTTTTGATAGAACATTAAAAAAAATATTTAGTAAAAGATCAGCAACTAGAAAGTTTTGAAGTTGTAAAAATTTGTGTTAGTTATTCTACATCATCGTTTTAAATTTATAAAATCAGGTAATAAAAAACAGTTTAAAACTCGTTTTTAAAGATACCTCAATAGCAAAAAGCTTTTTAATATCAGTAGAAAACTTAAAAAACTTTTGACCTTTTTTATGAGATAAAAACATTTTCAAACTTACATTTTGGCTCAAAGAGAAAAATAAAAGTCGAAGAAATTCATTAATCTCTTTGTGCTTCCTTAAAATCACCAGTACATAATTAAAATCCTTTTGATATTTTTTTCGAGATGAAAAAAAAGGTTAAATTCTACTGTACATCATTAAAACTCGAAAAAAGCTCATAGAAATCTTTTTAAAAAGATAAATTTGTTAAATTTGTAACCTTTTTAAAATAAGATTTGAAACAACTTAAAAAATCGAGTTAACTTAAGCAAAATCAAAGCTTTACCTTTTACTTATAAAACTTATAAAACTTTGCAATTTACAAACCAATATACTTGTATATCTTTATTCCTTTCAGGAATAAATCTATATAAGTTAGATAAAATCGGACGCGGTCTCTTTATATATTTTATATTTACTTTTATCTTTTTTCCTTTAGGGCTCAAATGTTCATACTACTAGCGAGAATCTTCAGGCAAATTAGGCTTGTCTCTTCCGAGCTTTTCTATCTTTCCCCGTGGTGGCATCTAGTGCGAATACTCGCAATGCATCGGATTAACTACTAGTTCCTGAACTCTTCCGATAATAATTTTTTATAATAATATATAATAAGAAATACATAACCATGTAAAGTAAATTTAAATTATTGTAAATAATATTATAATAATTAATAAAATATGGATTATCAATATTATATTTTTAAATCTTCTCATGTTAAGATAAAAATAAAGCATATGGCAAGATTTTTGTTTTGAATGACGTTTATTGTTAAAAAATTTTACTGGCTATGCTAAGATTAAAATTAATTTTAAACTTATTTTTAGAATTATTAATTATAAATACTCTATAATTTATTTGAAAATTTAGAACAATTTATAGGAATAAAAAGATTATTAGGAGTAAATGTTAAACATAAAGTTGATTGATAGTTATAAAATAAAAAAATTGTATATTAAGTATAAAATATAATTAATATAATAATTTTGAAAATAGAATTTTCATTAATTATGAATAATGAATAATGAGGAATTATTTGACATTATAAATAATAAAAAAGTTCCTTTTATGCTGTTATTTTTTTATTTACTTTTTCCATTTATACTTTAAAGCATAATTTATCTTAAATCAATATCTTAATACCAATTATTTCACTTATTTTGAACTTTAATTTTTATAAAGCAAAATTATTTAAGGTTATTCTTTAATTATTACCAAAAACTGATAAATTTTAATCTAAGGATTTCTTTTTAGTACTGTAAGTAATATATTAGCTTTTCTAACTTAATCATTCATTTCTATATTCTAAACAATAATTGATTATTTTTAGTAATATTGTATTTAATTTAGATTTTATAGTAATTCTTATAAAAAAGTAATGTTAAATAATTAATTTTGCATTTAAATACTAAAAACTATTAAAAATAGATAATAATTAATATTATTATATATAAGATTAAATTAAAGCTATTGGTTAAGCATTCTTTATCTTTAAGGTCATAATGTAAATTTGCATTTTATGGATTTTAAATTAAGTAAATTTAAAAATTAATAATAATACATTTAAAATCATAAAATTTTTACTATTGCTAATCTTAATTCCAATAGTAGTTGGAGACAAAGAATGTTTTATATATAAATAAAAGGAGAATTTGATGTTTCAAAAAATAAAAATTATTGTGATATATTTTTATTTTATATTTTTTAAATTAATAGAAAAAACTCTTTTATTCAAATACAAATCAGTACTAAGAAAAAATTTGAGGTATTGAGATTATTAACTTTTATAATTAAGTACATTAAAATAAATAGATATCTAATAGTAAAAAACTTTTTAATTTTAGAATGGAAAATTATACAAAATTTTTCTAATACATATAGAAAAATAAAAATTGCTGAATAATTAAAAAATCTATTTCATTAGCAAAAAATAAATATGATTTAAGAATAAATTAAAGTTATATATATCTTAAAATAATTATAGCATTAATACTTATTTTAATTTTTAATTTATAATTAATATAATAAAAATTATAATTTATAAAGCTTTATCAATTTATAATATAGAAATTTATTTAAGATACATACAAAAAACTCTTATCGAAGTTGAAAATTTAAATAAAAATTTTAGTAAATCATTCTATAATCTAATAAAATGGAAGGCTTCAAAAAGGGTTTCTATACTACCTCCTTAAAGAAGGAGAGGAAACCAGAAGCAAATCTCGGACAGTCTTCTTACACTTAACCTTATCTTTTTTCTTAATAATATTAACAACCTGGAACATAATAGAACTACGAAGAACGGAAATAGACTCAGAAAAGCACTCATGTGCTTACTCCAACGTCGGAGGAGAAACCTAGAAAACAGGCGAAATCTGCTTTGCACCAGGAGGTTACAGAATTTAATTTTTAAGGCTAGATGAGCACGAAACAGCTCATTAAAGTTGTATTAAACCTCCAGGAAGAGGTCAAAAAGCTAAGGAAGAACAATGAGAAGTTAAATCATTAACTTAACCTAGCAGAAGAAATAGAGCAAGACTCATGAGGAAAAAGAGCTAAGCACCTTTTGAAACATATCACAAAGTCAGAATAGCAATTCTAAAATTAGCTTTAGAAACAGACTGAACTGGATAATAGACTCATAAAATAGAAGAGAAATTGTAAACATTTAAGAAAGATCAAAGCGAAACTGGAGCTATAAAAATGGAAATCGAAGCCTAAAAAGAACAAATCCATCAAGAAAAATAATTAAAAATCAAAAAGAAATGTTTCTGCTGTGGAAGCATATAACATCTTTATCGGAAGTGTTGGAAATTTTAATAGAAATAAAGAAACTATTGGATAAAAGAGCAAAAAAAGAAGAAAAAAGAAGAAGCAAGAATGAAAAGAATGTATTGTAACCCGGATGGTTCAATATATAAGATCAAGATGGAATTAAGGCAAGTTAAAGGAGGGAAAACCTGGAAAAATCAGAATTACTAATCTCGTTAAAATTGGGCAACCCGAACTTTTATATTTAACAGCAGGGAGCATGAACTGCTGTTTCCTGACGGGCTTGAAAATTCCTAAAACAGAAAACATAAATTAATATTATTATTATCATTCTATAATCTTGTTATCTTTTTACTTTTTTTGATTTATGCATTCAAATTTTAATAATTTTTCTGTTTTTATATAAGTTACTAAGATTTAAAGGCATCTAATCTAAAAATATTTTAAATTTATATTTTTATAAAAATTAATTATCGATAATTAGTTAAATTAACCAAAGATGAATAAGTTGTTTAATTTAAAAGTGTATAGATAACTTGAATTTACTTATATTTTTCAATTTTTCACATTTTAATAGTTCTTCCTTATTATTTTTCTCTATTTCTTAAACTTTATTAAATTTTATTTTATTTTATCTAAAAATGTTATTCCTTTTTTAGTCATTTATAAGCAGTACCATATTATTATATACGTAGGAAATAATCTTGATTATATATATTTGTAGCTAAATTTAATTGAAATAAATATTTGTATTTTGTAATATTTAATTTGAAAAAATATATAAAAAGAAATACTATATAATTTAAAATATCTATCTATTCGCATCTAATTCCTTATATATTTTCTTTATTACTTTAAATAATTGAAAGATAGAAATAACTAGCATAAGATATTTAGCTAAAATGGAAATATTTATAAATACAATCATTTCTTAAACCCTTTATATAATTTTTTTTTCTAGGATATGTCTTTATCATAGTAAGTAATCTAAAAATAACGAAGCACTTATTATTTTTTAGTTAAAATTTTATCAAAAAAAGGTTTTAAAAAATGAAAAAAAATTGATAGAGATTTTGTCTGAGAAATATTATAATTTATTTAATGAATTGCCATTTATATGGTATTTATTTCTTCATAAATACTATATTTATTATTAAAGAATATGGTTGATGGCTACTGTCAGCATGACTTTTAAGCTAGCTGTCGTGGATAAAAGTGGATTGGCCTAAGAGGATAGTTTTAACTTAATTGATTCTTGCTGATACAAAAATCGAGTGATGGTATTTCCTCTCTCTTAGTTAAGGAATAAAATTTTTTACCTTTTCATATCACACAATAAGGCAGAAGATAAAGAAGATATAATGAAATTGGAGAGTTTTTTAATTTTATATAGCAATTATCTAATTTTAGAAAATTTATCATATGAAAAAAATAAAAATATATGATTATTTCAGACTTTAATTTGGAAAAAATGAAGTGTGTCAAATATGAAATCAAGCTTGAAACAATAATGACTTGAGTTAGATTCAAAATACAAGGAAAAAAATCTTAAATTAAGAGAACACTAAAAATTATTTTAAACTCATTTCGTGAAAAAATAAATAATTGTGATGCTACGTTAATTAATTAATTTATTTTAAATTTTTTTAAAGAAAAGCTTTTAATTAATCTTTTCTATATAAACTTCAATAAATTTATGATTAAGATTAAAAATATTTTATAGATAAAATTCTTAATACATATTTTTATTACTATTTAAAATTATAAATTATCTTTAACTATCCTTTTTGAATTTTAATTAAAATTTAAAATAAAATGTTGTCATTGCTAATTACTTTTTTGAGTATGAGATTTTGAAATTTAATGACTTAAATCTTATTTAGTTAGTAAATTAATTAATTTTTACTTTTTTAGATATTTTTCTTCTATTGAAATTTTTAAATTTTTAGGATTTGTATATAAATATATTTTTCTATTTACTAATATTTGTTAAATTGCTCAAATTGTTTAGAATTTTTCGAAAAAATAAAAAAATAAACTTTGGTCAATATATTATTTATTCAAACCTATATGGATATTTTTATTTGTATATTTAATTTTTGTCTACACTTTCTGAAAACTATTATTAATTTAAATATGAAAATGTAATAAAATATATTCTTATAATATATACAAACTATCTAATTTATTTTCCTTTCTAATTATAGTGTAGATATTTTAATTAAAATTAAATTAAAGCTTTCTTTACTTTATTTAGCTTTTCATTTTATGAGAATACTTGGATTAGGAAATTTTTTGAATAAATTATTGAATACTACTTTTCTGATCAGAATCTAATAGCAATAGTCTTATTTATATGATTATTTAAATATATTAGGAGTAAAACTAAAATAAAAGTAGAAATTTATTAATTAGACTTGATTATTATCCTTTTCCAATCATGGGTTTCTTTTAACTAATTTTAATTAAATATTTATATTAATTTTCCTTATTTAATAATTATTAATCTTCTTAAACTACTTTTGATTCCCATAATCATGAATATTTATCAATATGTGACAAAACAAATAAAGGTGAATTTATTTTATTATATTATAGTAAATCTAATCCATATTTAAGCATTCATTATTGTGGGAATTAAAAAATTAAGTTAATTACTTTTTATTATAAATATGAATTATAAAAATAAAATTTAATTTTAATCGAAATAAGGTTATATCAATTGAATAAATGAAGCAAAAGTTTCTTTTTTAGATTTTAAAATTAAATAATTTAAATTAATTAAAAATTTAGTTATAATAGTATATTTATAATCTTATAAAAGCTTTTACTGTAGAAAGGAATATAATTAATTATTTCTTTCTATAAAAATTTGCTTAAATCGCTATTAACTTCTGTAAATCAGCAAAGCCTTAATTTCAAAATAAAAGAAATTATATTTTTTTATTTAGGATCAAGTTTTAGGATTGGTTGATTAAAATTCACAACACTCTCATATTGAATAATCCACAAATTACAAAATCTTTATTCTTTCAAAATATGGTCAATTGCAAAGTAACAAAACTTCATTTTGTTCATATTTATTTCTAAAGTTTCTTTTATAGAGTAGATTGCGTCTACTTTCTAATTTAGTAAAAGAAATTTTATAGTAAAATAGAAGTTATTTTTATAGTAGTTTCTTTAATTTCTAAAATTAAATTAAAAACTTACATTTAAAGAATTATCTTTAAACTAATTTTTTTATTTTAACTTTAATAATCCTCTTTATTTCTATAAAGAAACCTAAGATACAAGATAAAATTACTTTTTTATCAATTTGACTCTGAAAATGTTCTTTACTATACTGATAATATCAATTGAGCAAGTTAAGTTATTAGCTAAAAAAAGATATTATATCTTGTAAATAAAACTCATTGGAATAAAAAACCTATAAGTAAAATGAACATTTCTTGACTAATAAATTTATCAATTGAGTATTTCTCTTTATTTGCTAAAATAGCAAATAAATATATAAATTTAATTAGAAAATAAAAAAATTCCGAGGATAGATAAAAGTATGAAAATAATTAGAAAAAAAGATTGTAATAATTTGCTACTTACGCTACAAAATATAAACATAGTTTAAATAAACTATTATATATTAAATTAAATATAAATTAATTTATCAATTTATAACTATATAATTTTAAACGTATATACTTAGTACGTAAATAGAAGATTGATATTTTATTGCTCGAAGAAATATAGATGATTTAGTAATAAAAAAATAGAAAATACTAATATTTGATATATTTTAAGATCTAATACTATAAATACTTTTTCTTGATTGTAAATTTTATTTATAAATAAAGAAATATAATGTTATAGATGCTATAATTTAAATAGTAAATTTAAATAATTATTTTTAATTTATTAATCTAAATAAACTAATATTTAAAGTTAAAATTTATTTTATTTCTTAATCACTATCAGATAAAACTTTAATTTAATAAATTTTTATAAAAGCAAAATTTACTTTTATCGTGTATAGCAACATATTATTAATAATTTTCGCTTAAAAGAAGAGTTTTTATTTAGTTATATATTTTAAAAATTTAATTAAATATTTTATAAATGATCTAATTAGAAATTTTGCTAAATAATTTGTAAATTTAGCCTATTTATTTTTGTTTGTTTATTATCTTTAAGTTTGCTTAAACTTACTTTAATTTTGTAATAATTTCTTCTTTATAGATTTTATTTAAGCTGAGAAAAAATGATTTAATTATTTGATATATGGTATTTCTTTACATAGCTATTAAAATATTTAAAGTAGTTATTAATTAAAAATATAAAAGTATGAGAATATCTATAGTTAAGATTAAAAATTTTAATAGTGCTTAGATAAAATAAATAAATTATAAATGAATTTAAATAATGAAAATAAAAATAATTAATTTAATATATTATTTTTATATTTTTTAATATTCTTTTTTATCTTTATTTTTAAAACTATGTTAGATATTTTATTACTTTATTTTCTTATTTTTACCTTTATCAACTTCTTTCATTATTATTATGCTTTAATCTTTTATTTATAAAGCTTATTATTATAAATAAGATGGATTAGAACATTCGACTCTCAAAAAACGCAATAAAAAAGTTAGGAGGTTTTCTGTTTAGGAAATGCAAAAAGTCGAAAAGAAATATGAAGAATCAAGTTCGGACTCGTAAGGTAAAATAATGATCGGAAAGGTCATAACTGAAGAGCCTAACAATTAAATTCCTAAAGAGATATTAAAAATGATTTAAGAAATTAAAAAATTATATCCCAATAAGAAGAGGCTATTTTAATCAAATTATGTAAATATGGGAACTGGAAACATAAATGTGTAGAATATCTTAATGAAAATTCTAAAAAATCAGCTTATCGAGATTAAACTTGTAACGGAAGAGCAACTTAATCTTTAATCTTAATAAAGCTTCAAATTAAACTCGAAAAAGGTCATAGAATATATTCCATCACAAATTAAAAAATAAATAGCTAAAAATTAAAATAATTGAAAATAATTACATACAAAGATTGGAAAAATATAAAAACAAATATTCTCAAAATAATCTGAAATAATGACTATTAAAAAATATGTCGATTCTGCCAATCTCCTCAACATCTGTTATGAAACTGCTGATAATGAAAGAAATTAACTGAAAAGATTAGAAAAGTACATGAAGATTATTAAATAAACTATGGATAACGTCAGCAGGTATTTATAAACAAAAACTTCCTGTGTATCCTCATGAAAAGCAATAGTGGTAGCCACCCACTTTCAAAAAAAGGTCACTGTACGTGGCCACACTAAAAAATCCGTACGTAGGAACTGGTTGAAATCCCAAGAAACGCAAAAATTGACTAGCTTTACGCTTATATTATTATTGTTAGAAACTATTATTACAAAAATTTAGATTCTTTATAAAATAATTAGAAGAAAAATATTTAGTATTGATTTTAATTATAAAAGACTTAATTAATTTACTTAATGCTTCAAATAACTAGTCATTAAATTAAATCTAATAAATGTTTATTAATTTCCTTTTTTTTTATATATATAATCCTAAATTTATTTATACATTTTCATTATTATTATTAATAAAAGGAAAAATTATCAATAATTTATACTATTTTTAGTTTTTCCTGAAAGTATGAAAAATTCTATTAATCTATCTGTTCTATAAAATTAAATTCATTATTATATTAAAAATGCTTTCTAAGAAATAACAGAACTTTGAACAAAAACCTATAAAAGGAAAATCTTATAAAATATAAAAAAGTCATATTTACAATGGATGAAAGTAAGGCACAAGATTGATACAACGAGCATTAACCACTTGGAAATCCAGAATTAAAAAACTCTCAGCACATACTTAAATAGAATTATTAACCAACTCCCTAAAAGATTTTATGCTAAAAAACAGATAATTTTCTGAGGAAGTAGAAAAATTAATAATGTTTTTGCTTGAGAAGCAATAAATCAATATAAGAAATAGAAAAAAATTAGATAAAAGAATTTCTTAAATTTAAATATTAAATTCAGGCAGCACCATTTTGTTGTTAACAGAATTAATCAGATCCTAAATAGAAAATGAAGCCTCAAATAAAAAATAAACAGTAAATATTAATTTAAAATAACCAGTAAATTTAAATTAGATTAGGATTAACTAAATAATTAAGTGAATAATTTAGCAATTATAATTTATCTTTAATTATTTAATGACTATACTAATAATATCATTATATTTTGAACTATTTTATAGTTTTATTCTGTTTCTTAATATAAATTGCTTAAAAGATATAAATTTTACTTTTATAGAAAATAAAATTGTTTATATAAGCATTTAATTATTAAATATTTAAGAAAATAATTTTATACTTATTCATCTAGTCAAATTAGTTAAGCAAATAAAGGAAAGTTAATATGAATAGCAGGTTATTATTCTATGAATAAGAAATCTAAAGTTAATTATTTGATAAATTAACATTTTCTATTAAAGGAACATTTATGAATCATTTCACTCCCTAGTTTTGATTGCTTTTTTTATTAAAAACCCAGAAATTAATTTAAAAGCTTTAAAATTGTTTCTATCTTTCCAAATAGTGAGTATTAGCTTTAAGATATGTAAAGCTTTTTTAATTCTTCTAATAGTATGATACTCTAAATTTTTAAATTATTTACTTTTTACAAATATTATTTTATATAAAGAGGCTTTCACTCGTATAGTTCTACCTTTTAATTTCCGCTGAGTATTTAATATTTTTATTATTCATGGGCATTTTTAAAAGTTTTGCGTGCGACGAAAATGAATTAAATAATTTGAATTAAATTTTAGAAAACTTTCATATTTACCTATCTTGGCAATTTTAAATGATATAAAATTTCCCCATGATATGATCCAAATCTGTTTTAAGACATAAAATGATTAATAATATGATATTATACATGATTAAAGTAAAATCTACTTGTGAATTTGTTAAGGTTAAAGATTGATCTGATAGTGATTATAAAATAATTTTGAAGGCTTTAGAATTGTTTCATTTAGTTTTATAAATAATAATTTTAAATTTTAATATTACACTTATAGCATTTCAATTCTGAATTATTTATCTTTTATTAAATATAAAAACTAAATTATGCAATATAAATTATATTATATTACTTTATTTAGATTAAAAATTAAATCTAATTTAATTCTTTTATTATTTAATCTTACTATCAAAAGAAAAATCATAAACACAAATAATTTTAATATATAGATCTTCTAAAGGTAAGATTAGCTTTATAAATTACAATATATACTGCCTTAGTTTTTATGTGAAATTATTTATATTTTGAAATGCACCGCTTGAATAATTTTTATTAGCATCTATGACATTCTTATTTAACTTTAGTTATAATAATTAATTTTCTAAATATTTTTTATAGCAAATTATTTTTACTTTTAATATATAGAAATTAAAAATCTCACACTTTTAATGTATTTACTTATTAATTAAGATTTTATTTATCTACATCCATTTTTAGTTTCATTAGTTAAAATAATTTGAAGAAAATATTTAGGTGATTAAGTTCTTTTAGAAATTTTAATTTCTCAAGTTAATTATAATTACATAAATGTTTGTTTTTGTTTGATTTTTTTGCTTCATAGCCATTCTTATAACTAATTACTTTTTAATCTTTAAAATGTTTACAGTATTTTAATACACTTTGTAATTATCCTTCTGATTTTATAAGGTACGCTTTAGCAAGTTTATTTGAATGAAGATAGTTCTTATATTTAAATTCTTTCTGTGAATCAATTTATAAGTAAACTTTTTGTTCTAAAGTTTTAACAAGTTTAAAAAAGTTTAAAAATGTTATATATAATAATATAAATTACTAAATTTCTTTCATAATACTAACATTTATTAGAAATGTTTATAAGAAAATCCAAAAAATATTATGTTAAGATTTTGTAATTTTCTAAATCTTTTTTATTGCAAAATTAATAAAAGAGAAATCAATCTTTAATACTAGTACTTTTTTCTGCTTTTTTGACAAGCATCAAATTTAGAAAGATAGAAGTATCTGATTGTTTGCTTCTTAAATTTGTTGCTTATTGATGTAAATTATATAGTTAACTTTTAATTGTTTGATTCCATTAATTATATCTAAATTAAGATATATTTAAACAATCATTTTTTACTTTTAATTTTTAATATCTTTTACAAATATACACTAGGTGTATTTATTATGATTATTTATTTTAAATTATATCTTGAGAAAATATATTTAACTTAGCTAATTTTATCTAATAATTCATATTTCGTTACGATTTTAATAAAGTATAAACTAAAAAAATAGAAATAACACCTAATTAGGATAAAAACTTAATATTTCCAAATTTTTTCTTAAAGTTAATTTTTATTTATAATAATGATCTATATTCATTCAAAAATATCAAATAATCACATTATTACAGCTTTAAGATATCCATTTGTTTCCATAAAAACATTTTTAATTTCATAATACTAAATAAATAATAGTTAAGATTAACATTTCTTTAAGTTACTATTTTGCTAACTTATTCTATCTTATAAATTTATTTCCTTTTTGTGATTGAAAAACTTAAGCTTTTAAGTTTGTTATCACCTTTTAAAATTGATTATTATGAGTAAGCAAATATTTTAATAAAATTTTAATAAGTAGATTAAAATAATTTGATTGGATTAATGTTTTAATAGACTTTAATTTAAATATTTTTATTCAATTTTAAGAATTATTCATAGCTTTATTATTTTTTTATAAAACCATGCAATTATTAGGTGGCTAGTTACAATTATTTATAATATTTATATATTTTTTCATTATAATTAACTTTATGCTGATAGAAAAGAGCTTAAAACAAATTCCAAGAATCATACAAATCATAGTAGAATCAAGACTATTAATTATAACCACTTTAGTATTGGATAATCAGATACTAAATAAAAGCTGCTAAAATAGTAGGCACATTATAACTAATTATTTTATATGAAGAAATATTACAATTATACCAAAAATTACTTTAGCTAAGATATTGGTAAATATTAATGCATTCATGTATATTACGTTATATCATTTTCAAGGATTGATAAACCACTTCAAACTAAAATCACTCTAATAAACTAAATTTATCAAATTTAATAAAAACTAGCTCTTTTATATCAAACCAAGAATATCGGAAGTAAAATTCTAAAATTAGTTTGTTCAAAAGTAAAATGCCTTTTTAGCAAAAATCTAACTTAAATTAGCGTTAAATTTAAAAAGCTTATAAAGGAAATAAAGAGTGTAAACAATATGGAAATAAAATTATAAGAAATTGCAAAAATAAATTTTTATTTTAACTAAATACTGATGCTTGGAATGAAAAAAGTTTCATATGTTAGATAGTTCATTCTTAAATAAATATAACCAAGAAGTATTTTACTAAATAATGTATAAACTAACGAAAAGTTATTAGAAAGAGTTTGAAGAGCTTCTAGACATAAAAGAACATTAAAAATTATTAATGCCCTTTAATAAGCAAACTGTGCAAAATAAAAATAATTTTAGACCTTTAATGAGTACGTGAAAGAAATATTTAAACTCTTATAAAGAGATTTCAAAGTTAGATTTAACTAAAAGCGGAGTTATTTTATTAAGTTAAAAATAAACAAATAGAATAATTGAATTTTTTTAAAGCAAATGAAATATTAAAAGGAATCCTGTGAGTTGCATGCTTTAAATGTGAGATGTTTGATCTTAAGAATACCAAATGAAGTAGAAGAAAATGCATAAAGCATTTATAAATAAAATGGGCAGATTGATTTATGTTAAGCCTTTAGAACTTTAAATTTTATGCTAATTGCATGTTAGCAAAAAAAGAACATATTAATTTTGAGGAAATCTTTTTAAGCATTTGAATTTAAGTAAGACCTCCTATGAGTAATTATTTACAGAAACTTTAAAAAAATATGCTTTACGGACGACATAATTGAGTCGTAAAAGAAATGTAAAGCTTTAAAAACTTTTGCTAGAAATATAAATTTTTTATATATATATAAATTTTCTACTTAAGCTTAATTTTAAGATAAAATAGTTATTTTCTAAAATAAAAATTGTAATATAATTAAATTAGAAATATAATATTTTTATTTTCAAATTTAAATTTTTTTAAATAATTACAAAATTTTTTTTTTGGTTTAGTACAAGTAAATCTGAATAATTACAAACTTATCTCTTTTTTTAGAATTTGATGGTTCCCATAATTTTCTTTTTAATTTCTTGTTATTTTACTATTTACGTCAATTTTTTAAACTTTATGCAATTTTATAAAATTTATT
This sequence comes from Loxodes magnus, assembly GCA_946699065.1. Taxonomy (NCBI): domain Eukaryota; phylum Ciliophora; class Karyorelictea; order Loxodida; family Loxodidae; genus Loxodes; species Loxodes magnus. Next base: position 103,627 of record CAMPDV010000651.1, read on the forward strand.
GAGATTTTTGGTAAATTAATACTATTACTTATGTCATTTCTTCGAAATTTACCCTTTTATGGTAATCGTTTATTTTAAAATTATTTTAACCGTTATGAATAGTCCTGTATCTACCTTCATGATAAACTGTTGTTTTCAGTTTATATATATTTTGTTAAATCGAGACTTAACTTTAATCTCCTTATATTAAGTTTGTTAAATAAAGGAATTAATTAAATTAAATTTTGTTTTAAATTTTTGATTAATTTTACTCTATTTACTTTGCAAATAGCTATTATAATATATACTACTTATAATAATTTTGTTGCTTGGCATTATTAGTTTATTAGTTATGCTTTAAATTATCACATTTTTAATTTTTATCACCCTTCAAATCCTAAGCTTATTATCGATTAAATTTTTTAAAGTTATGTATATTCTTTTCGCAAATATATTCTATTGTGTCAAAATTAAGAAGAATATATAATATTTTAGCTTTAGTTATTAAGTAGTATTTAAACAATTAATCAATGACTATTTATTTCTTTTTTATAATTTTAATTATATTATTTCTAGCATTTATTAAATGTTTTAAAAATAAGTTTATCATCTAAAAGACAAACTTAATAAAGATAAAAGCTTCTTATTAATCTTATTATTATTCTTAAAATCTTAGCAATACATATTCATTATTTTAAGTAAGAATCATACTTTTACATTTTCTAATTTAAAACATTCTAAAATTCATTAACAAATTTTTGACTAATATTTAATAAGAATCTAGCTTTAAATTTGTATAGAATTGCGATAAAAGAATTTATTCAGCATCAAGAGTTTGGATTATAAAATCTTATAAATTAATTTTCTGCACTTTCTAGTTACTATTATAACTGTTAGTTTATTTTTTCTTTATTTTATTATTCTGAATAATTTCCATAATTTTTATTAACATCTATGAATTTCTTTTTTATTTAGATTTGTGTCTTTTTAAATATTAGTTTTTTTAAAGACATTATTCTTATACAATTTCAGTTTCTATACTCAAATTTTCAGATTATTTTTTAAGAAACTTTATCTTAAATTTTATTGGCTTTAGTTAAAGTCTTTAAAAAAGTCTATATGATCTTTCTTTTCTTTCTTTCTTTCTTTTCTTTTTTTAATTTAAATATTCTTCTAAATTTATTAGTTCATTTTTCAACTCTTTTTTTAATTAAAAACCAATCATCTTCATTTTTATAAGTTATTGTAGTCATATTAACTTACCTATTTTTACTAATTTATATGATCATTAGACTATGTTGTTTATAATTCCATAATTATAGAAAAAATGACTATTTTGAAAGTTTTAATATTCTTAAATTTTTAATTATTTAATTATTTCTAAAAATTATTTTTTTATTTCTCATATTTATTTCTTAATTAATTTTCCAAATCTAATTCTATAATCAAAGTTTTTCGTATTTTTTATGCTTAAAAGTCTTTTAAACGTAAATTCTTTTAATTGTTAAAGCTTTTAGGCTGTACTGAGCTCTTTATTTCCAATATTAATAAACATTTTTTTCAATGGTAGTTCCTTAAAATTTATGAATAGTTTATAGCATCATATAAAAGCAAATTAATTATTATGATCCTAAATTTCATCGAGTGTAAAGCTATGTTTTACAGAAAATATTGGTACCAAATTATTAAATTTTTTCTTTTATTTTTAAGTTAATTATTTTAGCGATGTTCCTTTATAATTTTCAATTTCTATTAATAGACATAATGGTAATTTATGTTAAAACTAATCTATACTTATCAAATAATATCTCTTATGAAACCTGTGGCTCTATTTATTAATCCAGATCTAGTATTTAAATTTTCAGTTAACATTATTCAAGCATTAATACTTAAAAATAGATATTTTCAAGTCATTATAATTTATTTTAATAATTCATTTAATTTTGACTTTATCTTTAGATTCGATACAAAAAATAGGTTTATTTAAACTTTATAAAATTTTAAATTATGAGATTATGATTTCTTTCTCATACTAAAAACACAAGTTTAATTTTAAAGTTCTTCTAAGCTAAGTATTTGCTAAAAACTTTCTTATAAGTAGTTATATAATTCTTTATCAATTTCACCATTTCTTATCTTATTAAAATTTATTATAAAAATTTAATCCTTTTATCGCAATTATTATTCCAGAAATACTATAGCATTTAATTTTTTAAATGTAATAAATCTTTCTATATCATTTTGTCTATTTTTTAATTTTATTTTATTGAGAATATTTACTTACCTTTAACTGGAGGTAACTGAGCAAAATCTCCTACAAAAATTATATTAAAGCCTCCATAATCTTTTTCATTTTCATTTATTTATTATAGTCTTTTTTCAATTTAAAGTCATTATTAAGTACTGAGCATGCTTATTTCATCTATTATTATTCAATTTATATTTTTTAATTAATTTTATTTTTCTTTAATTACTTTTTATGTTAAATCTTTAAATTTACAAGTTATTGGCTGATTTTTTAAAGAATATATAGTAACTCCGTTAATTGCTTTTGAAGGTTTACCAGTTGCTGCACATTTATTAGTTCATTTTTCATTAAAATTTATTCTATTTATTTAATTAAAAAAGATTTTATAGTATCAGCAGATCCTAGTAATAATAATTTACTTTAAATTTTATTTTATATGCATTTTAAATATATTATGAGTTATTAACTTTCTAATAATGTTATTATGTTTTCTACTTGAAATTAGTTTAACTTTTATTATTTATTTTTCTATTTTAAATTCAATCCCATTTTTTAAGCATTTTTTCTTAATCATAATATGTTTTTACTCATTTACTTATTTTGATGCTTCAAATAAAAATTTTAAAATTCAGAACATATTTAAAATTTTTCTAACTTTTCTTCATCCATCAAATCTTTTTCTATTAGGTATTTTCTTCTACTTTTTTATAAATATTGTTAAATGTTATTTATAAAAAATTTTAATATTATGTTTAAAATAGATATGGATAATTGAGCTTAAGTTTTTAAAACTACTTACTATTTTTATATTAGCTTCATAATTAAATTTTTTATTTTTTAGTTAAACTATTATTTTCTTATAATTTTAACAATCTTGACGTTTTCAAGCTTTAAATAATAACAGATTTCTTTAAGCTATTTAACTTTAAGTATGTTAATCATTATTATTTTCTTAAATATATGGCATAGGTAACACTATTATTTTATCAACAATTTTATTTCTTTATACTATTTTTTATTTTTTAATTTAAAGTTTATACAAAACTCGTAACATGTCATTTGTTCTAAACTTGTAAATTTTTAAGAATTTTTAAATTAAGTTGGTATATATTAAGTTTACATTCTTTAAGCATAGTAATCGATCATTGTTTTTCTTAAAACCAAAGAATTATTATAAATTTAATTATAATCATTGCAGTTTAATTATTGTTAAAATTCATATATTTTCTTCATTTTTTTAAAATTTATCTATTTTATGTTTTCTCAATTTAATTTGATTATTTAGTGAGAACAATTATAATGTTTTCTTTTGTCTAAATTTCGCATTATTCCCGAATACTATAATCTTTTTACTTACCGGATTATTTTAAGTTAATTAAAATATTTATTTTTTTTGTAAGTATTTCTTATCAAATTTTATTTAAACTAAAAACATTTATAAATAAAAAAGATTATCATGAATTAGCATTTGTCAATGTAATAAATAAAGTTGAAGTTCATTTTACTTTTTAAAATTACATTAGTTCGATATTTTTCACTTTCCAGAAATTTTTACTTCCTAAAATTATATTTTTATAACTAAAAATTTAATTAGAATATTTTCTAAAATCTTATTTTAATAATTACTTAAGTTATTCCAGTGTTAAATTTTAATTTAATTATTATGTTTTAAAATATAAACTCAAATGTTTTTAGATCATTCAGTTATGCTTAAAATTAAAAAAGTTACAAAAATCTATAATTTTAAGTAAATTTAATCCTAAAGGTATTTTTATTATTAATTTAGAAATTAAATAAAATTAAATGATTAAATGCCTCCAAATAATCAACTTCTATTAATCTATTTTAAATAATCGGGTCTCCTTATCCTTATGGAAGGAAATAATATTGTTGCTATATTTTATGTCGAAAAAATTGCTTTTTAATTTAAAAAATTTAATTTATCTTATTCAGACATAAAACTTTATTTGATCTTTTATAAATTTTTTAATCCAACTTAATTAATAATTGTTGTTTTAGCAGCAAATTAACCAAAATTTAAATAATTGAAAAGATGGTGGGAGCTGAGAATGACCTTCATGACTAAACTTTCTGGTTTTATGGCTAGGAACAAGTTCCTTTCCTTCGCTGAGAAAGTTTCTGGTCAGAGTCATTTTCTGAAGGGAACGCTGTCTTTGAGATTATCCGCTCTTGGTAGGGGCTTGAAGCCTGGCTGCTCATAGCGATGGAGCTCCCTAGCAGCTGTGCCTGAAGCACAACAGGATATCCCTGTTATTCCATAAAAAGATAGCGTCGGGTCGTGCAATCGGAAAGGAGTTTCCGGTCCAAAAAATTTTTTAGTTGAAATTAATTAACCAAAATTTATACCGTTTCTTTATGATTTGATTATTTCATTTTATTCTCTTAAATGGTATGCACTAAATTTTAATTAATTTGATTATTTTTTTCTGTTAGCATAATATTTTATGAGCTTTAGTTACTTTTTATTCTTAAATTTTCTCTATTTTTCATTTATTTAGTTAATATTTTAAACTGATTCATTTCTTTTATATGATACTTATTTTTTTATTTCAATTAACTATATTTAGCCTTAAAATTTAAATTAAATTCTAAATCTATTTAATTTATTTGAATGTTTAAAATTTTAATTCTTCTTTTTGTTCTTAAAAATCTTAATATTATTTTATTAATTATTAAATTTTGTCATAATCTTATTATTCGTTCAAAAAAATCCATTAACCTAATAATTACTAACTATTAATTTTTAAAAGGTTTATAAAATTCTAGTTAAAAACTTAATCTTAAAATGATTTATTATTTTTTATTTATTAATAGCTTAATTATTCTAATTTTTATCAACTGATATCCATTTTATAAGTTTATTAATATTTTCCTGCAATAATTTATAAAATTTCTATTTCGTCTAAATTATGTGGAAAATTTTTGATAAGGTAAATAAATTTTTATTAATTGTTAAAATTTGCCTTTATTTTATTAGATTAAATAATCTTAAAAAACTTTTTGTAATTACGAATCGCTTCAAGCAATTAATAATTACTCAATTTGATTTAAATATCCTAATTCTAAAAAATTTCAATGATATCATGTTATTTTCTTTACCAAAGTTAAAAAAGAAGATTTATTAGCAATTTTTATTTGAACATTTTTTATATTTATTATCATAATTTCAAATCATTTTTGCTTTACATAATTTACAATTTTTATTTTTAAACTCTTTTTAAAATCTTAAGCAAATTAATTTTCAACATTTCGATCTTTTATTTGGGTTTCTTCGCAACCCAAACATTTATAAAGATTAAATCTTTCTAAAGCACCAGCAAAATATTCAAAACCAGAAGCATATATAAATTAATGCTTTCAAAAATTTTCGTTCTAAACTTGAAAATATTATTAGTAATTTATTTTTAATTTATTTAAAACATCTTTGCTTAAATTATTTATTTATTCTTTTATTTAAATATTTTTCTAATCAATAACTATTGACTCATTTTTATTTGATTGCTTGAGTTATAATTTTACCTTTTAGATCTATTAATTTTATTATAAGTTTTATTATGTTTAATCGTTAATACCTTAATCTAACTATATTTATTCTAAAAATAATTTTAGATTCTTGCTTAAATTTGATTTCAAATTTATATATTTTTTTTTTAATTTTTAATCTCTTGGAACTCATTCTTTTTAATAAAAAATACTTCTATTAAAATTTTATTTTTCTTATTTTTTAAATAATAATTTGATCTTTAAATGTTTTTACAATTTTATATTTTACAGCTTCGATCTTTTAATCTTTTTTTAATCAAATCCACCACCTTTTCTTTTACTATTTGCTCTTTAAATATTTTAAATTTCAGAAAAAGTTAGAAACTATTCTGTTTTTTACATCCAATTTTTATAAATTTACTTTCAGTAAAATTAAGCAAAAAACTGCTTCCATCTAACTTCTCATTCAACTAAATGCTTGATGAATCAAGCTAGTTTAAATAGCTTCATCATAAGAAAAATTAAAAATATTTTTTTATTTAAGTAGTTTACTACTGTATTCTTAATACAGCCTTTTAATTTACTGTGTTTTTTGGGTGTAGAACCTCCTCTTAGACTTTTTTAAACATTATAAATAAATTTTTCTTTAAACATAAATCGTCATGAGACTTTAAAACTTATGGTTTTTTCAAATAAATCAATTTTTTTGCTTTTTCATAAGATGAGCGAGATAAAAAATCAGATTCCCTTGCTTGTAATAAAAATCAGGTATCAAAATAAAAAAAAAAATGAAATAAATCAGAGAAATCATGAAAGCCTTGTAAAAAACTATTAGAAAGAAAAAATTTACATTCAAATCTTTTTAATTTTCTTTACTAAGTTGAAAAACTACAGTAGAAAGTTTCTAATCTAAAAAAACAATTCAATCAAAAGTCAAAGTTCTTATCAAATCTAGTATCTGTCCAAAAGAAGCTAGCAAAGTCAGTCAGATCCAAAAATTCTCGTTCATCAACGAGGCCCATTAAGAGTATAAAAATCATTAAATTAAAAAAATTCTTAAGAAACTCTTTTTGTGTTAAAAATTCTCAGACCAATAGAAAGGATCAATGAAAAACTAAGTTGATTCTATGAAGACGACATAAATCTGAAGCGAGATCTCCTGAAGTTCTTATCCATCTTTGAAAAAACCGTTAACAAGTCTAAAAAATATTTCTAAAAACTTAATGAAACTATTATATAAAAGATTTAGACATCATTTAATTTTAAAAGAAATTTGTACTTTTCAAATTTTTTTTGAGAAAAAAATTGTTTGAGATTCGTAAATTAAAATCTAAAAAATAAATAAAATAAAATTATAACAGAATTTATTAGAAAAAAAAGAAGAAAATAGAATCGAAAGAAAAAAAGTTGCTTTATTGCGCTAAAAAATAAAATAATTAACTTTGAGAAAATTAAACTCGAAAAATAAAAAAAAAGATATCGATACTAAAAATAATTTAATAAAAGATCGAAAGAGTAAAAAATTTAAAAGAGAAAAATAAAAAAATTTAAATCAAAATAACTCATGGATTTTAATATTAGAAAAAAACTAAAAACTATAATCATGATCTAAAAAAATAAAGTAAAAGAATCCAAGGGAAAACAAATTATTTGCAACAATATTTACAAAAAAACTATACTACATGATTACACTTTAAGTGATTAATATTTATTTTTAATTAAACTTCAATTTAATAATTATTTTAAGTTTTTCCTCATTTTGTCTAAAAATACTCGAAGTCAAAATAGAACTATAACATTTCTTTATTACTCTAGACAAAATGATTTCCTAACTTTTATCTAAAATAGTACATCATATCATAAGGGCCGATTTCAAAATAGTAAACAGATCCACCTAAAGGAATTCAAAGATCTACACAACGATTAACTTTGAAAATTTTATTATCATGTCTGTTATACATTCTCTCATTTAAATAAATAGGAAATTGACTAGCATTTATAAATTATGTATCTGTAAATCTCTGTTTTCTTTGAATCGAGTTTAAAATATCTGAAAACTCTTAAAACTAACCAACTTGAGGCTTTTGTGGAAATGAAATTGTTAAATTAGTTAAACTTTTTCATAATCTATAAAATTTCTAAAATCTATCACTAATTATGCATCTATCTTTTTTCTAATCAAATAAGCATGGATCAGGCTCATAGTAGTTTTGAATATTTTTCCTAATTTATTATAGTTTTTCTTTAGTTTCGCTATATTCTGTCTCTTCTTATTTTATATTCTCATATCACTCTTTTTACTTTTGAAATGCTTATAGTCACTACGGAATTTCTGACTTATTTTAATATAACTCTTGCTTCCATAGGGTTTTTATTTTAACTTCAAGAGAACTTTAGAAAGTTTACAAAAATTAGTTATCTCAGTGTTTTCATAAAATACTAAAGTATAATCAAATTAATTATCAAAATTATTTTGATTAACTATTAAATTTCAAGTTGATTCTCACTTGTCAATATATTTAAAGTCAAGTACTTTATCTCAATATATATAAGACATAACAAGTATGAATTCCAAAATAAATTAAAATGATATAAAGTCATAGATAAAGTTATGTTCTTTATTGCTTGTATCTTATTTCTTTCTATTTCTTGGCTAAGGGATAATGTAACCTACTCCAAATTTTATTATTTTTAATTTAATTAATCTATCTAAAATTTAACCTGCTGTAGGTCTTTCATCTGGATTTTCCTTTATACAATCTTTTAAAAAGATATAATCTTGTGATATTATATCTTAAAATAAGTCATAGGCTATTTTTCCAAAGCTATATATATCATTTTTTTCAGATATTTAAGGAGGATTCAAATCTAATTCAGGAGCATGATACTTTTTAGTTATAACTGTAAAAGGGCTACTCTAGCCTTGCTTTACCGAATAATCAAAATTGCATATTTTAGCATTAAAGTAACTATCTAATAAAATGTTTCCAGGCTTTAAATCTCTATGAATTATTTACTTTGAATGCAGATATTATATTCCTTTTGCTATGTCTATTAGAATATTCACAATTAATTTTTCTTTTTCTTAGGCATTTTTTATTTTTTTTATTTCCTTTATGCAATTTTCCAATGAGTCATTACTCTAAAAAGGAGAAACTAAATATAATTTATTTTAGTGAAAGCAGTATCCATAAAGACTAAGAATATTAGGATGGTTAAGTATTGCATGATTTTTAATTCCTTCTAAGGATTTTATAATTTCTTCCTTTCTTTCTAAAACTTTTATGGCTAAAGGTTATCCGTAAACTTTACCCTCAAAAATTATTCCATTTTCTCCTTTATATATATTTTTATTTTCCTCTATTTAAATCTATTCAAAAGGAAATTCTATAATAATACCAAGTTGAGCTAGATCTTTTAAGCCGCTGAGATAAATTTCTTGATTCTGTGGCATTATAATAATTTTAGATTTAGACAAATATAAATAAATAGGATTAGATTAATTTATAATATAATATTAATTAAGGAAGTCTAATGTAGCTAAGTCTTAAATAAAGGATAGTATTTAATTATTAATGATATTTACAATATAACTTTTAAAACTAATTTTGATTATTGGCTATATAATTAAAACTAAACTAAAGTATGGTTGTATCCTTGTACAAATTTGATTAGCTATTTATTTAAATATTTAAGCTTTATAGTGTATTAAATTTTAATTTATCCTTATAGATTTATTTTACGTAAGAATATTGATATAATTTAAAAAGGAAGAAAGTTAACTTAATTTAGGAATTGATTTGAATAGAACTTTATCTTCTAACTAAGACTTTATTTGTTTAATTAGTCTAAATAAATGTTAACTAGTTAATTAATTGGATACTTGTTTGGTTCTTATCTATTTTCTAATTTGATAGGGAATGTTTTCTTAACTGAATTTAGAAAGCTTTAAGATGTTTATTTAGTGCTTTTGATTTATTTAGAATAAATTAAAATATTAAACTAGCTTAAATTTATTATTTTACAATCTCTTAATTGAATTTAAGAGTTATAAGCAGTTAGATATTTAATAAACTTAGACTCTCTTTATTATATGCTCTTTCTGTCTATAGAACTGTAAATTCTTTTTAATTTTAAATCTTTTATTACTTTATTGCTGAAAGACATTAAATTATTCTAGTTCCAAATAATACAATCATATCTTTACTAAGCATGGGTTAACAATATTCATATAGAGTCACCCTTATCAAAAAATTCAAATATAGAAATACTGGAATGAGATTCAAATCATTAATGAAGCAACAGGAATTTACCTGAGGTAGTATTTGGAATACACAAAGAAATAACCCTTTAAGCAGAAAATTTATATCATTATATAAACAAATTGCTTTATTTTGATACTTAGATCTCTGCCTTAGCTTCCTTAAGTAGTTTTTGGCTTCCTATCACAATAAGTAGCAAATTAATTAAAGAAAATTTTACAATCAAATAAGTAAAGCAAAATTATTCCAGGCATTAAAAGGTTTGTTTTGCCTAAAATACTAAGCTAGAGCAACAAAGCCAGAGATAATAAGACATAATCAGACCTTAAGCAAATTTTTAATGAGAAATAAGTTTAGAAGTTCTAATTAAGCCTAAGAAACTTAAAATTAAATCAGCAAAAACAAAATCTCTGCAAGACAATTAAATTAGCTTAAAAATGTTTGAGCGAATTTAAAAGGAGAAATAAGGATTTAAGTCCTACTAGCAGTAATTTTAAGTTAATTTCATTGCAAAACTAAGAAAGGTAAATTTTATCTAGCAGAGCTAAAAACAGTTTCAGCATAGAGGTAGGCACTTTTTCAAAGTTAACCAATTTTTTTCACATTTTTATTTACATTTCTACCTGCTAAATCCACTGATAATTAGAGTAAGAAGAAACAACTCTTTAGATCTATTTACAAAAAAACCGAGATCTGTTTTAAGAATCTCCTCAGACTTACTTGAGTTACTTGAAAGCCTGCCAGATAATTACTGAAGTAATTTTAAAAAAAACATATGTAAATGCAGAATTAAGTTCTTTAAGGGAAGAGAGACATCCACACTAAAACTAGGCATTTTTTACATAGTCTCTAATATACCTTCTAACAATTATCAGAAATTAGAATATTAAGAGATAAGAAAAGCGCTGAATAAAATAAAAAAGAGAATTCTACAGAATAATAGTTTCATTAATTTTTATAGAATGAGAGTGCTCTTAAGAAAGAGGTTCTAAAACTACTTTCAGTTGAAGAATTTTTCTGCTGTAAGATGAAAAATTTAGCTAAAATGTTTCTAGCTATTTTTTGAAAAATTAAGCTAGCACAATAAAAAGCTATACATTTTGAAGAATACAGCATAAACAATATTTGAGAAGCTAGACAGCAAATCTGCCTTTTCTGTTATCAAGAAATAAGAAAAATTGGATATCCAGTTAAATTTTTTAAATTAGTCAAAAAAGTAGAGCTAGTATAAGCTTAATAAAGGTAATTAAGCTATTCAACATATCTTGTTTTATCTATCTCCCTTCACTACTCTTTAACGAAATTTTCTTATTTTGCTTCTTAAGCTCTCATCATTTTGTTATCTTTAACAACAAATCTCTCTTTAGTTAATGTAATTTAAGCTTATAGCCTATACTTTTAATTACTTGCTAAAAAGCTTATTTTTTGTGATTTGATTTCTTTGGTTCATTAAATAAGCAAGAGTGTGTATTTTTTAAGTTTCTGGTATTAATAATAAACTGATGCATAGAGGTTTTTAGAATTTCTTAAAATATAATGTTTTGTTTTTGTATCTTAAAGATTGTAGTTTGTGTAGGTATAATATTGGATAGATATTTACTTAGTAAGATTGTATGATTTAATATTTATAACTCTTTTTGTAAGGAATAAGATAATAAGGGTATTCATATACAATAGAGACTAGTTAATTAATAAAGTTTAAACTCTTAATATCAATTTGATTAAAGGCATTACTTGAATTAATAGCTTTAATAATAGATAGTAACTAGTAGTATTATAGATATGTTTAAAGTAGTGATTTGAATAATAACCTTAACTGTAGTTACTACTAATAAACATTAATTATAGACAATATTACATTAGATAAAGGTACTTATTTGATTAACTTGAAATCTAATTTAATAAGTCTTTTACCTAGTTTAATATTTAAGTAGTTCTAAGGTAACAGTTTAATTGACTATCTCCTTAATTTTATCTTTAAGCATTATAAGTAATTAAAAGGTTTGATAATAACTCTATCTTAAGCTTTTGATGACTATTAATTGAATTAGTTATAAAATGAATGTAAATTAACTTTAATAATAGTAGGAATTTAGCTATATTTAGTTAACTATTATTTAAATAATAATTTATGTTTCTTATGTTAGCTTTATTTATATCTTTATATCTTATATAAATACTGAAGTTATTATAGTTATAAAGATACCAGATATTTATCATATAACTTCTAAATCTAGATTATTAACTTTCTATAATCTGAGTTGAGAATTTTTTTTTCTTGATTTTCCCGTTTTGCGATGTGAAGAATTCACTCACTCGTTACTTCAGTTGCAATTAATCAACATTTCTCCAGATATATATTCTTATTTTCTTCTATTGGGGAATTTCCTTCATAAATGTCAAGTGCTGTTGCAAATTTAGCGTATTTTTTCTTGCTCTAGGAAATGTCTTTTCTGGTTTCTCTATTTTCATTGGAATTCCTTATGAAAGCTTCTACAGGTTTTCTTCTATTAATTTAAGTCTTGAATCTAATTATACTAAATTTTTATCTTCTTTCTCTTGCATTATTCAAATATCATTCTCTAAACTTGCAATTTGCTCATAAACTCCGACTTTAGCTCTTCGGTCTACCATATGGACTTCATCATCATTATCATAATTTATCAAGTCTTACTTATTATAAGCATCTCTTCCTTCTGGGAATTTGATTCCTCTTCGAGTTTTTTATATTTCTAATAAGTTGATGATTCAGCGGTTTCATTTACTAAGAGTCCATTTATTCGATTTCGGTATTGTCTAAATCAAAGGTAATAGGATCTAGATTGAATTATCGTAATTTACCTTCTTCGTTTATTTTTTATTTTTAGTTATTATTTTTTTATCGATTCGGTTGAGTAGTCTCTTTTTCCATTTTCAATGGAGGTGATGAGAGTTGTGTTAACTTTTCTGTTTTGAATTTTTATCTCAGTTCTTATTTGCCCTTTGATGGAAGAGATCCGCTTTATTTTAATTTGTAGGAGTTAGTAATTTTTATAAATCCTTCTAATTTATTAGATAGTTCTGGTTATTTTTATTAAGAAGAATGTTAAGTTAAAGAAGATATGGTGAGAATATGTGCTTCTGGTTTTCTATCTTATTCTGAGGAGGTGGTAAAAAAGGCCTTTTTGAAGTCAGCCATTTTATATTATATAGGAAAATATATATAATAAAAGTAAATAAATTAAACAATAATTTAAATTAATAAACTAATTTATTAATTTTTAGATATTATTATTTCAAATGAAGGATATTAAAACTACTTCTAAAACTTTTTATTTTAATTTTATTTAAAAAATAACTAATTAAAAACTTAAAAAATTAGTTACAATAGTATATTTATAATCTTATAAAACTTTACTGCCAAAATAAATTTAATTAATTATTTCTTTCTATAAATATTTGCTTAAGATCACTCTTAACTTCTGTAAATCAGCAAAGCCTTAATTTCAGAATAAAAGAAATAATATTTTTTTGTTTAGGATCTAGTTTTATGATTGGTTGATTAAAATTTTCAACACTCTCTTATTGAACAATCCACAAATTACAAAATCTTTATTCTTTCAAATGTGGTCAAGTAACAAAAATTCATTTTTTCATACTTATTTCTAAAGTTTCTTTTATAGAGGAGATTACGTCTACTATCTAATTTAGCGAAAGAACCTTTATAGTAAAAATAGAAGTTATTTTTATAGTAGTTTCTTTAATTTCTAAAATTAAATTAAAAACTTATATTTAAACAATTATCTTTATTTTTTTATTTTAACTTTAGTAATCCTCTTTATTTCTATAAGAAACCTAATATACTAGATAAACTTACTTTTTTATCCATTGACACTGAAAATGTTTTTTACTATACTGATAATATCAATTGATCAAGTTAGGATACTAGTTATAAAAAGATAATATCTTGGGAATGAAATGGATTGGAATAAAAAACCTATTAGTAAGATAAACATTTCTTAACTAATAAATTTATCAATTGATTATTTATTTTTATTTGCTAAAATAGCAAATGAAAATATAAATCTAATTGCAAAATAAAAAAATTAAAGGCTAGATAAAAGTATGAAAATAATTAGAACAAAAGATTGTAATAGTTTGGTACTTATGGTACAAAATATAAAGATAGTAAATAATTATTTTAAATATTTAAATAAACTATTATATATTAAATTAAATATAAATTAACTTAATTATTTATATTATTTTTAACGTACATACTTAGTACGTAAAAGAAGATTGATATTTTAGTAATAAAAAATTCTAAAATACTAATATTTTATATATTTTAAGATACTATACAATGGATGAAAGTAAGGCACAAGATTGATAGACGAGCATTAACCACCTGGAAATACAGAATTAAAAAACTCTAAACACAAACTTAAAAGAATTTTTAACAAACTCCCTAAAAGATTTTATGTTCAAAAGCAGTAATCTTTTTGAGGAAATAGAAAAATTAGTAATTTTTTGCTTGAGAAACAATAAAATCAACATAAGAAATAGAAAAATATCAGATAAAATAATTTCTTAAATTTAAATAATAAATTAAGGAAGCGCCATTTTGTTGTTAACAGAATTAATCAGATCCTTTGTAAATAGAAAATGAAGCCTTAAATAAAAATAAACAATAAACATTAATTTAAAATAACCTGTGAATTTAAATTAAATGAGGATTAACTAAATAATTAAATGAATAATTTAGCAATTATTATTTATTTATCTTTAATTATTTAATGACTATACTAATAATATCATTATATTTTAACTATTTATAGTTTTATTTTGTTTCTTAATATAATTTGCTTAAAATATATAAATTTTACTTTTATAGAAAATAAGCTTATATAGGTATTTAATTAATAAATATTTTAGAAAATAATTTTATATTTATTCATCTAGTCAAATTAGTTAAACAAATAAATGAAAGTTAATATGAATAGTAATAAAGGTTATTATTTTATGAAAAAGAAATATAAAGTTAATTATTTTATAAATTAACATTTTCTATTAAAGGAACATTTACGAATCATTTCACTTCCTAGTTTTGATAAACTTTTTTTATTAAAATTCAGAAATTAGTTTAAAAAGCTTTAAAATTGTTTCTATCTTTCCAAATAGTGAGTATTAGCTTTAAAATATGTAAAACTTTTTTATTTCTTCTAATAGTATGATATTTAACTCTAAATTTTTTAATTATTTACTTTTTAAAAATATTATTTGATATAAAGAGTCTTTCACTCGTATAGTTCTATTTTTTAATTTCCGCTGAATATTTAATATTTTTTACTATTCATGGGGCATTTTTAAAGTTTTGCTTACAACATAAATTTATTTATAAGATTTATTTTTGAAACCTTCATATTTTCCTATCTTCGCAATTCTAAATGATATCAAATTTACCCGTTATATTATAAAAATCTGTTTTAAGACGTAAAATTATTAACAATATGATATTATACATGATTAAATTAAAATCTTACTATAATAATAAAAATTTGTTAGCATTAAAGATTTATCTGATATTGATTAAGAAATAAAATAGTTTTGAAGGCTTTAGAATTGTTTTATTTATTTTTATAAATTAAAAAATAATAATTTATAGTTTTCTATTTTAATATTACACTTATAGCATTCAATTTCTTAATTTTTTACCTTTTTACATTACAAAAAAAGTCTGTATGAAGTATCATTCTTAAATTCTAGCATATATTTATAAAATTACATTTTTTCTAACTAAAATATTAATAATATATCAGACAATTACATCTTAATCTTATATTTACTCACAAAATATGCAAATTAAAAAATTATTTTACTAGAAATGTTACTATTTTTTCTAATTTTAATTTAATCTAAATAATTATTAAAATTTAAAATTACTTTTGATCATTTATTTATACTTTTTATTAGCCTTTTAAAAGGATTTTATTCTATTATTATGAAGTTTTAATTGGATTTTTAAATGTTAATTAAAGCAATTGTTGCTATATATTTTCCTTATTAATTTATTTTGAAAATTTTAATCTTATTTTTAATTTTTTTATTCATAAAAATATTTATATTTTAGATAAGCAAAATAGTAAGCTTACTTAATGACTATCAATATTTACAGGAACTTTTTCAGTTAATTAGTTAAAAAATTAAATATTCTTATAGTATCTTAAGTTTTATATCAAAGTTAGAGAGAATAATAAAGTTAAAATATTTAAAAATTAATGAAAATATTAATTTCTTAAATATAAGCTCTTAATTTTAATTAGTTTTATTATAAAATTAATATCAAATTTTTCTATTTTTGATAGGAAAATTCTTTCATTAATTTAGATCTGTAGATATAAAATTGCTATAGAAAACAATGATTTTATAAATAAATTTTAGAATAAGAAGTTTTGTTACTTTATAATTGGCAACATTTCGAAATTATAAAGATTCTGTACATTTTCGACTATTTGATGAGAGTGGTGGAATTTTAATCCAACTGCTACTTTAACTCGATCCTAAAAAAGTACTTACTATTTCTTATATTTTAAAATTAAGGCTTCGTTGATTTACAGAAGTTTAGAGTGATCCTGAAGAACATCTTATTGTAAGTAATAATTAATTATATTTTTAATTACAGTAAAGTTTTATGTCATTATAAGCTAATATAACTCAACTTGAAATTAGTGTAGATTTGCTTCTTTTACTAAATATTAAAAAAATTATGCAATATTAATTCAATATATTACTTTATTTTAATTAAAAATAAAAACTAGCTTTAATCCTTTTATTATTTAATCTTACTATCAAAAGAAAATATCTTAAACTCGAAAGAATAATTTTAATATATAAATCTTCTAAAGTTAATTTAGGCTATTCTGATTTTATAAATTATATCATATTCTGCCTTAGTTTTTACATAAAATTATTTATATTTGAAATGCAATGCTTGAAGATTTTTACTTTTCATTCTTTTTTTAAGTTTAATTATAATAATTAATATTCTAAATATTTTTTATTTATAGCAAGTTATTTTGAATTTTAATATTTACAAATTTAAAATCTCACACTTTTAATGTATTTACTTATAAAATATTAATTAACCATATAAAATATTTAGATTATTCAAATTTTCTTTTTATATTAAATACTTTCATTTAAAATAATTATCAATATAATTATAGACCTTACAATTGATTTTAAGGTTTCCTTAATTTTTATAAATGATATATCTAATTTTATAACTTATTTATAAAATTACTAATTTATTAATTAAGATTTTATTTATCTAACTCCATTTTTAGTTTCATTATTTTAGTTAAAATAATTTCTAAGAAAATATTTAGGTAAATCCTTCTAGAATCTCTCAAGTTAATTATAATTAGATAAATATTTGTTTTTGTTTGATTTTTTGCTTTAATCATAGCCATTCTTATAACTAATTACTTTTTAATCTTAAAAATGTTTACAGTATTTTAATACACTTTGTAATCTTCTGATTTTATTAGGTTTTTACGCTTTAACAAGTTTATTTTAATTTGATAGTTCTTATTCTTTCTAAAAATGAATAAATCTTATAAGTAAACTTATTGTTATGTTTTAAAGTTTAAAGAAGTTTAAAAATGTTATATATAATAATATAAATTACTAAACTTCTTTCATAATATTAACATTTATTAGAAATATTTATAAGAAAATGGAAAAAATATTATGTTAAGATTTTGCATTTATTTTTAAATCTTTTTTATTGCAAAATTATTAAAAATTATTAAAAGAGAAATCAATCTTTAATATTATACTAAATATTTTTTTCTTTTCTTGCTTTTATTGTCTATGAAAAAGAAAAAAATCTTAGTATTGCTTTCGCCTTTTTTTCTAAAAATTATAATTTTTACCTTTGAAAATCTTGTATATTTTTTTTCTTTATCTTTGAAATGTTTTTTTTCATCATATGATTCTGATTCTCAAAACCCTTAGTTTTGCTTACAAGGATGATATTAACTTGATTTCTTAATAACTAAGAGTTTTTTTTCTAAATCAAGTAAAATAATTGCCTACCTTTATATTTTATTTAAAAGGTAGCTTAATTTATAATAAACTTTTTTTATTTTATTAAGGTTTTCTTATTTAAATTATTTTTTTAATTTTTGTTTGAATTATTTGTTTTTAATTTATTTTAAAACATTTAAATTTATTTAAACGTTTTTCTTTTTTTAAATAAGAAGGAAAATAGTTTTCTTACTAAATATAAATATTCAAATTACATATTTAAGCAAAATTTAATTAATTAAATAGTGTATAGATTAACGAAAAGTTAATAGTAATAGATATCGGAGTTTTTGGACATTTGAGAACATCAAAAATTATTCGTGAGTAACTTTTAGAAAGCAAGCTGTGCAAAATAGGAATAATTTTAGACTTTTAACGAATTTGTGAAAGAAATATTTAAAATAACGCTTATAAAGAGATTTCAAATTTAGATTTGACTAAAAGCGAAGTCATCATTTTTTTACTAAGTTAAAAATACAATAATAATAGAAATTTTCTAAAAACAAATAAATATTTAAAAAAATACTGTGAGTTACATGATTATTTTAAAGATTTGTATGATCCTAAATATATCAGACGAGGGAGAGTAACAAAAAATATATAAAACATTTATTAATAAAACGATAAATTTGATTAATATAAAGCCTTTAGAACTTTAAATTTGATGCACATGTTAGCAAAAAAGGAACATTTTCCTGAATTTTAGAGTAATCATTTAAAGCACTTGAATCTAAGTAAGACCTCATATGGGTCATCAATTATTTACAGAATTTTTAAAAAGAAAATGTTTTAAAGAAGACATAACCGAATATTAAAAGAATATAAAACAAATAAGAAATTATTAATAATTCTGAAAGCGCAACTATTTAAATAGATAAAGTAAATTAAAATTAAGAAGATAAGATTTATGAAAAGCTATTATAAAATTTTAACCAATTTGAAAATAATCAAAAATGTTAACTGAATTAAAAAAAAGATGAAAAATAAAACTAAACTTATGAACTTCATAGAAAGTTATGAATAATTTTTATAATCATCCGATTTATTAGATTAATAGAATAAGATTTTGATGAAGAAGAAAAAATTATGAGCTGCTGTGGAAATTTGTCATCATACTAGGGACTAAGATAAACTAAATTAAGATTAAATAAATAAATTAAAAAAAAACTCTAAAGATTATTCTTAAGGCCCAAAACTCTTTATTCTAATTTAAAGGTTGCAGAAAATTTGATATAGAATATAAAGACTATAAACGACCAACAAAAGCAAATCTAAAAAACATTTTACAATATTAAAATATAGAACCAAAAAATACATTTTTTCCAAGTTAATTTTGAAGCTTAGAAAAATCAAAAAAATTTAAGACGGTTTTGAAATTCAATAATTAATGCAATAGAAAATAAGCAAAAATTTTATTTTGCATGAATCGAGTTTGTAGTTACAATCAGAAAAATGAATATCTTTTAAAAATTTTTTATTAAAATCTTTAAATATATAAAATAAATTATCTTTTTATTTTAAAATTCAAAGTTTTGTGAAATAAATATGGAAAACTTTTTCTTGTAAACTTTTTTTTATTTATCAAAGTTATCACTTCAGGTATAATATACACTTGATTTGCTACATAACTAAGAGTTTTAAAATTAAATCAAGTATATTGATTACTTGCCTTTAATTTTAAGTTTATAAAGAAGAATTTAATTTTTTTATTTTATTAAGGATTCTTTTTTGAAATAATCTTTTAGCATCCGAGACAAATAATGTTTTTTAATAAAAGCTTAAAAACTTTTGCTAGTAAATATAAATTTTATTTATATATAAATTTATACTTAAGCTTAATTTTAAGATAAAATAGTTATTTTCGAAAATTAAATTGTAATATACTTAAATTATAAATATATTGTTTTTTATTTTCAAATGTAAATTAAATTTTTTAAATATTTACAAAACATTTTTTTCATCTTTGGTTTACTCAAAGCAAATCTGAATAATTACAAACTTACCTCTTTTAGCTTTTTTTTAGAGTTTATGTTGATGGTTCCTATGATTTTCTTTTTAAATTTCTTGTTATTATTTTATTATTTACGTCAATTTTTTAAAACTTTATGCAATTTTGAAAATTTAATGAGATTTTTCTTAAATTAATAATACTACTTATGTAGTCTCTTCGAAGCTTACCTTTTTAATTTTATGGTGATCGTTTATTTAAAATAAAAATTATATTAACCGTTAAGAATAGTCCTGCTCTAAAGTTTCACCTTCATGATAAACTGTTGCCTTCATTTGTATATATTTTGATGCTTAAGTTTAATCTCGTTATATTAAGTTTGTTAAATAAAGAAATGAATTATATTAAATTTGGTTTTAAATTTTGATTAATTTGACTCTATTTACTTATTTCTATAAATAGCTATTATAATATATACTACTTATAATAATTTTGTTGCTTGGCCTTATTAGTTTATTAGTTATGCTTTATCACATTTTCAATTTTAATCACTCTTAAAATCCTAAGCTTATTATTAAAAATGGATTAAATTTTTTAAAGTTATGTATATTGTTTTCTATTGTTGGTAAATGTAAAAAATAAGAAGAATATATAATATTTTAGCTTTAGTTACATTATTAAATAGTATTTAAAAAATGAATCATAGGACTATTTATTTCTTTTTTATAATTTTCTCAATCTTAATTATATTAATTATTATTTCTAGCATTTATTAAATATTTTAATATTTTAAAAATAAGTTTATCGTCTAAAAGACAAACTTAAGATAAAAGCTTCTTATTAATCTTATTATTATTCTTAAAATCTTAGCAATTATCACATATTCATTATTTAAGAATCACTCCTTTACATTTTCTAATTTAAAACATTCTAAAATTCATATTTTCTCACTAATTTATATTTTAATAAGAATCTAGCTTTCAATTTATCTAATTTGTATAGAATTGCGATAAACGAATTTAATCAGCATCAAGAATTTGGATTATAAAATCTTATAAATTAATTTTCTTTACTTTCTAGTTACTATTATTATTGTTAGTTTATTTGTTTCTTTATTATATTATTCTCAATCATTTTCATTATTAACATCTTGACATTCTTTTTTATATACATTTTTATCTTTTTAAATATTTGTTTTTTTAATTACATTATTCTTATACGATTTCAGATTCTATACTCAATTTTTAGCATTATTTTTTAAGAAACTCTATCTTTTATTGGCTTTAGTTAAAGTCTTTAAAAATTCTTTATCATCTTCCTTTTCTTTTTTAATTTAAATATTCTTCTAAATTTATTAGTTCCTTTTTTAACTCTCTTTTATAAAAGCAATCATCTTCATTTTTATAAGTTATTGTAGTTTTTTCATATTAACTTACCTATTTTTACTAATTTATATGATCATTGTAATGTTGTTTATAATTCCATAATTATAGAAAAAAGGATTATTTAAAGTTATAATATTCTTAAATTTTTAATTATTTAATTATTTCTATTAAGTTATTTTCTAATTTCATATATTGATTTCTTAATTAAATTCTCTAATCAAAGTTTTTCGTATTTTTTATGTTTAAAAGTCTTTTAAACGTAAATTCTTTTAATTGTAGAAGCTTTTAAACCTGTACTGAACTCTTTGTTTCCAATATAAATGAAACATTTTTTTCAATAGTAGTTCCTTAAAATTTATGAATAGTTTATGCATAGCATAATATTAAAGGAAATTATTTTCTATGATCCTAAATGTCATCGAGTGTAAAGCTCTACTTTACAAAAATATGTGTACCAAATTATTAAATTCTTTTTTTTTATTAGTTAATTATTTTATGTGCCTTTATAATTTAAAATTATATTAATTGATATAATAGTAATTAATGTTGAAACTGGTTTTTATCCTATCAAGTAATATCTCTTATGAAATTTGTGGCTCCATTTATTAATCCAGATTTAGTATTTAAATTTTCAGTTAGCATAATTAAAGCATTAATACTTAAAAATAAATATTTTTCAAGTCCTTTTATTTAATTTTAATAATTCATTTAAATTTTGCCTTTATCTTCAGATTCGATACAAAAAACAGATTTATTTAAACTTTAAAAAATTTTAAATTATGAGATTATGTTTCCTTTCTCATACTAAAAACACAAGTTTAATTTTAAAGTTCTTCTAAGCTAAGTATTTGCTAAAAACTTATTTATAAGTGGTTATATAATTCTTTATCATTTTCACCATTTTTGTTAAGATTTGCTATAAAAATTTAATCCTTTTATCGCAGTTATTATTATAGAATTACTACAGCATTTATTTATTTAAATGAAATAAATCTTTCTATATCTTTTTGCTTTTTTTAATTTTATTTTATTGAGAATATTTACTTACCTTTAACTGGAGGTAACTGAGCAAAATCTTCTACAAAAATTATATTAAAGCCTCCATAATCTTTTTCATTTTCATTTATTTATTATAGTCTTTTTTCAATTTATAATCATTATTAAGTACTGAGCATAGTTATTTCATCTATTATTATTCAATTTATATTTTTTAATTAATTTTATTTTTCGTTAATTACTTTTTATGTTAAATCTTTAAATTTACTAGTTATTGGCAGATTATGTAAATAATATATAGTAACTCCGTCAATTGCTTTTGAAGGTTTACCAGTTGCTGCACATTTATTAGTTCATTTTTCATTAAAATTTATTCTATTTATTTAATTAAAAAAGATTTTATAGTACCAACAGATCCTAGTAATAATAATTTACTTTAAATTTTATTTTATATACATTTTAAATATATTATGAGTTATTAACTTTCTGACAACGTTATTATGTCTTCTACTTGAAATTAAGTTAACTTTATTAATTATTTTTCTATTTTAAAATTCAATTTTATTTTTTAATTGTTTTTTCGTAATCATAATATGTATTTACTCATTTACTTATTTTAATAGTTTCAAATCAAAATTTTAAAATTCAGAGCATATTAAAAAATTTTCTAACTTTTCTTCATCCATCAAATCTTTTTCTATTAGGTATTTTCTTCTACTTTTTTACAAATATTTTTAAATGGTTTTTATACAAAATTTCTATATTATGTTTAAAATAGATATGGATAATTTAACTTAAATTTTTAAAACTACTGACTATTTTCATATTAGCTTCATAATTAAATTTTTAATTATTAGTTAAATTAATATTTTCATATAAATTTTAACAATCTTATAGTTTTCAAGCTTTAAATAATAACATATTTCTTTAAGCTATTTAATTTTTAGCATGTTAATCATTATTATTTTCTTAAATATATGGCATAGGTAGCACTATTATTTTATCAACAATTTTATTTCTTTATACTATTTTTATTTTTTTATTTAAAAGTTTATGCAAAACTCGTAACATGTCATTTGTTCTAAACTTGTAAATTTTTAAGAATATTTGAATTAAAGTGATAATAATTCTTTGATTTTAAATAAAATAATTATCGATTATTATGCTTAAAGAATGTAAACTTAACATACACCAACTTAATTATAATCATTTGTTGTTTAATTATTGTTAAAATTCATATATTTTCTTCATTTTTTAAATTAATTTATTTTGTGTTTTCTCAATTTAATTTTATTATTTAGTGAGAACATCCTAAATTTTTCTTTTATCTAAATTTCGCATTATTCCCGAATACTATAATCTATTTACTCGCTCTAGCTAATTAAATTTTATTTAAAAATTAATTAAAAGTGTTAATTTTCTTTTAACTAAATATTAGTAAATAACTATTGTCATGTTTGTGTTATTTGTTTATAAAACTTAAATATATATTATTCTATTTAGTTTTCTTATAAAACTAATTAAACGTTACAATTAGCTCTTCAAAATTACAGTAAAGGTCTTAATAGATTTTTTTAATTACTTTTTGTTAAAAAATATATATTATATTTGCTACTAATGATTTCAATTAATAATTAAGTTTTTTTATTATTTTTAATTGAAATCTTCTTTTTCATTTTTATTTTTCTTCTTTATAATTCATTATTGCATTTATGTTTCTACACAAATTATAAAATATTAAATAAATTTTAATCTCTATTTTAAACTTAAAATTTATAGAATTTATCTATACAAGGATTTATTTTTTTACTACTTTACTGATTTTTATTGTTTTAATTGGTACTTCAGAATCAAATAGCAAATAATATAATTTTTCTAGCTTTAATTTAGTTATTTATTTTTTCTATATTAATTCTTTTAAATCATTAATATGTTCGTTTTCTTCTTTACTCAAATATTTTTATTTAATTATTTATTTCTAATTATTCTAAACAAATTTTAACTTCATTTTCTTAAATAAAATATTAATTCTATTCGAAACAATCTAAGCAGTTTTTCAATTTTATTAATAAATGGATATGTTCTGGCGTTCTATTATTCAAATTTAAATAAAATCAATCTAGTTCAAATAATTATTATAAGATGTTTAAAATTAATTATACTAAAATATTAAAATAACTACTAACTAAATGCGAAGTTAATTAAAATATTTATTTTATTGTAAGTATTTCTTATTAAATTTTATTTAAACTAAAAATATTTTTAAATTAAAAAGGTTATCATGAATCAGCATATGTCTATATAATAAATAAAGTTGCAGTTCCTTTTACTTTTTACAATTACATTAGTTCGATATTTTTCGCTTTCCAGAAATTTTTACTTCCTAAAATTATATTTTTATAACTAAAAATTTAATTAGAATATTTTCTAAAATCTTATTTTAATAATTACTTAAGTTATTCCAATGTAAAATTTTAATTTAATTATTATGTTTTAACATATAAACTAAATGTCTTTCGAGTTATGTTTAAAATTACAAAAATCTATAATTTTAAGTAAATTTAATCCTAAAAGTATTTTTATTATTTATTTCAAAATTAAATCAAATTAAAAGATTAAATGACTCACAATAATCAACTTCTATTAATCTATTTTAACTAATCTGGTTTCCTAATCCTTATGGAAATAGAAAAGGAAATAATATTGTTGGTATATTTTATGCTGAAAAATTGCTTATGAATTTTAAAAATTTAATTGTTCTTATTCAGATAAAAAACTTTATTTGATCTTTTATAAATTTTTAATCCAACTTTATTAATAATTGTTGTTTTAACTGCAAATTAATCAAAATTTACACCGTTTTCTCTATAAGTTGATTATTTTATTTTATTCTCTTAAATGTTATGCACTAAATTTTAATAAAGTTGATTATTTTTTCTGTTAAAATAATATTTTATGAGTTTTAGTTATTTTTTAATCTTAAATTTTCTCTATTGTTTCTTTTATTTAGTTAATATTTTAAACTGATTCATTTTTTTTATCTGATACTTATTTTTTTTAATTTACATTAACTATATTTAGCCTTAAAATTTTTATAAAATTCTAATTCTATTTAATTTACTTGAATGTTTAAAATTTTAATTCTTCTTTTTGTTCTTAAAAATCTTAATGTTATTTTATTAATTATTAAATTTTTTCTTAATCTTATTATTCGTTCAAAAAAATACATTAACCTAATAATTACTAACTATTAATTTTTAAAAGGCTTATAAATTTCTAATTAAAAGCACAATCTAAAAATGATTTATTATTTTTATTAATTAATAGCTTCATTATTCTAATTTTATCAACAGATATGAATTTTAAAAGTTTATTAATTTTTTCCTACAATAATCTATAAAATTTCTATTTCTTCTAAATTGCGTGGCAAATTTTTTGATAAGGTAAATAAATTTTTATTAATTGTTAAAATTTCCATTATTTTAATAATTTAAACTATCTTAAAAAATTATTTGCAATTACGCATCGCTTCTAGCAATTAATAATTACTCAATTTCATTTAAATATCCTAATTCTAAAAAAATTTCATTCAGTATCATGTTATTTTCCTTTCCAAAATTAAAAAGAAAATTTATTAACAGTTTATATTAGAACACTATTTATATTTATTATAAAGCAAAGAGGGAAGAGCAATCCTCAAACTGAAACTGACTTAAACTCTGGTACCAGGAAGTACCATAGGTGAAGAACCAGCAAAGAGAATACAAGATCGAAGAGGCATCAAGTAGCATTAATGACGAAATATGCCAGATATTAAGGTCTCTTTGGGTAGCATTCCGATCGCGGCCCTATTAAAGTTATATTCACAAGGGAATGTTAGCACTGTGGAAAGACTTCAGCAATAGTTTTTTTTCAACTTTAAAAATCTTTATAAAAGAGCTGCGCACCATTGAGGTACTACGTGCTCTATAATCTCATTTATTTATCATAATTTCAAATCATTTTTGCTTTACGTAATCTAAAATTTTTATTTTTAAATTCTCTTTAACATCGTAAGCAAAATTAATTTTCAACATTTCGATCTTTATTTGGGTTTCTTCGCAACCCAAACATTTATAAAGATTAAATCTTTCTAAAGCACTAGCAAAATATTCAAAACCAGAAGCATATATAAATTAATGCTTTCAAAAATTTTCGTTCTAAACTTGAAAATATTATTATTTATTTATTTTTAATTTATTTAAAACATCTTTGCTTAACTTATTTATTTATTATTTTATTTAAATATTTTGCTAATCAATAACTATTGACTCATTTTTCTTTGATTGCTTGAGTTATATTTTTACCTTTTAGAGCTATTAATTTTATTATAAGTATTATTATATTTAATAATTAATACTTTAAGTCTAACTATCTTTATTCTAAAAATAACTTTCTATTCTTTCTTAAATTTGATTTCAACATTATAAATATTTTCTTAATTTTTTTAATCTATTAGAACTCATTCTTTTTAATAAAAAAATACTTCTATTAAAATTTTCTTTTTTATTTTTTTAATAATAATTTGATCTTTAAATATTTTTACAATTTTATATTTTATAGTTTTCGATCTTTTAATCCTTTTTTAATCAAATTCACCACCTTTTCTTTTACTATTTGCTCTTTAAATATTTTAAATTTCAGATAAAGTTAGAAAATATTCTGTTTTTTACAACAATTTTTATAAATTTACTTTCCTTCAGTAAAATTAAGCAAAAAACTGCTTCCATCTAACTTCTCATTCAACTAAATTCTGAATAAATAAAACTAGTTTAAAATAGCTTCATCATAAGAAAAATTAAAAAAGTATTTTTTATTTAAGTTGTTAGCTGCTGCATTCTTAATACAGCCTTTTAATTTATTATGTTTTTTTGGCGGAGAACCTCCTCTTAGCCTTTTTTAAACATTAGAAATAAATTTTTCTTTAAAAATAAAATATAATGTAACATTAAATCTAAAGATTTTTATAAATTAAATAAATAGTACGAATTTTCCAAAGTAGAACTAGATAAAATATAAGGTTCCCTAGCTCGGAATAAATATTTGGTATCGAAGTAAACATTAAAAAAACAAAATAGATCTGTAACTAAATTTGATTGTAACTAACTAATGAAAATAAAAAATTTACATAAAAATCTTTTTAATTTTCTTTGTTATCTTGAAAAATTACAGTAAAAAGTTATTATTCTAAAGAAACAAATCAAATAAAAGTCTTATTTCTTATTAATATTAGTATCGGTCCAAAAATAACTAGTAAAGTCAATTCAAATAAAAAATATTCTAATCATAATGCTGCTTATTTAGAAACCAACAAATCTTAAATCTTAAAAAACTCCTAAAAAATCCTTTATGCGTTTTAAAATCTCCGCCCCACTAAAAAGTCATTTGAAAAGCCTAATTTGAATCTACGAAGTAACAAATAATCTTAAACGAGAATTCTTAAAGCACTCATTAATCTTTGAAAAAACTGTTAGCAAGCCTAAAAAATATTACTAAAAAATAAATTAAATTATTATATAAAAGATTTAGACATCATTTAATTTAAACTACAAAATCTTTACACTACTAATTTTTTTTGAGAAAAAAATTAGTAGAGATTCGTTATTTCAAATCTAAAAAACAAATTATAGAAAGGTATTACAGAATTATAAGAAAACAAAGAAGAAAATAAAATTGAAAGAAAAAAGTGATTTATTGCGCAAAAAAAATAAAATAATAAACTTTGATAAAATTAAACCCAAAAAATAAAAAAAAAGATATCGATACTAAAAATAATTTAATAAAAGATCGAAAGAGTAAAAAATTTAAAAGAATAATAAAAAAATTTAAATCTAGCCTAGAAAAAAACGAAATTAAAAAATTTAAATAAAATAATTCATGGATTTTAATATTAGAAAAAAATTAAAAACTATAATCATGATCTAAAAAAATTAAGTAAAAAAATTAAAGGGAAAAAAATTATTTGCAACAATATTTACAAAAAAATTATAATTAAAAGCAATAGTTCATACCAAATTCAGTTATTATACTTATATACGAGAAGTTATATACAAATTCATACAACTAAATAAGATTAAAGTATTCTTACAATTGAACATACTTCTGAACTTCCCTGCTAAAAGTATATTCACTTTCAATTACATGTTTTATCATCAATTTTATAACTAAAAACAATATTTCATACTACATTCAGTTATTATACTTATACATGACGCGGCCTTTTAATAACTTAATAACTAATTCATATTTAAAGCATATTTAAGAAGACTAGAACATTGATTCAAGAATAGAGAATAATTTTTGAAAAGCATATTCCCCATTTGGAGAAGCTCACATAACTCATTGTTAGCTGAAATGACAACAAGAAGAATGAGAAATATTATATTTTAATATTAAATATTAATATTGAAATAGCTTTGAGCCAACGAGGTGGTACTTATTCTAAAATTATAATTATTTTTGATTATTATTTATACATCTAATTTTAGTTGAATATTTCTAAATATAATTATTCTTCAAATCATTTATACAATAAAGTAAGCATTTTCATTAAATTGCAACAATTAACTTTATCTTACAAAATTTTATCTTTCAAACTTACAAATATGGATCTTTAATAATTAATAAATTGAAATAAAATAGCAATAATCTACATTATATATTAAGTATTTCATTAATTTCATTTTCTATTTATTTTTCTATTATTTATTATTTAATCCTTTGTAATAATTTAAAACTGTCTAATTTTATAAGCTAATAAATCCTATTAATCTAAAAAAATTTACACATTTTCCCTTATAAATATTAAATTTGAGTATTATTTAGAAATATTTTTATTTAAAGCTATTGTTTTATTAATTTTTAGAATAGATCTTAAATAATAAAAAATTAATTAAGTAAGGATCTAAATAATTTAATTAAATAAATATAAGTGTATTAAATTTTTCTTAAATGAAAAAATTGCTATTTCTAATAAATTAAATTAAAATTAAAAATCATATTAAAAAAGTCTAAGTAAAATGTCTTTTATCTTATAAGCTTTTATCATTCATAAAAAAAATTATATTATATTATATTTGTTTAGAATTAAAAAAAAAACTTGAGCTTGCAATTTTTATTTATTTTTATTTAAAAATCTGAATTATCATTTATAAAGGAAGCTTATAATATAGATATGGTAGAATTATAATAAAATTATTTAAAATGGATTATGTATATAATAAATGACTTTTATATGATATTAAAATGCTATTTAGAATGAAATAAATATAGATAAATTCAATCTCATTTACTTTGATAGCAACTTCAATTAGAATTATTTTATAAATGATTTATTTCATTATTATCATCTCTAAAATCCCTTCAAATAATAAAAAATAAATAATTTTTATTTTCGAATTTTTTTTTAATTGAAATATATCAATTTTAAAATGTTTGAAGAAAGATGTAAAAATACTTCTAAAACATAAAAAAAATTTTAAGTTATTTTAAAATTATCACTTAGATTATTATAAGTAAAACTCTCATGAATCTTATACTCGCTTACTTCAAGCAAATGAAAATGAATTAAAAAAACATTTATTTATAAAAAATTAATAAAAATTAAAATTTAAGAAGAATAAATTTGATATTTGCATTTATAAATTATTAATAAAATAATAGATAGCTTACTTAAATTTTATATAAATTAATCTATATTTATTATGCTTTTTTATGTTATTTATTTTCTAAAGTTCTTTTTACTTAAAAAAAGTAAAATTATTACAATTTATTTATTAAATTATTAAATAAATTGTTTAGCAGATCCAGACAGTCACCGCTTAAAAGAAGTTTTTAAGTTTGAGCAAAGTTTTTAACGAGCTCTAGAACTTGCGAGTCTTGTATTTCTTATCTTCCATTTTTTGTCATTTCATTCGTTTGTCGTTTTTCCCAATATTTCCAATTCAAGGTCCGTTTTCAATCTATAAACTTTTCCATTCTCTCTACATCAGATTTGTTTTTTCCTTTTTATTATCTACTGTATAACTTGCTTTTTCCCTGAATTTTCCTTTACTTTTCTGAATTATCCACAGTTCTTCCACAGATGATATTTACTTTTGCAGTAGTAGCATAGTTTCCTTATCTTAGGTCCTTTTTATTGATCCGGCTTGGAATTCTTTTCTATTTCCATCTTATCGGAACTGAAATCCTATTCTGATAGAATCTGCTAGCTTTGGAGACTCTTTTGACTTTGCAAAATGTTTTCAAACCGCTAGCTCTGGGCTTGAATCTACTGAACTTGGGAATTTGTCTGACTAAACTGTTCTTGTTAGTACTTCCATAGAGCATCGATCTCTCTTTCCTAGTTAGACATTCTGAGGTCTAATGTGTCTTACAGTCCGTGCTGGATCATTTGTGATAGTTTTTCATTCTCTTTACGAAGCTTCCTAACCTCTTCCTGGAGGTTCAGCACCACTTTGATGAGCTGTTCCATGCTCATCTGGCCAGAAGGATTAAACTCCGACACCTCCTGGTGGAGAGCAGACTTCATCTGCTTTCTCGGTTTCTCTTCTGAGGTAGGGGTTCCCACGTGTTAAGCTTTCTTAAAATGTTGCTATTCTTCCTGGTTGGACTAGGTTCCAGGATATTAAGGTTAAGCGAGAGAAAGTTAATTGGCTTTCGGTTTTCTCTCCTATTTCTAGGAGGTGGTGTAAAAACCAGATCTAAAGCCTTCCACCATTTTTTTCAATTTATTTATTCAATTGATAAATATAGTATTGATGTATTTATTCTAAATTATTTTAACATTTTGGTATTACTATTAAAAATTTATTTGTAATACATTTTTTTTAATTTAAAATCAAATATTTATGCTACTCTTCTTATAAGATTCAACTTTATTTTTTTATTTTTATATGATTGTTTATTTTTGTAAATATAATTCTTTATACAAATATTTTTCTTATTTCTTCTGTATAAATATTATTTAATCTTTTTTTTAATTTATTTTACTTTAATATAGAGAATTAAAGTTTATTTTAAATATGAAATTATAATTATTATTATAATAATTGATAAAAGTGGCTCTTCCATTATTAGACTATCCACAATTTTAATTGTTCAATACTTTATATAAAATACATCTTGAAAATGGAGTCATGGTCAGTTTCATCTCTTTGGACCATAAAAGCAGTTCTCACTTACCTCTCCAAGTCAGATTTCCAGACGAATTTCGGTTAGTATCGAAGATTATTCCATTTCAGGTTGCAATAATCAGCAAAGGCAGAGGAAGACATAGTCGATTATGGGTACTTAATTTTTCCAACCTCTGATGAAGCTATCCTGTTCTTAACCTTCGATACGTGGCCTTAATTCCTATGAAAGTTCCACTCGCTAAAGCAAATTAAAACTCAGGAACCTCCATATTTAAAACTATATAATACTATTTTATTGTTTTTATATTTAAGTTATCATGCTTGCCATATTTTAAATTTTATTTGTTTAAGTATATGTAAAGATTAATATTATTTCTTATCAGAAATTTTCTCTATTATTGAAAAAATATGGAAACTAATTAAAAATCGCTAATTTAAACTCTTAGCGACTCTTCTTTATCTAACAATAAAGAAGCTGTGATCTTATAAAAAAAGCATAGGCAGATGTTTACACCTTCATAAATCTAGAATTTGGAAACGCTACAACTGAAGTAAATAAAATGAATAGCCAATTTAATAAGATAAATACTAAAACAATGTAGCTAATAGACAATAAATACTTTTCTTAGGGTTCCACTAAGATAACTTAAATATTCCTTGGAGCGATGTCACCTGATGAAGCGCATTTTAAAAGTTGAGAAATATACTTATCAAAAGAAAGCAAATTTTGCCGCCACAATTTAATAAAAGGTATCAAAAATATCTTCAGGAAATTTAGATATTTTAGGGATTAATAAAGATATTTAAGATACAAAAAATACTTTAAATAATCAAAATGAAAATAATAACATAATTATAAAATGATCCATATTTACTTAAAACTTAGAGTATAATCATGCATAGTACTCAAATTATAAATTCAACAATCTTTTAAACCAAAAGAATTAAGAAAATTAAAATATAAAAAATCTAAATAATTTTGAAATCAAAAACATATAACTTTAAGCCTAACTTATTGAAGTAAAAGATCAAATGTAATCCTAGGAATAAGAGTTTTAAACTAGTAAAAAATAGTTCTTAAATTAGATTAAAGAACTTGAATAATAAATATAAAATCTATCAAATAATCAAATTATTTTTAATTAAAATTTTCTATCAGCTTAAGAAAATCAGAATCAAACTAATTAAAGGATTATAAGTAAGTATGAAGCAGTAATAGAATAGTACAAAATGTATGTAAATAAAACTTTCAAGAAATTAAAGAAAATGTAAAATTAAAATTAAATATTAAAATCTAAATACTATAAGTAATAACTATAGTTGAAATATAACTAATTAATTTTTGGAAAAAAGCAAAATAAATCTAAAGAGATAGGAATTTAAACAGTTTGTATTTATCAATATAATAGTTAAACTGCATAAACTGATGAAATTAATTAAATCTATTAAATAGATAAATTTTAAGAGTAGTTTAGAAGTCATTCATTAGTTCCTTAAAAATCAAATTAATCTTCAACAATTATTTAAAATTCTTCGACATAAACTAGCTTGTATGAATTCTTGTATATTTCTTAATCTAGTTTATAGGATGTTTTAGAAGAACTTGAGCTATATAAAAAATAATTATCTAAATTTGATTACATTTAGTAATTATATTACGAAATCGCTTAGTAAAAGAATACTATTTGGTTTGAATTATTGGAAGCTAAAGCCCAAAACCAATAGTTGATAATTTAAAATTAATGACTTATAAATAAAGACTAATAACTATAAAAACAGCTAATAACTTTAAATAATCAGCTAAAATATAAAATTAGTAGAGTTTGAAATAAAACATAGAGTTTCAAGAAGAATTATAATAGAAAGATATGGAATTCCAAATATTGATATCTTAAAAGCATAATGAAATTGAACACTTAAAAAGTTGTAATATATAATAACTACTAACCATAGAAAAATGTAATATAGACACATAAAAACAATATTATCTCAAAATTTAATAAACAGCAGAAAATTCTACTTAAACAGAATTACTAAGCCAAAATAAATAAATTTAGACAGATTAAAACCTTTAAATAAAATGTAATGTAGAAAATAAAATTATCTAAGCAATTAATTTATAATAAGTTTAAGAAATTTAAGTTTAATGATAGCATTAAGAAGTTGAAGTTAACACTGAAAAATTGGAATAAAGTTAAAAATTTTGTCAAACAAACTTTATAGATATATATCAATAAAAACTTCAATAAATATATCATTAACTTAATATGGAATTTATTTTAAATACCTAGAATAACTTAGAAAACTAGAAGAAATTATATTAAGAAAATAAGAAATTAACATCTAGTACAATAAAAATTGAATAATAAAATCAAATTTGCTAGACAAGTTTGCTTGATGAGAATTATATAAAACTCCAGTAATTCTTTCATTAGCTAAATATGAACTTCATTTGTAACAATTAAAAGTTTGAGTAAAACTTAAGAAAATAGTAAGAAATTAATGAATAATTAATGAAAGAATTATTTGATCTAAAAACCAAGCCTTGATAAAAAGATTAAATGAGCTAAGCAAACATTAATTATATTGAAAACTAGAATCGCACTGTTATCAAGTAATAAAATCCTTTCAAAAGAAAACACGAAGAAGATGGAATTTAAATTCCTCCAGCAAAACGCACTATTAAATGAAAAAATGAAAGAGGAAGTGAAAAGATAATACGATAATAAAATTTTCAATCTCCTCAACTATAAAACTTTATCAGACAAGGTTCGTGAAGGAGGAACTCATATTAAATAAGCAATTTTCAAGTTTTGAGGAAGTATCGAAGCTTTAAAATGAGAGATAAAAGAAGGATGATATATAACAATTAATAAGAATTAACTCAAGGCACTGTAGATAGTAACTAAAATGTTATTAAAATAGACAATAAACTACTAGAATCTAATTCGATTTAAGTAATTTACATTTTGATCTAATATTTCCACCAGCATCCTGAGTATAAAAAAGAACTGGTACATATTTAATGAGATTCATAAGGGATTAAATATATTTGCATATATTAGGGAGGGCTCCTTGGTGGAGCGCAAAAATCTAAGAAAATAAAAATAGGACATGTAAATATAAGCTCAATAGCTAGTAAACAAACGGCATTATAATAATTCATCCTTGATAATGAATTTGACATTTTTTCAATAAACGAAACATGAACATAATAAACATATTGCCCAATTGTTATAGAACAATATCGTACCTATTACTAAAACGCAAATAAACTTGCTGTTGGATATGTCTATTAGTAAAAAAGTAACTTGATTCTTGTTAAAATGAATTAGATTTCTCAAATCTTCCTGGACATTTTATAAGCGTGAGAGTTGGAAATTTAATAATTGCATCATGTTATTTGCCTACAAATGAAAAGTAAAATATTTATAAGGACATTGCATATGAATACCTTAACAATATCATAAAAAATAGAGACCAGAACCCTAATATACTTTTTGGCGACTTTAATGCCTTACTTCCTAACTATGGTAATAATTCATCACAAATCAATAATAATACTTAAAAATTACTAGACTTTATAGATGCAAATTAATTAATAATTTTAAATGGTTAAGAGTCCAACACATTTATTCATAGAGTGAATAATTAATGCTATTGTAGTGACTATTTCTTGGCAACTTAACATTTAAATTCTGATGATTTCGTTGATTATAAAGATATCCAAGATTCGGGTTTGTATACTGATAATTTTCCACTAAGTATTACATTAAATTATAATTTAAAAAGAAGTGAATAATATTAACAATAATGATTACTCTTTAAAATTTCTAAACTATAGGATCTGAACACGAGAAACTATTATTAAACTATTTTTGGGATAATTTTATCAATTCTAGTAACTTGATTAAAAAGATGTTGAAAATTAGTATAAATTCAACTGCGATCTTATTTTTATAATGCGAAGATTGCGCTTGGATCTTAAAATCAAATAAAAAACTATTATAAATTACCAAGTTACTTAGCTACGTTATTTGTTCAAGCAAAAAAGGATAATATTGCATATTAGAACCCATTAGCTTTGTATGGACATCATAATTAAGAAGTTGCCAAACTTTACTAGCTTAAAATTTAATCTTATATGCATTATCTTCACAAATTTTGGAAATGAAAAAAATAAAAAGCTAAGGAAAAACATAAAAATCTTAACAAAAATGCTTAAATAATGTTTAAACAAGCTAAGAATCTAATAAACTAAAAAATTCGTAATTAGATGAATTTTAACTTTAACTAACAACAGAAATTTATTGAAAATTGGAAAAACAACGTTTTTGATAAATATTCGAAAATAAGTAAGATAGATTTTGACTTCTCAAATAGAAAAATAGAGGGAATATTTAGAAATAAATCTTTTATCTTAAATTAGAAATTAAGTCATTTATAAAATATGCCTCTTTTTACGTGATTTGAAATTAAAAAAATTATATCTTAGATTGCAAATAATAAAGCTACAGGTAATGATGGTCTAAAAGCTGAACTTATTAAATATGGAGGTTAAGATTTGCATCAAAATATAACAAATTTCATTAATAACATGCTTAGAACATTCAAAATACCTTATGCAATGAAAAAAATAAACATTCTTCCGATTTTCAAAAAAGGAAGCAAAAGTAATTGATGTAATTGACGACCTATAGCTTTATTGAACTGTCTACTTAAAAGTTATGATAAAGCACTAACATAACGACTTTATAATTATATTTATGAACAAAACATTTTACATCCAGCCTAATTTGGATTTATTCGTAAACGCTCCACTACTTAGCAAATTTGAATTATTTAGTAAATTATAGACTTGCATCGTAGATCATCTCATAAAAAGTAATTAATTGCTACTTTAATAGATGTAGAAAAAATGTTTGATAGCATATCTAGGAAATTACTTTTTGATCATCTTAGAAGACTTAGGCAACCTTTGGACCTAATATGGCACTAGAATCTTTTTGTGATAATGTTGATGCTAAATTTATAATTAATTTATATCTTACAAAAACAATTAAATATAACAATGGGTTACTATAAGGAAGTAGTCATGTACCTGTACTTGCAATTTTATTCTATGATATTGTTATAAGATATTTAGAAGATAATCAGAAGAAATTAGGATTTCAAATATTATCTAAAACTTTCGTTGTACGAGCCTTTGCTGACGAATTAATCCAAATATCCTCTTCCTAGAAAAATGCCTAAAAATTATTACAAGCTACATCTACAGTTTTTGATTTAGTAAAACTTACAATTAATGTAGATAAATGTGAAGTAATAGAATTCTCGAAAAAAAATCAATGAAAAGAAAGCTAACCTTCTATTAATATAAAGCTCAATGGAATTTCAATTGCTTAAAAAGATGAAGTTAACTATTTAGGATATTAGTTAGGAATAAAATAAAATAAAATTACAAATTACATTGTAAAGAAGTAGCTACCAAACACAGAGTAGCTATTTAAAAAGCTAATGTAATACTTTCTAAATATGTTTTAGTATCCCCTCTCAGCTTCAAAATTCTTTATAGAACTTTTATTTTGCCTAAAGTTTAATATGGAAGTGATATTACTCCGTGAGCTACTATTTCTGGAATTAAAGGAATAAAAAGTAAGATAGCAAAATCGTAAAGGCTTATTTCAAGATAGGAGTTTAGATCTTAAGAATTCACATTCAAAGATTCATGCTTTATTGACCTAAACTGGCTTCCTTATACACATATGGCAACTCAAAAGTTAATGCACTTTTATTAAAAATTAATATAATACAGCAAAGAAAATCCTAACTTAGACACTGCTTTTTATTAGAAAAAGACACTAAATTTAATTTACCATACTAGAAACATATAAAGAAATGTATCGATTTGTATAATTTTGACATGTCACATGTTTAGAATAATATGGATTTTTTAAACTCACGGAATAAAAAATAAAGCATAAATTCTTAATGGAATGTCTCTCTAGAAATACACTTATACCAACAGCAAAAAGAATTACAGACTAAATATAAAATAATTAAAGTGTATTTCCTGAAATTACTTACACCAAATATAATAAACACTATATTAGAGAGACTATTTCTTTCTATAAACTGAGGACTTTTTCTTATAATTTTCAATAAGAACTTAGTAATCGCCACATTAACGTTAGATATAGCATTATTTGCTTATGTGGCTAAGACTTTGATGAAACTGATCATATTTTTGATTGCTAATACTATGCAGACATTATTGAGGAACTTGAAAGTCATAAAGCTTTTAAAGAAAAAGACAAGAAGAAACTAATTCTTTATGACTAAAACTATATAAACAAACATTTTTCTAAAATCAAATTCCTAAAATAGACAAATTAATCAAAAATTTTCATTCTAAATTACTAAAAAAGCGTATTGAAATGTTTGAACTACAAGATGAGCTTTTAGAAGAGTTTCTAGAAGAAAAAAAAGAAAAATTTAATCAAGAAAATAAATAAAAATATATGATAGTGAAAGAGCATGAAGAAGTTTGATTGACATTTACAAACTTTTATCTTTCAACATATTTGTAATATTTATAATCTAAGCGATATCTATTGCAACTATGTCTCAATATTATTAAATATTGAAACTATTATATTTTAATTAATTAATTAATTGAAAATCATGCAGCTTAGATCATTTAGAACTGTAATAGATGGATCTTTTTGCGCATAAAACGAAATCCTGGAGAATGAACTACATTTCCTTAAACTACAATATTATATGTGATAACGTATGTTAATGTTCAGAAGAAAATTGCTCCTAAACTAAGAATCAACATTTGATGGATGATTATGTCAATTAGCAAAGAGGAATAATTCTATATTTGAAACATACTCAATGACGAAATAATAATACAAGAAAAATGAAAAGGAATAGATGGAAAATTAATGACAAAAAGCGATAAAGTTCCACAATGATGTAAATTCCATTACACGAATGTAGAATATGATCACCTGCAAAAATTAGAGTGAATTAATTGAACAATTCATTCAAGTAATACCAAACTTAAGATTTAACAAACACAGAAAACAGGAAATATGATACTTATTTAGGCTACGGCTCAAATGTAATGGAGCAGCATAGATAATGAAAGAAAGAAATCTAATAGAGAGTGAAGCATGCTAATTCTGCAATTATAGAAAGGAAGATGAGATCCATATAATAGAAGATTGCAGATAATACAAAGAAGAAAGAGAATAGTTAATAGAAAATATCGAGAACATAAATATCAGTAATAACTAATAAAAATAAGCCTTCTTAAACCTCAGACTTGAAGAAATAATATGAGGAAATTACAAATTCGAAAATCTGATATGAACTCTTCAAGTAATCAAAAGAAATAGATTATCACATTAAAAGTTTTCTGAAAGATATATAAGAGAAAAAAAATGGGGTTATATTTAAAAAATTCTTACTTATTAGAAAAAAAATGATAAAAACTATAGAGCAGGATCCAACGAGCATATTTGAATTTATAATAATTTATCAAGAGGACAAAAATAAAAATATGATTTAGCAATTTATAATAATTCTAAGAAAATGTAGAAAGGAACTTGCGATGCCCTCAGAAAAGACTAACAGATAGATTAACTATCTAAAGACAAATTATAGAGTTAGAAAAGTAGTAGATAGAAATAGAATTCTACTGTTTTAAAAAGACTTAATGATGGAGATTGAATCTAATTATTTTCAGATTAGGATATAATGAATATATTGAAAAAAAATTAGAATAAATGAAAGAAAATTTAGAAGATTCTGGTCTGATAAGATAATTTCCAAGAATACTCTTAATTTTGATTTTCTCTTAATTTATGGTCAAAATATCAATAGTGAAACCACGTAAATTAATTGATTGTTTAATTCATTCATTCATAAACTCTTTCTTCAGCATTTATAGTTTTTTTTTTTAATTTTTAAATTTTTAGATCTTAATCGGTTGTTCATTTCTACACTTGTTTTTTTTCTATTACTTTTAAACTTCGATTTTTTTTTCGTTTCATTTATAACTTTCTTATGTTGTCGATTTATATGCCTTTTATCATCTAAAACAAATTTAATTTTTTTATTGTTTATTTCTTTTTCTTTTAAGATTTCTGATAATTTCCTTTTTCAATCATCATTTTTTTTCTCTATAATAGCCATTTGAGTTTATAATTTTTGCTTATTTTCTATTTTTTTTGTGGTCTTATATTAATTTCTATCTGATTTGTTTTCATGCTTTAAGTGTTGGTTTGATCTTATGAAGTGCTTCAAAAAAGCATTTAATTTTCTTTAATGGGAGTAAAGTTTTATTGTTATTTATTTAAATAAATAAATTTGAATATAGAGCGCGTAGTATTTTTGTTGGTGCGCAGTTCTTTAAATTAATTTTATTTAATGTCGAAAATTTTTTTTATGTCTCTCTGTCCCTATTTTCTCTTCCCGCAGTACGTCCCTGTAATTTTTCCTTCCAAAGCATAGGATGCAATATGCGATTACGGGTACATTTTCTCGACCTATAATGAAGAAAGTTTCCTCCTGGCATTCAGAGTTCTTCAGCTTATTACATCGTCTTTCTCTTGTAATTGATTTCTCTTTCTCCGATTTATCCTCCGTCTGCGCTTATTTTTTATTTGCCTTGCTGGGCCTCCAAGCAACATCCGAAGGAAAGGGCTTTCCACTCTATTTATATTTTAATAGTTACAAATTCGATTTTATTTTATTTAGTAAGTTATTAGTCTTTATAAATTCTTAATGTAAGTTAAACATTACTTTAACTATCTGTTTATATTTTTTTTTCAGTTGTAATTTCTTCAACTTCCCGTTGCATTTGGTTATTTTTTATATTTTAAGCTTATTATATAATATTAAAGTTTCGAATATTTAAGAAGCATTTCATGTTTTTCTTTTTCTAGTTCATTGGGAAGTTATTGTTAAGTTTAATAAGAATATTATATTTTAAAGATGACGTGATTATAAGTATAGTATTTTCATACTTATTCTTATAATATTTATGAGTTTTATAAAAGATGTTTTTGATTTTAGCCAACATTTTTTGTTTAATTTATATTATTTATTTTAAACATTTCTCATCGAATATTTCAAATATTATTTTCATAGATTATTCGATTTATAATATGTTTTTGTTGATAGTTATAATTTGTTAAATTTCTATAATCATCTTTATATTAAAAAAATGGATGTAGGCTGTTGTCTGGAGAACCATTAAAATTTTGGTGTAGTGTATACTACATTGCAAATCATCTCTCACAATAAATTGTTACTACAGGAAAGTGTGAACAAATTAGGAAGAGATATTGCTAAATTTCTTAAGAATTCTCGTTAGCAGTATAAACATTTACATGAAGGGCCTACTGACGACTTAATAATTATTCTTTTTCAAATTTCTTTTTCAAAAAGACAAGTGCATTTATGTTAAGAGTCGAGATTCATCTTTAATAAAAATATTTCCGATTTATTGAAGGTGACGTATCTCATTATGATAATAAAATTATAACAAGAAACACGTAAACATTTTTCTTAATATGAAAGATTAATTATAAAAGTGCTGCGCGTATAAGAAGTGCTTCGCACTCTATAAAAAATTTTATTTATCTTTATTTTTTATCTCTTTATACTAAAATCATTAATATATTATCATTATATATTGCAGATTTATTTTTTTTATGTTATCATTTTTTTTTTCTTATTTATAATATTTTCAGAGATTCTTATATTATTTCTTGAATGGTATTTTTAATTATTTATATTTTAAGATTTTATATATTAATATAATTATTTTTAATTTTTAATTTATTTTATTCAAAATACTAAAATATTTAGAGTATTATAATAGTTGTTAATTTCTATCTTAAAATTATTTTCTAATATTATTTTATTTTTTTTATGTTAAATCTTTTTTTTAAATAATAAAAATATTTTATCAATTTTTATTTCAATATAATTAGTTTATATATACTAAATTGTTTTTTAATCTTTATAAATGGATAACAATCAATGTCCAAACTGTAAAAAACAATTCAATTAAGACAAGCGACTGTCTAAGCAAATACCATGTGGTTGCATTTCATGTTTAATTTGTCTTAAAGCAATTTTTTAATTTAATTAAGAAATCAATTGTCGAATTCATTAACAAATTTTTAACATCAACCCTGAATAGTTTTAAGGACATGTAGTTTAAGAGCTTGATCCATAAAATATGCCAATTCAGTAAAATGAAATAATTGATTAAGTGCAAATTAATGAGTAGTTCAAGTGGTTACAGGATTAATACTCTTAGAAGCAGAACTACTAACTAGTGATGAGAGAAGTTATTTCGGAAAGTTCTTAGTTTATTAAGCATATCCAGTCGTTATCAATTCAGGAAATATTTAAATCTTTAATAGACTCGTTTTCTCTTAGTAATAGTAAATTAGAGAATCTATTATAGCGTTTATCTTAGCTTAAAGATGCAAATTAAATTTAATAATTCTAAGCGTAAAGAATGGGGTAGTAATAAGGAAATTAAAGATAAAATAATCAAGTTTAAGAATAATTCCAGTAAATTCTGAATGAAATAGCTTAGTTAAAGAGAGACTAGAGATAGTAAATGGACATTTAAACTTTAAGAAGTAACATTTAATTATGTCAATTCAATCTGCTCAGCTATTTAAAAGAGAATACCAACGGAAAATACTTAACTCTGAAGAAGGCAGAGTAGTTAGTTGAAAAGTATTTCAAGCAATTCAAAGTAGTAAGGGGTCATAGTCAAGTAGCAAAGCATATAGATCACTAAAGAGGTTAGGCAAACGTTTAAAAAAAGGAACAAAAGGTTAATTAAGAATCTTAAAATATTCAGTAATAAAATTAAGATGTAGTAATAGATTAACAATAACAATAATAATAAGTTCAAGTTAAAGATTCTTTAGTAAAGTTAGATATTTCATAAAAGGAGAGATAAATAGTATAAGCCAGAGAGTTAGTCTAAGCAATGGAATAAAGAATAATAAACATTTAAAATGAGTTTAAGAATGAAAGCCAAGTAATTTAAGTATGTAATGAACAATAAAACTTGATTAAGTATGTGATATAAGATTTCTCAAATTTAACTTTTGAAAATTTAAATTAGTTCTTGAATTAAATAAAAGATGAGAATTTCAATATAGCAACGTTGAAATACAATCCGTTAAATAAACCAGGATTAGTAGACTAAGCTTAAACTTTGTAAAAGTTACCATAAGTAACTGACAAATAAATATAAGAAAAGTTGAATTAGATAATATAGTTATGTAAATCTCAACAGGGAGTATTTTAAGTAGCCTCTAACGCAATCACAATGTTAAAATATATGAACTTTGCATTTACCAATCAAAGTTTCGAATACATCGACTTATCTAACGCTAATCTATCTGACACCACCTTCACAAATTGCAACTTCTAAAACTCCAACCTAACATCAACCAACCTCCGTAACTCCAAGTTCATAAACTGTGACCTCTCTAACGTCAACTTAACCTCAATCATCACTGATCATCCACACATATACACTGGACACTCTTCATCAGTCACCTCCGTGGCCATCTCACCTAACTCCAACTTAATCCTTTCTGGATCATTCGACAAAACTCTTAGACTCTACAACATAGCTGAAGGTACCTGTAAGACCATGAGTGGTCACACAGGTTAGGTATATGCTGTGGCTATATCCAGTGATTCAGAGTTCATTGTATCGGGAAGTTTAGATAATACTCTTAGACTTTACAATATCAAGACAGGTACCTGTAAGACCATGAGTGGTCACACACATTATGTAAATGCTGTGGCTATATCCAGTGATTCAGAGTTCATCGTATCGGGAAGTTATGATAATACGGTGAGACTATGGGACGTCAAGACAGGTACCTGTAAGACCATGAGTGGTCACACT
The DNA here is from genome assembly GCA_946699065.1 of Loxodes magnus. Lineage (NCBI taxonomy): Eukaryota > Ciliophora > Karyorelictea > Loxodida > Loxodidae > Loxodes > Loxodes magnus. Next base: position 147,160 of record CAMPDV010000651.1, read on the forward strand.
AGTTTTGTATGATCTGTGGCTATATCCAGTGATTCAGAGTTCATCGTATCGGGAAGTAGAGATAAGACGGTGAGACTATGGGACGTCAAGACAGGTACCTGTAAGACCATGAGTGGTCACACTAATTAGGTATTCTCTGTGGCTATATCTAGTGATTCCACTTAAATCATATCTGGATCGTATGACAAAACTATTCGTGTATGGAACTCAAGAACATAACAATGTACAATGGTCTTATCGGGACACACATCTTATGTCTTATCGGTAATATTCTCAAGTAACAACAAGTATATCTTATCTGGATCTTATGACAAGACAATAAGAATATGAAATATCAATAATGGATAGTGTATCTGTGTACTATTGGGTCATACGGACAGTGTGGGTAGTTTATCATTATCTAGGGACAACTAATGGTTGGTATCGAGTAATGGAGTTAAATATTGTTGATATCACGGTGATCTTAACTAATCAAGTGATTACAACATTAGAAGATGGAACTTAGGAAGGTTATTGAATGGAGTAGATACTAATAACTAGTAATAGGTAAGTTTAAATCTACCAATATTTATATAGGTTGACTGGAGCAAGGTATATGCTGACTATGGCTTATCATTTTAGAATTGCACGATGTCTAATACTACAATGAGTGTGGAGGACAAGTAGAGATTTATCAAGTGATCTATTCGAATTTAAACTATCTAAACTATTTAAACAATTTAATTTTTAATATTTAAGAATTTGAATTTGTTAAATCTTTATACTAATTAATTATGTTCTTCTTAATATTATTATTACAACTAGAGTTTAAATTTTTAAAGTTCGTATTTATTAAGTCTTCTTCTGAAATTAGTAGGTTTCATTAATAATATTTTTTTTTTAGCAAAGGCAAGGCTAAAAGTTATTTATTTAAGTAAGTATTACTAAAAAAAATAAAAGCAAAATTAAAAATTTTAAATTTTCTATTGTTAGAATTTTTTTGAGTTATGTATTATAGTTTAAAAAATTTTAAAATTTATTCTAGTGTCAGAAAGTTTTTGAAGTACAGACTAGAGTTATAAAAGTTTTAATTTTTCTAAAATTATAAAATTTTTTGAGTTACGTACTAAAGTAAAAATGCTTTAAATTTTCTAGTTTAGAAAAAATTTTGAAGTATGTGCTAGAGCAAAAAATTTTAATTTTTTTAGTATAGTATTAGTTTTTTTTTTTTTGTAGAGTTATGTGTTAGTGCAATTTAAATTTATAATAAAGTTTAGTTACGTTTGTTGTAATATTTTTTTATTATTTTTAAGTTGTATTTTTTTTGATAGGAAAAATTTAGTGTACTCTATTTGAAAGTGCAGAAAATTAAAATTTTAACGAGTAAGAAGCGCTGAAAATTGCAAAAAGTGTGAAAGTCTTTTTTTGCTCAGCGTTTTACACTATAGGGTTGAGTTGGGACGGAACAAGTTGGGGGATTTCGGGATTGGTAGAGGGTCAAAAAGGAATAATTTTTTTAATAAAAAGTTTTAAAATACAAAAGGTTTTTGAAAAAAATGGGAATAAAAAAAATTGTAACTATTTTTATTGATTTTGGTTTTGAAAACTTTTGAATTGGGATTTGAAAACTTTTGATATTGGTTTTGAAAATTTTAGTTTTAGTTTTGAAAATTTTTGAATTGGGATTTGAAAATTTTTGATTTTTGATTTTGCAAGCTTTTGCTTTTTTGATTTAAAAATTTTCGATTTTGGTACGTGAATAAAATTTTAAGAATTGAGTTTAGGTATTTTTTTGATTTTTAGAGCTAAATGAAAGGCGAATAAGAGTATTTAAAGCATTAAATCGTGAAAAATTTAATTTTGTTTTTTTGCTCAGCTTTTTACACTGCAAGACCTTTTTCGGACGGAACAAACTAAAAAATTTTGAATAGAACGTTTATTTATTTTAAATGTATTTTGGAATCTGAAAGTAATAAAGATGTATTCAAAATTGCAAAAAATGTGAAAGCCTTTTTTGGTCAACGTTTTATACTATAGGGAGGATCTGGGACGGAACAAACAGGGGGAAATCGGGATAGATAAAGGTAAGAAAGGAATAAATTTTCAAAAAAAGTATCAAAATATTAAAGGGTTTTGAGAAAAATCGGGGGAAAAAATTGCAGATAAAATTTTCGATTTTGGTTTTGAAATGTTTTGATTTTGGGTTGTGCACATTTTTTTTGAATTGGGTCGTGATAACTTTTTTATTTTGGGTAATGAAAATTATTTTTGATTTTTTGATTTTTAGAGTTAATAAAAGGAGAAAAAAGATAATGTTCAGATTTAAAATGTGAAAAATATTATTTTGTTTTTGCTAAGCTTTTTACACTACAGGATTTTTTTTGGAAGGAATAAACTTTAAAATACTTTAAAATAAGCGCTTTAAAAACGAATTTTTATTCGTTTAATGCATGAAAAGATAATTAAAAGAAACAAAAATGTTTTCAAAATACTAAAAGTGAAAATGCCATTTTGAAGTAAGAGTTTAGCACAACAGGAAATATGGGACGGAACAAAACAAGAAAAGCCTTCGGGTATAAAACAATTTGAAAAATAAGTAAACAAGAATGGACAAATTTAATAAAAATTAAATAAATTAAATAAATCAAATATAAAAAAAAATCTAGGTTATATGTAGACTTCGAAAAACTAAAAAAAAAAAAATTGAAAAATAAAATAAACGAAGTTTTAATAGAGAGAAAATATTTTTAAAAAAAATTATTACTGTGATTTCTATATTTAAAAAATATATCTGAAAAATTATATAAACGTATGTGAAAAGTAAAATAAAATAGTAATTTAATGTATAGAAACTTAAAACCCTTTTGTAAAACAAAAATAAAAAAAACATAATTGCATTTGATATAGAAATAAAAAAAATAAAAAAAGAAATTTTTAAAAGCAAAGAAAAATAAAAAAAAAATGGAAGAAAAGTGTGAAAAAAAAATTGTGAATTGAAGAAAAGTAAATACATAAATTGAAAAAAATATCTCATGAGAAATTTGAATAAGAAAAAAATAAATAAGTAAATAATATAAATTCTAAACAGTTAAAATAAGTGATCTGAAGATAAAAATAAGTGATATAAAAAAAAATCAGAATTAAGATAAATAAGTAATTGAAAGTATCAAATACTAGAAGTTATAAAAAATAAGATTTCTAAGAAAAGTGAATAAGTAAAGTAAGAAAAAGAGTCTGAAGATAAATAAGTAATTGAAAGTATCAAATACTAGAAGTTATAAAAAATAAGATTTCTAAGAAAAGTGAATAAGTAAAGTAAGAAAAAGAGTCTGAAGATCAATAAGTAATTGAAAGTATCAAATACTAGAAGTTATAAAAAATAAGATTTCTAAGAAAAGTGAATAAGTAAAGTAAGAAAAAGAGTCTGAAGATCAATAAGTAATTGAAAGTATCAAATACTAGAAGTTATAAAAAATAAGATTTCTAAGAAAAGTGAATAAGTAAAGTAAGAAAAAGAGTCTGAAGATCAATACATATTCATTATTTTAAGTAAGAATCATACATTTACATTTTCTAAATTAAAACATTCAAAAATTAATTAACATATTTCTGATTAATATGTTAATAAGAATCTAGCTTTAAATCTAATTTGTTTATAGAATTGCGATAAAAAATTTATTCATCATCAAGAGTTTGGATTATAAAATCTTATAAATTAATTTTCTGCATTTTCTAGTTACTATTATAACTGTTAGTTTATTTTTCATTTATTTTATTATTCTCAATAATTTCCATAATTTTATTAAAATCTATGAATTTCTTTTTTATTTAGATTTATGTCATTTTAAACATTAGTTTTTTTAAAGACATTATTCTTATACAATTTCAGTTTCTATACTCAAATTTTCAGATTATTTTTTGATAAACTTTATCTTAAATTTTATTGGCTTTAGTTAAATTCTTAAAAAAATTCTATATGATCTTTCTTTTATTTCTTTTATTTCTTTTTTTAATTTAAATATTCTTCTAAATTTATTAGTTCATTTTTCAACTTTTTTTTAAATTAAAAACCAATCATCTTCGTTTTTATAAGTTATTGTAATCATGTTAACTTACTTTTTTTTACTAATTTATATGATCATTAGACTATGTTGTTTATAATTCTATTATTATAGAAAAAATGACTATTTTGAAAGTTTTAATATTCTTAAATTTTTAATTATTTAATTATTTCTAAAAATTATTTTTTTATTTCACATATTTATTTCTTAATTAATTTTTTCAAACTAATTCTCTAATCAAAGTCTTTCGTATTTTTTATGTTTAAAAGTCTTTTAAACGTAAATTCTTTTAATTGCTATCTATTTTAGGCATTACTGTGCTCTTTATTTCCAATATCAATAAACATTTTTTTTCAATGGTAGTTCCTTAAAATTTATAATAGTTCATAGCATCATATAAAAGTAAATTAATTATTATGATCCTAAATGTTATCGAGTTTAAAGCTATGTTTTACAGAAAATCTTGGTACCAAATTATTAAATTTTTTTTTGTTTTAAATTAATTATTTTAACGATGTTCCTTTATAATTTTCAAATTCTATTAATAGATAAAATGGTAATTTACGTTAAAACTAATCTATATCTTATCAAACAATATCTCTTATGAAACCTGTGGCTCTATTTATTAATCCAGATTTAGTATTTAAATTTTTAGTTAACATTATTCAAGCATTAATACTTCAAAATAGATATTTTCAAGTCCTTATAATTAATTTTAATAATTCATTTAATTTTGCCTTTATCTTCAGATTCGATACAAAAAATAGGTTTATTTAAACTTAAAAAATTTTAATCTATGAGATTATGTTTTCTTTCTCATACTAAAAACACAAGTTTAATTTTAAAGTTCTTCTAAGCTAAGTATTTGCTAAAAACTTATTTATAAGTGGTTATATAATTCTTTATCATTTTCACCATTTTTGTTAAGATTTGCTATAAAAATTGAATCCTTTTATCGCAGTTATTATTATAGAATTACTACAGCATTTATTTATTTAAATGAAATAAATCTTTCTATATCTTTTTGCTTTTTTTAATTTTATTTTATTGAGAATATTTACTTACCTTTAACTGGAGGTAACTGAGCAAAATCTTCTACAAAAATTATATTAAAGCCTCCATAATCTTTTTCATTTTCATTTATTTATTATAGTCTTTTTTCAATTTATAATCATTATTAAGTACTGAGCATAGTTATTTCATCTATTATTATTCAATTTATATTTTCTAATTAATTTTATTTTTCTTTAATTACTTTTTATGTTAAATCTTTAAATTTACTAGTTATTGGCAGATTATGTAAATAATATATAGTAACTCCGTCAATTGCTTTTGAAGGTTTACCAGTTGCTGCACATTTATTAGTTCATTTTTCATTAAAATTTATTCTATTTATTTAATTAAAAAAGATTTTATAGTACCAACAGATCCTAGTAATAATAATTTACTTTAAATTTTATTTTATATACATTTTAAATATATTATGAGTTATTAACTTTCTGATAATATTATTATGTCTTCTACTTGAAATTAGTTTAACTTTTATTATTTATTTTTCTATTTTAAATTCAATCCCATTTTTTAAGCATTTTTTCTTAATCATAATATGTTTTTACTCATTTACTTATTTTGATGCTTCAAATAAAAATTTTAAAATTCAGAACATATTAAAAATTTTTCTAACTTTTCTTCATCTATCAAATTTTTTTTATTAGGTATTTTCTTCTACTTTTTAACAATATTTTTAAATGTTTTTTATACAAAATTTTAATATTATGTTTAAAATAGATATAGATAGTTGAACTTAAGTTTTTAAAACTACTTACTATTTTTATATTAGCTTTATAATTAAATTTTTTATTTTTTAGTTAAATTATTATTTTCTTATAATTTTAACAATCTTGTAGTTTTCAAGCTTTAAATAATAACAGATTTCTTTAAGCTATTTAACTTTAAGTATGTTAATCATTATTTTCTTAAATATATGGCATAGGTAACACTATTATTTTATCAAAAAAATTTTTCTTTATACTATTTTTATTTTTTAATTTAAAAGTTTATACAAAACTCGTAACATGTCATTTGTTCTAAACTTGTAAATTTTTAAGAATATTTAAATTAAGTTGGTATATATTAAGTTTACATTCTTTAACCATAGTAATCGATCATTGTTTTATTTAAAATCAAAGAATTATTATCACTTTAATTATAATCATTTGCAGTTTAATTATTGTTAAAATTCATGTATTTTCTTCATTTTTTTAAATTAATCTATTTTATGTTTTCTCAATTTAATTTTATTATTTAGTGAGAACAACATTAATGTTTTTTTTGTCTAAATTTCGCATTGTTTCGGTAATACTATAATCTTTTGCTTACTTTAGTTAATTACATTTGATTTAAAAATTTATTATAAGTGCTAATTTTCTTTTAACTAAATATTAGTAAATAAATATTGCAATGTTTCAGTTTTTTTTTCTTTATTAAACTTAAATAAATATTATTCTATTTAATTTTTTATAAAATTAAATAAACGTTACAATTAGCTCTTCAAAATTACAGTAAATATCTTAAAAAAGGTAATATATTTTTTTAATTAATTTTTTTCATATATATTATATTTGTTAATGAATTTTTTGTTTTTATTTGTATTTATTTCAATTACTAGTTACATTTTTTTATTATTTTTTAATGGAACTCTTCATTAAATTTTTTTTATAAGCATTTATCATTTCATTTATGTTTCTACACAAATTATAAAACATTAAATAAATCTTAATCTATATTTTAAACTTAAACTTTATAGAATTGATCTATACAAGGATTTAATTTTTACTACTTTACTGATTTTTTTTGTTTTAATTGGTACTTCAGAATCAAATAAAAAAACATATATTTTTTCTAGTTTTAATTTAGTTATTTATTTTTTCTTCATTAATTCTTTTAAATCATTAGTATGCTCGTTTTCTTTTTTACCCAAATGTTTTTATTAAATTTTTATTTAATTATTTATTTCTAATTATTCTAAACAAATTCCAGCTGCTTTTCCTTAAATAACATATTAAGTCTATTCAAAACAATCTAAACAGTTTTTTAATTTTATTAATAAATGAATATGTTCTGGCGTTCTATTCTATTATTCAAATTTAAATCAAATCACTCTATTTCAAACCATTATTATAAGGTGCTTAAAACTAATTATACTAAAATATCAAAATAACTACTAACTAAATGCGGATTATTTTAAGTTAATTAAAATATTTATTTTATTGTAAGTATTTCTTATTAAATTTTATTTAAACTAAAAATATTTTAAATAAAAAAGGTTATCATTAATAAGCATTTGTTAATGTAATAAATAAAGTTGCAGTTCCTTTTATTTTTTACAATTACATTAGTTCGATATTTTCACTTTCCTGAAATTTTTACTTCCTAAAATTTTATTTTATAACTAAAAATTTAATTCGAATATTTTCTAAAATCTTATTTAATAATTACTTAAGTTATTCCAATGTAAACTTTAATTTAATTATTATGTTTTAACATATAAATTCAAATGTTTTTCTATCAGTTATGTTTAAAATTAAAAACAAATTACAAAAATCTATAATTTTAAGCAAATTTAATCCTAAAAGTATTTTTATTATTTATTTTGAAATTAAATCAAATTAAAACGTTAAATGCCTCAAAATTATTATCTTCTATTAATCTATTTTAACTAATTGGGTCTCCTAATCCTTATGGAAATAGAAAAGGAACTAATATTGTTGCTTTGATGTTTAAAAAATTGCTTATTAATTTTAAAAATTTAATTGTTCTAATTGAGACAAAAAACTTTATTAGATATTTTATAAGTTTTTAATAAAACTTAATTAATAATTTTTTAACTGCAAATTAATCAAAATTTATACCATTTTCTTTATGAGTTTATTATTTTATTCTTTTAAATGGTATACACTAAATTTTAATAAATTTATCAAATATAATGTTACGTAAAATAAACAAAGATATTCAAATTATACTACTATTGGAAAAATCTACTTAAAAGTATTTAGGAAGAAAAAAGTAAATTAAATAGTTCCATCACTTAGATTAAATGTAAATAACTTTATCTACTCTCAAATATAATATTATTAAAAAAATTTTATTCCTGAATGCTAAGAATCATTTAACATTAATTTAAATATTAAAATTAATTTAGATTGAAAATATATCTTAATTACTTAAGTTATGGTAAGTAAAATTTAATCTGCTTTAAATAAATTATTATTACTTTTTAAATTTAACTTATTTTATTAAAAATGTTAGTAAACTTTTTATAATAATTAAGTTAGGAATGATTCTTTAATTATTTATTTTTAATATTTTATTAATAGTTATTGTAGTAAGATAAAGATTTTAAAAATAATGATAATAAAGTTTGTTTTTTAAGTCTTTATTGATATTTTTAGAATTTATATATTATTATTTTATAATTAATAAATTTATATTTTGCTATTTTAAAATTTTAATTATTCGTTTTTATTTTTAATAAAGTGGCTTTTTTATTATGCACATTTTTTGTATAGAAGTAAGAGGCAAATATTATTAAATACTAAAACTTAAATATTTTTACACTTTATTTTCAATTTTTAAGTTATCTTTAACTTAAATAAAAATTTTATTTGAAAAGAGATTTTCCGATTAAGTTTAATCTATTTAATCAGATAGTTTTAAATATTCTTTGCTCATTATTAGGATTCTTCTTTTAGTATATAATTTAAATTTATTAGTTATATGTTTTATTTTAAATCTATTTATATAAGAATATTTTAATCAAACTATCAGTTAAGATTATTTTTTTCTTTTATAACTAATATATTATATTTAACCTTTTCTTCCCTCAGGTCAAAACCTAGTCCTCTATCAAAACATTCAAATTAACTTGCTTAAAAGCTTCTAAACATAACCAATAGCATGAAAGAACCATTTTTTAAGCTTCTAATTCCTAACTTCAGTCGAAATTTTCTGATAGAACAAAAGCTTAGAAAGTTCACCTACTTGGAACAAGAAATTCAAAAAATGCAAGATGAAAATTTGAAAATACATTTTAGGGCATCTTGAATTGAATAGTTGTAGATGTCGAAAAAGAATAATTAAAGTATGATAAGAAATGCTTAAAAATAAAATTATTATTTCAAGAGTAGAAAATCTAAACAGAGACTCAAGAAAAAAAATTGAAGATAAGAGCTTTACTTTCTTATTGTATAAAGAACAAGTTTAGATAAGCAATTAAAGCTGAATCATTATGATAAACTATTATTATTATATATTTTTTTAATAAAGCCATAGTTGTTCGAAGGTGAACACCAAGGTCATCTTCATCAGAGGTTGGGGAAGTTAAGTACCATAATCGACTTTATGTCTTCCTCTGCTTTGATTTGGCCTCGAGACATAAGATTCTTAGACTTCGGCACTGACTTAGTTTAGTTTTAATTCTGGAACGAAAAAGAAATAATATTGCGAGCTTCGTCAGAGGTGGGGAATTTAAGTACCCATAATTGACACATGTCGTCCTCTGCTTTGGTGATGCAATGAGACACAATCCTGCCATGTCCTTGGACCTCCAGCAAGTATTAAAGATTACGAGTATTCTAAAATTATATCAGTATTGAACATTTTTATCAGTACTGAATAATTATACCAGTATTGAACAAGGTTTATCAGTATCTAATAATTTTATCAGTAACAAACATTCTTATCAATATGAAACATTTTTTTTTTAAAGAGCTGCGCACCAACAAGAGTGCTACGCGCTCTATAATCAAATTTATTTATTTGTTATTTAAATATATTAATTTTAAATAGAGATGAGCAATCCTCCAACTGAGATTTACTTTAGTTACTGTACCAAGAAATACCATGAGCGAAAAACCGAACAAAAATCTTGTAGAAGTCAAGAGAAGATAAGACTGAAGAAACATCAAGTAAAATAATGATGAAATATGCCAGATATTAAGATCTCTTAGGACGCATTTTGATCGCGGCCCTAAGAAGACAAGACTCACAAAGGAATGTTAGCACTTTGGAAGACTTCAGCAAAGAGATATTTAAACCTTAAAAATCTTTATTAAAGAACTGCACGCCATTGGGGTACTACTTGTCCATTAATCTAATTTATTAGTTTATATCATATAAACCGTTTATTATACTCATTTAAATCTATTTAAAATATGATTATGATTATATAAATTTGTAAATATAGCCGTATAAATTAAGTATAAATAGTCTGATAAAATAAAAAATTATAATAAAATGTAAAGCAGGACTGATTAATCAACTAATAACTAAAATTATACACTAGATAATCCAAATTAATAGTCCTCTTCTTATCGATAATAAGAAGAATCTAATAAACACCTCCAAGAAACTTAAGTAACAGTACAAATATAAAGGCATTTAACTTAAGACTAAAAATAAAAAAGCAATTAAATAATCTAAACAATATCAATAAAAAAGTAGTAAGATTAAGAAATAAGGCTTCCAATAAAGAGATTTCATGAGTCTTAAACTAAGAAGAAGAGTTTTCTTAAGAATAATAAAGCAATAAGTAGTTTAAAAATAGTAAATAAACTTTATTTTCTAATTCTTGTATTCTTCAAAATATTTGTTAGTCCTTAAAAATAGAGACATAAGTAGACTACAATTAGTTAGTTAATTTCTTAATAAATTTAAGTATTAATATAAAAAGTTAGAAATAAAAGAATATTCAAGTAATAAAGACTATGTTTAAAATAAAGCAAACTGAATTCTTAAGCAAATATTATAATCTGATACTAAATTTCTATATATTAATACTTAAAATTGATAAGAAAAAAATTAAGCAGAAGAAATCTTTCAATAAATAAAAAAATGCTTAGAACTAAAATTAAATTTAAAACAAAAAGGATATTAACTAGTATAAGAAATTCATTTTATTGGACTAAATAATTTAGATTAATCCTTTCAAAAATATATATTAAAATGTTCAAATCTAAAAAAATTGGTTTTAAGTGTTTTCAATTTTTAAGAAAAAAATTTAAATTTTTTGTAAAACTTAACTAATTTATAATCCTTAGAAATTTAATAATAAAATTTAAACCAGATAAAAGAAAAGTTTTTACTGGACTACTGTTTAGATTTAAATTTAAAGGAACTAAAAATATTTAGTAAAGGAATTAAACAAGAAATGATATTATAATATTTGAAATAAAAAGGAAACTTTTTAGAAGAAATAAACATTAACCACAATAAAGATATTGATAATTATATTGATTTATGTCCTAATTTAAATAAAATTGACTAATATTATGTATATAATTCTGAAGATTATTTCGTATTGAAGTTGAAAAACTTTAACCTTAGTAGTTTAATAATTTAGAGAGACTTATAAGCAGAAACAATATAAGAATTATTTTCTAAGTAGCATAATAAATTATAACATATAGATATTTATAACTGCAATAATTTTAATGATAATCACCTGATATCTTTAATGTAAAACTGTCCTAGTTTAAAATCTATTATATTAGATTCAATATATGAACTTACTAATACATCTTTGAAGAAAATAGGAGATTATGGATAAAATTATAAAGAAATATCCTTTATTTCTGTTAGCCAACTAACTAATGAAACTCTATGTTATATTTTTGAGAATTGTAGAAAACTAACTAAATTATCTATTATTGAAATGGAAAAAATAAAAAATTTAACCTTACAATCTATGAGTTAAAACTGTAAGGAGTTAGAAAGCTTAGACTTGGAATAATGCATAATGTTAGATGAGAATTGAATAGATGAAATAGTTAAAATAAATAAATTAAAAGAATTACATTTTTTTGAAACTGAACTAAATAATAAAGATGTAGTAAAAATAGTAACTAACTGTAAACATTTAAAAATTTTAATTCTTGCGAAATCAAAGGATATTACTTAGGAAGGTTTTCCAATTTACAATTAAGAGGGATAAGAATATTCTTTTTATAGAAATCTTAAATATTTAAACATTAGAGGAACGTCAATAAGAGAATAATGGGCAAATTAACTTAAATAAAAGTTCGCAAAGATGACAGTTCACCATAATGTTGAGAAAGATAGCAAGCAAACTTGAAAGAAAGTAAATGACATTAAATATTTAATTTTATATTTTAATAAATAATTTATGTTAATCAAATAAAATTACTTAAAGCAACTTATTAATTTTAATTTTAACTATAAGGGTTAGGGTCATCTTTAATTAGGGGAAATGTTTCCTCAAATTAAAGACAATAAAGTTTTTATATTCATACTCAACTGTACATGTCTTCATCTGAATCAATTTCAAACTGAGATAACTCTTCTTTCTCTTCAATAAGTTCATAGAATTGTTCTTCTATCTTCTTGTAATTTTTCTCCAGCTTTTCTAAACAAATTCTAAGGTCATTGTTGTCCTTTTAAAGCTATTTATTCTGTTACTATTAATTACCAAGATCCTGTTTGATTAGTGTCACACTTGAATCATCTAATATCAGCTTCTTTCTGTAAATACCTCCAAAGTAGTTACAATATAGCCTCCTCGATGTTACAAATTATTTACGGTGCTACTCAAGCACTCTTCTTCACTTCGGACATTACCTCCAAAAATATCCAGCCTTTTGACAACAATAGCAACATTTTATTAAGGGCTTGAATTGAAATTTTTATTCTGTTTACATTTTTTCAATTTCCATCTTTTCTGATTGAAGTTATTTTTTTTTATTGGTAATCGAATTTCTTCTTTAATTTTCTATTGATTTGCTTCTAGGTTTTATTCTAATAGTTCAAATTAGGAAGTTAATGCCTCAATTTAAAACTAAACTTTACTTACCAAGTCTTGATCTTCCTTTTTTCTATCTTAAAAAAGAAGCCGAAGATTCAAGTTTTCCGCCTTCAGGATTTATATTTCGGTATTCATTTTCTCAATTAATGAATAAAGCTAAAAATATCTTGCTCGTGGGTTTTCTCAAGCTTTTTCAGTTTGCTAGGAAATTCCGTATTTCCCAATCCTTAACAGGAGTAGATTTATCTTTTTTGAATTCTTGGTTCTTGTTATTTAACTGAGACTTAAGATTGATCTTTAAGGCTAGAATTCAAGCTTTAGATTCCCGGGTTTTTTTCCATTTTTTAAAGCAGCTTATTAAGATACTTTTTTATATTTTATAGTAAAATATAATTTTGAATTAAGTAGAATAAGAGTGGAGTATGTTAGTTAGAAATGGGAAATATGAATAGTAATTTAGTATAAGATATGTAGTATAAAATAGAAATAATAGTATTAAATATAAATAAAAGTAAATTTGATGTGTTTACAGATTCTAACAACTATAAAGCTTAACTTATTTTAGCATTTACACTAAAGAATACTATTTTAAATAGATTTAAATCTCCTAATTAAAGTAATAAAAATTTACTATAGTCTAAACATAAAAGTATAATGAAGCTTAGAAAAAGATTAAATTAAAAAGCTTTTTTAATTTTCTATTAAGAGTTAAATCTTAAATAAAGAAGATTCTATATAAATAAAAGTTTAGATAACTAACATAAGTAAGCTCCTATTAATATATTTAGTTATAATTAACAATTATAAATAACATAATATCAAATATTTAGACTACATCATTTTCATCACTATCAACTAATTTAAATATAGCACTAAGCCTTATAACATCCTAAATCATCATATTATTATATATATCACACAATCCTAACATCATATGCATTGAGTCTAACTAAAATTACTATACCATGCGGTTTCTATATTATCAAAACTAATAAACTGTCTTTATTTTATAATTTACTAACTCTATATTAAAATAAAGGAAAACTGAATTGAGCTTAAAAGCTTTCACATTTTTTTTAAGAACAGAAGATAAAATAAGAGAAATTAGAAAAATCAGTTAAATAAATCACTAAAAAATTACGATTAAAGCTATACGCGGACCAATGAAGATTGAGCAATCAAACTTAAATAATAATCCAAAAATTTGATAATTAAACGGGTAATAAAAAGAAATCATTTACGTACTGATTCTACAGAAGTTATAAAACAAATAAAATGTTGGAGATACCAAAAATTTTAAATTTGTGAAAGCAAAAGGTTCTGAACTAATCTAACGAAATATTCAATTTTTTTTAATTTCTCTAATTACTAAGAAAGTCTAATAGAAACGTAAAATTAAATAAAAGTAATATTTTTTATTATTATTAATTAATTTCCCTTTAATCCTTATTGTATTGACTTTATAAATGGAAAAAAGTTATATTTTAATAATTTGATGCTCATTTATTTTAATTTTTCTTTTTATATTATTTTTATTATTCTTAAGTTAAATTTTTTATTTAATTGAGCAATTATGAAAATGTTTATAATTATATATTAAAAGTTAAAAAAGTTAAAAAGCTTTGTTAAAGCCTTAGTAGTCAGCCATCTGACCTATTCTATCAGCTTGTCTCCATTAGTTTGTCTTGAATTTCTACTAGGCTTAGTTAGGCGGTGTAGCACTTCATTAGAGCACCATCCTTTAATATTCTGAATAGTTTTCATCTTGCATGTAGCGTACCTAATTATTTCTCCAAGGATTAAGATTTGAATTAAAAAAAAAATTTTCTATAAATTTTTCCGCTTTATGTTGGATATATCCTAAATAGTTTTCTAAAAATATCTTATTTATTCTTTCTTTAAATTTCGCTTAGTTAGTAGCAGTATTTTCATTGGTGTTATTTATTGCACACGTAGCATTTTATTCTTCTTTTAACCTATTATTCCTGTAACACTTATTTAATTTAAATTTACTACTTATTTTAAATAAACGTTTACTCTTTATTTTAATTTGAGGCTTCATTTTTTATTTCCATAGGATCTGATTAATTCTGTTAAATCGAAAATGGTGTAACCTGAATTTATTATGTAATTTAAATAATTCTTTGTTCCAGTTTGTCTTCTATTTCTTATGATTATTAATATTGTTTCTCAAGTAAAGACGTTATTAGTTTTTCTAATTTTTCTACTTTATCAGTGAGGTATCTATTTTTAAACATAAACTCTTTTAATGACTTAGATAATATTTCTATTTGAGTTTGTGTTGGAAATTTTTTTAGTTCTGGATTTCCAAGTGGTTAATGTTCGTCATATCAATCATATTTCTCACTTTCACTCATTGTAATTATTTCGTTTTTTTATTTTTTAGAGAATTTTCCTGTTTAAATATTTTGTTCAAAGTTCTGTTATTTCTTAGAAGCCATTTTATTTAATATATAATAAATTAAAAAAGATACCATTTGCAAACAATTAAAAGTTAATTAAAATTGTACTTTATTTATGAAAATTATATAGAAATTTACAGTTTACAAGATGCATTTTATTAGAAATTCTCAATCAATTACAAAATTTTAATCTTCATAAGAATAGTTTGAATTTATTAATAGAAATTTAAGAAATCAGAATATAAAAATAGAATTGAGAAAATTAATATTGGAAGCAAAGAAAAAAGATATTAATATTTATTTGATTTATTAATTACTAAGATGTCTAAAATTAATAGGGATAAAAGTAAATATCATTACTCTTAACTATTTACCTATTTTTTAAAATCATTATTCATTTCAATTAGGTTCAAAATAATAAAATTAAAAATTCTTAACTTATAATTTAAAAATTATGTAGAGAACATAATTAAAAATATTAAAATAGAAAAATTAAAAAAAAAGATAGAAAGATATTTAGTTGAAATAATTAAATCTTAGAACACTTTGTAAATTAAAAGCAATTAATTTGATTAATTATTAAGTATATTTTTAATTACATTATAATTACTATATATAAATATAAAAATTAAATAAATTTATAATTTTATTATAAAATTATAATAAAAAAATAAAATGGTAGAAGGATTCAAGAAAGGCTTTTATACCACCTCCTAAAAAGGGGAGAGAAAGTAAGAACCCTCATCTCTAACTAACACGTCTTCTTCCTAGAAATAATCTTCTTCTCAAAACCTTCAAGAATAATAGACTCAACTAGGAACTTCCAGATCAACTTAAAAGATGGGACAAAAGCGCCAAAAGGCTACCTCGATGACACCAACTGAAGAGGAAGGACCTAGAAAGGTGCTGGAGACGCAAGAAGCAGCAGCCGTGCGAGAGTTTGCGATGCCACAGTTCCAGGAAGAACAGGTTTAAATTTTAGTCGCATTCTCTGACCTGAAGGAGGAAGTAAAGAAGCTACAATTAGAGAATAGAGCTCTAAAAAATCAAGTTACTGAGCTCAAGGAATGGAAAGAAAGCTTCTGGGAAGTCTACGATCGAGAGCAAAACACTTTCTTCAGGGAAATGGGATTGCTACAGCAGAGAACAACTGTGCTTGAAGAGAACAACAGGTAGCAACAGTAGACAATTCAAGATCCAATGGACATAGAAGGAGCTATTAATTTACAGAGGAATCCAGACAAGAAATGAATTAGGAACAAACCAAGATGTTTTGTATGCAAACAAACTGGACATAAATATAGACAATGTTAGAAATTGAGATTAATTAAATAATAGTACTGGAATAGAAAATAATAAGAAAAATAATAGTACTAATATTAGGATAAGATTAGACGAGAATTCTGTAACTAATTTTATCCGTCAGGAGGTCAAATCTACAAACCGAAGTGGTATACAATCTAAGGCGACTGAAGAAAGATTCCTGAAGGGAGCTGGTTCCACCCAGGTTATCAAACTGGTCCTGTGAACACGAGGTTGAAAGTCCTCCAAGTTCACTAAACTCCAATTTAAACTTTTTAATTTTAATTTTTTATAAAATTATAATTATTTTTAGAAAAATTTTCAGATTTCGATCTAATAAAATTAAGATAAATTCCCATATTGTATTAAGTTCAAAATTTAAACTAAACTTTTTAAATAAAAATATATAAATTATAAATATAAATCTAAAAATGATTTTCACTTTAAATTTAAATATTTTCGATATTTACTAAATATTATTTTAATTATTTAAATAAGAAGCATTTTATTAAACAGCTTTTTTAAAATTATTTTAAGATCAATATCTTTATTTGCATATATTTGAAGCATATTTTAGATTGATTCTAGAAATAAAATATTTAAAAAAAAGCAAAACTATAAAGTAGAAAAATTTAATAATTTTTACTAAAAATTAATATTTTAATTTATTTTGCCTTTATACCTTTTATTAAAAAAAATCCTTTTTGAATGATAGCTAATGTTATATTATATAGATATGGATATTTAATATTCTAAATAATGATTAAGTTAAAAAGATTTCAGAGATATTAAAATCATATTACTTTCATAAAAATCTAACTTCAAATAATTTCGAAATTTATAAAAATAAACTATGTATTTGCTATCACTAAATTGAAATGTTAATTACTACACCACTCTAATAATGATCTTCTTATGAAATGAATTGTATTTCTTTAATGTTTGATAAGAATTATTCATAATTAATTTACATATTATAATTAACTTATATGTGATAAATTGCTTATTTAAATAATTATTAAGAAAAATTTATATATTTGGTATAGATTATTATTGCTGAACTATTTAAATTAATATTTTTATTAATATCATCAATTTTCATTTGTTTTACTAAAAATTAAACTAAATTTTTATTTTTTTATTTTTATTATTAAAAAAATGGACGAAGGTTACAGTCAGGAGAATTAGTAGATAATCAGGCGCAGTATGCTGCATTGCGAGTAATCTCGTACTAGACGCCACCACGGGGAAGGGTGAACAAGTTTGGAAGAGACATGTTTAATTTGCTCAAGGTTTTCTCAAGCAATATATACGTTTACTACCAAGCTATCTATATCCTTAATTATTAATTCTTATTAGAATCTTATTCAAAAAGACTGGAAGATTTGGTTCAAATATATAGATTAATCTTTAATACGCAAATTCCCTATTTGGAAAAGCTGACGTGACTCATTGGACTACTAGAATGAAAGTAAGAAGTATGAGAACATTCTTTTTAATTTAATATTGAAAGATCTGCGCGCCATTGAGGTACTACGTGCTCTAAAATCATCTTTTTTTATTTATTATTTATATAATTTAAAATATTTAATAATACTTAATTCTATTGAAATATTAATTAAAATTTGAATAAATCAAAATAAAACATTTTTTTATTTTTTTTTAATTAATATGAATAAAGAAGTTTTTAATGTTCTTGATTGTTTTTATTCACATTTCATTAACTTCATTGACCGAAGTCTAAATAGGAATTTTAAATATCTTTGTTAATTATTAAAAATTTTATCCAGTTCTCTTCAAGATTTACTATGAGCTCTTTGCATCTCCTTAATTATTGAGTAAATCTTTTATTAATTCATATTATTTTTAAATTATCATCTTATTAACCCCTTTATCTTTCTATTTTAGATATTAATTTTTAACAAAAAACTTTTAGATCCTTTTGAATAAATATTTTAATTACAACAATATTAAGGATTTTTTTATTTTAAATTATAAATTTAACATCTTCTATAATATTAAAAATTTAACTTTTTCTTTAATTAAGTAGAAAAATTCTTTTTACTGCCTAATAATCTCATCTATTTATATATTTTATTTTTGTGATTTATGAGACTAAATGTTTGGCTGACTTTTCTGGCTTCATTACAAATTTAATAAGACATCTTATCTCATTCTTGAGGAAAATCTTGATATTATTTTGTTATTTTCTAATTTACTATAATTTTTAAATATAGAAAAATTTTAGTTATATTAATATTGATAAATTTATTTAATTAAAAAAACAAGATTCATTTTAAAAAAATTCAACTGTTTCATGAATTTATAAAGATTTTATGAATAACGAGTTTTGATTTTTAATCATTTTACATTTTTTTCAAAAGTTTTTATATAATCTTTATTTAACGGTCTCTTAAGGAACAAATTTATTACATATGACGCAATATTTTTATTGTAGATTATAAAATTTGCTTTATAGAAGGCGAAATTTTTTAGGACAGAAATAATAATAAAAGTTATAAAAGTTTTAAAATTTAGAATTAGAACATTTTTTAATTTAATTTAATTCTTTCAAATGCTAAATTATACTCCTTTTCAAATTCTTTTTTAAGGCTACTTCAAAAATTAATTTATTTTTTCGATATTTCATTTTCCAAATTAAAAATTCTAATTTTTATTTCAATAATTACTAATGAAATTGACTAATTTTATTACTTAAGAAAGCTTGGATCTTGAAAAATTCTATCTGATATAGTTAGAGGACTGATAAAATTTTTATATTTATTATTATTATATAATTTAATTTAATTTAAATAGGGTGGACCTTACCTTTTAAGGTCGGGAGAAGAATTCCCAGAGATAAACTGACTGTGAAGCAACCTGTTCTAAATGTTGGACCTGACTAATCTCTTCATCATGGGTTGGAAATCTACCTATAATCGCCTGTTGGCGTCCTGTGCTTTGGAGATTTTGAACTGCAACCTTGACCGCAATTAGAAGAGAGAATGCTTTGGGAATATTGGAGACTGAAGAGGCATATAAATTGACTTTTTTAAAGAGATGCAACCTCTTGTAGGGCTGAGCACTCTATAATATAATTTTTTTAAATTAAGAATTTTAAGATTAATTTATAAATATTATAATTAAAAAGATAGCAGAAGCTGAGGTTGATTCTCTGATCAAAACTTTTAGTTTTATGGATATGGTCAAGTTCCTATCCTGTCGTTGAGAAGATTCCTGGTTAAAGTCAATCTTAGCAAGTGAGCAAAACTTTTCAGGTATTCACTCTTGCTAGTGACTGTTGGCCATAGTTATGGAATTCCCTGGTCGAAGTTTATTGAATAAAACAACAAGATATCCACGTTAAGTGCATCAAGAGAGTGACCTGGCTTTTAGCTAGAAAGGGTTTCCAGTTCCTTGAAAGAGAATTTTAATTAAGTTTTTAATAATTAATTTACTTATAAATATAATTATACTCTAATATTACTAAACATCAAAACTCTTATATTTTTAATTTTTTACTTTTTAATGCTTTCTAATTTTATAGTAAAAATCTTTTGCAATTAGATATAAATTAAGTTAACTTTAATGAGTAAGTTTCAATAATAAAAATTGCTTTAATATTATATATAATAATAATTCACTTTAACTAAAGAGTTATTGTATTAAGATACTTTATTTTATGCAAGTTTAAGTTTGGTTATCTCAAATTTCTTTTCTCATTTGATTTCTTATATTTTTTTAATTATCGCTTCTAAAATATTTTTTATTCTACTACAACTCTGTTTGATTTTATATGTTTTTACTAAAATGCAATTGCTTTTAATTTGTAAATTTTGTGAAAAATTTTAATTTGAAGGTCTATTTCTGCTTATTGATTAGAAGTAAATTGCTACTTTTAAATAAAAGGATAAATTATTATATCAAAAATTTTATATCAAAGAATTATATTCTTATTATAATAACTTTAATATGCATTTATTAATTAAAACTTGCTTGTGTTTTAAATAAAAGACTCTTAATAAGGAAACCTTATTTGTTGTAGATCCTTTTAAATGATAAATAAAATATTACAATTTTCTAAAAGCTACTGTTTTTAATAATTTTTTTTACTTAGATTTAATAAAAAATTATTTCTTTAAGCTTTTTACTAATAAAAAAATGAAATAAAATAGGTTTCTTATTAATTAGTTTAAATAGAAATCATATATAAAAAACATCAAATTACTTAAACCAAAGCATTTAAATTTAGAATTTATAAGGAATCTTTAATTGCCCATTTTCTTACTACTATTTAATTATTATTTTTTATTTATAAAGGTCTCTCTTAAAATAATAAACTAATATAATTTATTAATTATAATGTTGATTCTAAGCAAAATAGGTTATATAAATGTAATAAGTAGTAGAAAGTAAATATTTAAAACTAACATGATTGATCACTAATTTTATCTTATATTTATTAAATAGTAATATTTAATTTTATTATTAAATTAAGCTTTAATATGTTTAATTATGTCTATTAAAATACTTAAAATTTTATCCTTTTAGCTTTTAGAGTTAATAATTTTATTTAAATTGCTTTGTGGCGCCAATTAGTCACCACTAAAAAGAAGTTTTAAAGTTATCTTTATCTTGCCTGTTTCTAGTTCTAGGATTCTTGAGTCTTGCTCCTCTGATCTTTCATCTCCCACTATATTTTATTTTAACTCTATCTCCAAATTCTTCCAGTTCAAGATTACTTTTCAATCTGTAGACTTCTCCATTTGTTCTACATAAGATCTGGTTCTTGCTCTTTCTCTATCATATATTTTTATTTATTGTCTTGATGAAATTTGTCTTTTTTCCTTCTAGAAACTCCTCTAAAAGCTCATCTTGTAGTTCAAACATTTCAATACGCTTTTTTAGTAATTTAGAATGAAAATTTTTGATTAATTTGTTTATTTTTGGAATTTGATTTTTTGAAAAATGTTTGTTTATATAGTTTTAGTCATAAAGAATTAGTTTCTTCTTGTCTTTTTCTTTAAAAGCTTTATGACTTTCAAGTTCCTCAATAATGTCTGCATAGTATTAGCAATCAAAAATATGATCAGTTTCATCAAAGTCTTAGCCACATAAGCAAATAATGCTATATCTAACGTTAATGTGGCGATTACTAAGTTCTTATTGAAAATTATAAGAAAAAGTCCTCAGTTTATAGAAAGAAATAGTCTCTCTAATATAGTGTTTATTATATTTGGTGTAAGTAATTTCAGGAAATACACTTTAATTATTTTCTATTTAGTCTGTAATTCTTTTTGCTGTTGGCATAAGTGTATTTCTAGAGAGACATTCCATTAAGAATTTATGTTTTATTTTTTATTCTGTGAGCTTATAAAAATCCATCTTACTCTAAACATGTGACATGTCAAAATTATACAAATCGATACATTTCTTTATATGTTTCTAGTATGGTAAATTAAATTTAGTGCATTTTTCTAATAGAAAAGCAGTATCTGAGTTAGGATTTTCTTTGCTATATTACATTAATTTTTAATAAAAGTGCATTAGATTTTTAGTTGCTATATGTGTAAAAGGAAGCCAATTTAGGTCAATAAAGCATGACTCATTGAATGTGAATTCTTAAGATCTAAACGCCTATCTTGAGATGAGTCTTTACAATTTTATTATCTTGTTTTTTATTCCTTTAATTCCAGAAATAGTAGCTTACGGAGTAATATCACTTCCATATTCAACTTTAGGCAAAATAAAAGTTCTACAAAGAGTTTTGAAGCTGAGAGGGGATACTAATCCATATTTAGAAAATATTGTAGTAGCTTTTTAAATAGCTACTCTGTATTTGGTAGCTACTGCTGTACAATGTAATTTGTAATTTTACTTTATTCCTAACTAATATCCTAAATAGGTAACTTCATCTTTTTAAGTAAGTGGAATCCCATTGAGCTTTATATTAATAGAAGGTTAGCTTTCTTTTCATTGATTTATTATTCAATTTTTATTGTACTAGATGTTAATTTCTTATTTTCTTAATATAATTTCTTCTAGTTTTCTAAGTTATTCTAGGTATTTAAAATAAATTCCATATTAAGTTAATGATATGTTTATTGTAGTTTTTATTGATTTATATCTATAAAGTTTGTTTGACAAAATTTTTAACTTTATTCCAATTTTTCAGTGTTAACTTCAACTTCTTAATGCTATCATTAAACTTAAATTTCTTAATCTTATTATAAATTAATTGCTTAGATAATTTTATTTTCTACATTACATTTTATTTAAAGGTTTTAATCTGTCTAAATTTATTTATTTTAGCTTAGTAATTCTGTTTAAGTAGAATTTTCTGCTGTTTATAAAAGTTTGAGATAATATTGTTTTTATGTGTCTATATTACATTTTTCTATGGTTAGTAGTTATTATATATTACAACTTTTTAAGTGTTCAATTTCATTATGCTTTTAAGATAGCAATATTTGGAATTTCGTATCTTTTTATTATAATTCTTCTTGAAACTCCATGTTTTATTTCAAACTCTACTAATTTTATATTTTAGCTGATTATTTAAAGTTATTAGCTGTTTTTATAGTTATTAGTCTTTATTTATAGGTCTTTAATTTTAAATTATCAACTATTGGTATTGGGCTTTAGTTTCCAATAATTCAAACCCAATAGTATTCTTTTACTAAGCGATTTCGTAATATAATTACTAAATGTAGTCAAATTTAGATAATTATTTTTTATATAGCTCAAGTTCTTCTAAAACATCCTATAAACTAGATTAAGACATATACAAGAATTCATAAGAGCTAGTTTATGTCGAAGAATTTTAAATAATTATTGAAGATTAATTTGATTTTTAAGGAACTAATGAATGACTTCTAAACTACTCTTAAAATTTATCTATTTAATAGATTTAATTAATTTCATCAGTTTATGCAGTTTAACTATTATATTGATAAATACAATCTGTTTAAATTCCTATCTCTTTAGATTTATTTTGCTTTTTTTCAAAAATTAATTAATTACATTTAAACTATAGTTATTACTTATAGTAATTAGATTTTAGTATTTAATTTTAATTTTACATTTTCTTTAATTTCTTGAAAGTTTTATATACATACATTTTGTACTATTCTATTACTGCTTCATACTTACTTATTATCTTTTAATTAGTTTGATCCTGATTTTCTTAAGCTGATAGAAAATTTTAATTAAAAATAATTTGATTATTTTATAGATTTTATATTTATTATTCAAGTTCTTTAATCTAATTTAAGAACTATTTTCTACTAGTTTCAAACTCTTATTCCTAGGATTACATTTGATCCTTTACTTCAATAAGTTAGGCTTAAAGTTATATGTTTTTTATTTCAAGATTATTTAGATTTTTTATATTTTAATTTTCTTAATTCTTTTGGTTTAAAAGATTGTTGAATTTATAATTTGAGTACTATGCATGATTATACTCTAAGTTTTAAGTAAATATGAATCATTTTATAATTCCGTTATTATTTTCATTTTGATTATTTAAAGTATTTTTTGTATCTTAAATATCTTTATTAATCCCTAAAATATTTAAATTTCCTGAAGATATTTTTGATACCTTTTATTAAATTGTGGCGGCAAAATTTGCTTTCTTTTGATAAGTATATTTCTCCACTTTTAAAATGCGCTTCATCTGGTGACATCGCTCCAAGGATTATTTAAGTTATCTTAGTGGAACCTTAAGAAAAGTATTTATTGTCTATTAGCTACATTGTTTTAGTATTTATCTTATTAAATTGGCTATTCATTTTATTTACTTCAGTTGTAGCTTTCCAAATTCTAGATTTATGAAGGTGTAAACATCTGCCTATGTTTTTTTTATAAGATCACAGCTTCTTTCTTTGTTAGATAAAGAAGAGTCGCTAAGAGCTTAAATTAGCGATTTTTAATTAGTTTCCATATTTTTTCAATAATAGAGAAAATTTCTGATAAGAAATAATATTAATCTTTACATATACTTAAACAAATAAAATTTAAAATATGGCAAGCATGATAACTTAAATATAAAAACAATAAAATAGTATTATATAGTTTTAAATATGGAGGTTCCTGAGTTTTAGTTTGCTTTAGCGAGTGGAACTTTCATAGGAATTAAGGCCACGTATCGAAGGTTAAGAACAGGATAGCTTCATCAGAGGTTGGAAAAATTAAGTACCCATAATCGACTATGTCTTCCTCTGCTTTTGCTGATTATTGCAACCTAAAATGGAATAATCTTCGATACTAACCGAAATTCGTCTGGAAATCTGACTTGGAGAGGTAAGTGAGAACTGCTTTTATGGTCCAAAGAGATGAAACTGACCATGACTCCATTTCAAGATGTATTTTATATAAAGTATTGAACAATTAAAATTGTGGATAGTCTAATAATGGAAGAGCCACTTTTATCAATTATTATAATAATAATTATAATTTCATATTTAAAATAAACTTTAATTCTATATTCAAGTAAAATAAATTAAAAAAAAAGATTAAATAATATTTATACAGAAGAAATAAGAAAAATATTTGTATAAAGAATTATATTTACAAAAATAAACAATCATATAAAAATAAAAAAATAAAGTTGAATCTTATAAGAGTAGCATAAATATTTTATTTTAAATTAAAAAAAATGTATTACAAATAAATTTTTAATAGTAATACCAAAATGTTAAAATAGTTTATATAAATACATCAATGCTATATTTATCAATTGAATAAATAAATTGAAAAAAAATGGTGGAAGGCTTTAGATCTGGTTTTTACACCACCTCCTAGAAATAGGAAAGAAAACCGAAAGCCAATTAACTTTCTCTCGCTTAACCTTAATATCCTGGAACCTAGTCCAACCAGGAAGAATAGCAACATTTTAAGAAAGCCTAACACGTGGAAACCCCTACCTCAGAAGAGAAACCGAGAAAGCAGATGAAGTCTGCTATCCACCAGGAGGTGTCGGAGTTTAATCCTTCTGGCCAGATGAGCATGGAACAGCTCATCAAAGTGGTGCTGAACCTCCAGGAAGAGGTTAGGAAGCTTCGTAAAGAGAATGACAAACTATCACAAATGATCCAGCACGGACTGTAAGACACATTAGACCTCAGAATGTCTAACTAGGAAAGAGAGATCGATGCTCTATGGAAGTACTAACAAGAACAGTTTAGTCAGACAAATTTCCAAGTTCAGTAGATCCAAGCCCAGAGCTAGCGGTTTGAAAACATTTTGCAAAGTCAAAAGAGTCTCCAAAGCTAGCAGATTCTATCAGAATAGAATTTCAGTTCCGATAAGATGGAAATAGAAAAGAATTCCAAGCAGGATCAATAAAAAGGACCTAAGATAAGGAAACTATGCTACTACTGCAAAAGTAAATATCATCTGTGGAAGAACTATGGATAATTCGGAAAAATAAAGGAAAATTCAGGGAAAAAGCAAGCTATACAGTAGATAAAAAAAAGGAAAAAACAAATCTGATGTAGAGAGAATGGAAAAGTTTATAGATTGAAAACGGACCTTGAATTGGAAATATTGGGAAAAACGACAAACGAATGAAATGATAAAAGATGGAAGATAAGAAATACAAGACTCGCAAGTTCTAGAGCTCGTTAAAAACTTTGCTCAAACTTAAAAACTTCTTTTAAGCGGTGACTGTCTGGATCCGCTAAACAACTTATTTAATAATTTAATAAATAAATTGTAATACTTTTACTTTTTTTAAGTAAAAAGAACTTTAGAAAATAAATAACATAAAAATGCATAATAAATATAGATTAATTTATATAAAATTTAAGTAAGCTATCTATTATTTTATTAATAATTTATAAATGCAAATATCAAATTTATTCTTCTTAAATTTTAATTTTTATTAATTTTTTATAAATAAATGTTTTTTAATTCATTTTCATTTGCTTGAAGTAAGTGAGTATAAGATTCATGAGAGCTTTACTTAAAATAATCTAAGTGATAATTTTAAAATAACTTAAAATTTTTGTTATGTTTTAGAAGTATTTTTACATCTTTCTTCAAACATTTTAAAATTGATATATTTCAATTTAAAAATATTTCGAAAATAAAAATTATTTATTTTTTATTATTTGAAGGGATTTTAGAGATGATAATAATGAAATAAATCATTTATAAAATAATTCTAATTGAAGTTGCTATCAAAGTAAATGACATTGAATTTATCTATATTTATTTCATTCTAAATAGCATTTTAATATCATATAAAAGTCATTTATTATATACGTAATCCATTTTAAATAATTTTATTATAATTCTACCGTATCTATATTATAAGCTTCCTTTATAAATGATAATTCAGATTTTTAAATAAAAATTGCAAGCTCAATTTTTTTTTTCATTCTAAACAAATATAATATAATTTTTTTTATGAATGATAAAAGCTTATAAGATAAAAGGCATTTTACTTAGACTTTTTTAATATGATTTTTAATTTGAGTTTAATTTATTAGAAATAGCAATTTTTTCATTTAAGAAAAATTTAATACACTTATATTTATTTAATTAAATTATTTAGATCCTTACTTAATTAATTTTTTATTATTTAAGATTTATTCTAAAAATCAATAAAACAATAGCTTTAAATAAAAATATTTCTAAATAATACTCAAATTTAATATTTATAACGGAAAAATGTGTAAATTTTTTTAGATTAATAGGATTTATTAGCTTATAAAATTAGACAGTTTTAAATTATTACAAAGGATTAAATAATAAATAATAGAAAAATAAATAGAAAATGAAATTAATGAAATACTTAATATATAATGTAGATTATTGCTATTTTATTTAATTTATTAATTATTAAAGATCCATATTTGTAAGTTTGAAAGATAAAATTTTGTAAGATAAAGTTAATTGTTGCAATTTAATGAAAATGCTTACTTTATTGTATAAATGATTTGAAGAATAATTATATTTAGAAATATTCAACTAAAATTAGATGTATAAATAATAATCAAAAATAATTATAATTTTAGAATAAGTCACACCTCGTTGGCTCAAAGCTATTTCAATATTAATATTTAATATTAAAATATAATATTTCTCATACTTCTTGTTGTCATTTCAGCTAGCAATGAGTCATGTGAGCTTCTCCAAATGGGGAATATGTTTTTCAAAAATTATTCTCGATTCTTGAATCAATGTTCTTGTCTTCTTAAATACGTTCTAAATATGAATTAGTTATTAAGTTATTAAAGGCCACATCGTTTATAAGTATAATAACTGAATGTGGTATGAAATATTGCTTTTAATTATAATTTTTTTGTAAATATTGTTGCAAATAATTTTTTTACTTTCTTTTTTTAGATCATGATTATAGTTTTTAATTTTTTTCTAATATTAAAATCCATAAGTTATTTGGATTAAAATTTTTTTTTTTTTATTTTTATTTTTCTTTTAAATTTTTTACTTTTTCGATCTTTTATTAAATTATTTTAGTTTCGATATCCTTTTTTTTATTTTTTGGGTTTAATTTTATCAAAGTTTATTATTTTATTTTTTTTGCGCAATAAAACGATTTTTTCTTTCAATTTTATTTTCTTCTTTGTTTTCTTATAATTCTGTAATAATTTTCTATAATTTGTTTTTTAGATTTGAATTAACGAATCTCAACAATCTTTTTTCTCAAAAAAAATTAGAAATGTAAAAATTTTGTAGTTTAAATTAAATGATGTCTAAATCTTTTATATAATAGTTTAATTTAATTTTTAGTAATATTTTTTAGGCTTGCTAACGGTTTTTTCAAAGATTAATAAATGATTTAAGGATTCTCGTTTAAGATTATTTGTTACTTTGTAGATTCAAATTAGGCTTTTCAAATGCCTTTTTAGTGGGTGGAGATTTTAAAACGCATAAAGGATTTTTTAGGAGTTTTTTAAGATTTGTTGGTTTCTAAATAAGCAGCATTTTGATTAGAATACTTTTTATTTGAATTGACTTTACTAGTTACTTTTGGACCGATACTAATATTAATAAGAAATAAGACTTTTATTTGATTTGTTTCTTTAGATTAATAACTTTTTATTGTAATTTTTCAAGATAACAAAGAAAATTAAAAAGATTTGTATGTAAATTTTTTATTTCCATTAGTTAGTTACAATCAAATTTAGTTAAAGATCGATTTTGTTTTTTTAATGTTTACTTCGATACCAAATATTTATTCCGAGCTAGGGAACCTTATATTTTATCTCGTTCTACTTTGGAAAATTCGTACTATTTATTTAATTTATAAAAATCTATAGATTTAATGTTTCATGATATTTTATTTTTAAAGAAAAATTTATTTCTTTAGTTTAAAAAAAGGCTAAGAGGAGGTTCTCCACCAAAAAAACATAATAAATTAAAAGGCTGTATTAAGAATGCAGCAGCTAACAACTTAAATAAAAAATACTTTTTTAATTTTTCTTATGATGAAGCTATTTTAAACTAGTTTTATTTATTCAGAATTTAGTTGAATGAGAAGTTAGATGGAATCAGTTTTTTGCTTAATTTTACTGAAGGAAAGTAAATTTATAAAAATTATTGTAAAAAACAGAATATTTTCTAACTTTATCTGAAATTTAAAATATTTAAAGAGCAAATAGTAAATGAAAAGGTGGTGAATTTGATCAAAAAGGATTAAAAGATCGAAAACTATAAAATATAAAATTGTAAAAACATTTAAAGATAAAATTATTAAAAAAATGTAAAAAGAAAATTTTAATAGAAGTATTTTTTATTAAAAAGAATGAGTTCTAATAGATTAAAAAAATTAAAAAATATTTATAATGTTGAAATCAAATTTAAGAAAGAATAGAAAGTTATTTTTAGAATAAAGATAGTTAGACTTAAAGTATTAATTATTAAATATAATAATACTTATAATAAAATTAATAGCTCTAAAAGGTAAAAATATAACTCAAGCAATCAAAGAAAAATGAGTCAATAGTTATTGATTAGCAAAATATTTAAATAAAATAATAAATAAATAAGTTAAGCAAAGATGTTTTAAATAAATTAAAAATAAATAAATAATAATATTTTCAAGTTTAGAACGAAAATTTTTGAAAGCATTAATTTATATATGCTTCTGGTTTTGAATATTTTGCTAGTGCTTTAGAAAGATTTAATCTTTATAAATGTTTGGGTTGCGAAGAAACCCAAATAAAAGATCGAAATGTTGAAAATTAATTTTGCTTACGATGTTAAAGAGAATTTAAAAATAAAAATTGTAAATTATGTAAAGCAAAAATGATTTGAAATTATGATAAATAAATGAGATTATAGAGCACGTAGCATCTCAATGGTGCGCAGCTCTTTTATAAAGATTTTTAAAGTTGAAAAAAACTATTGCTGAAGTCTTTCCACAGTGCTAGCATTCCCTTGTGAATATAACTTTAATAGGGCCGCGATCAGAATGCTACCCAAAGAGACCTTAATATCTGGCATATTTCGTCATTAATGCTACTTGATGCCTCTTCGATCTTGTATTCTCTTTGCTAGTTCTTCACCTATGGTACTTCCTGGTACCAGAGTTTAAGTCAGTTTCAGTTTGAGGATTGCTCTTCCCTCTTTGCTTTATAATAAATATAAATAGTGCTCTAATATAAACTGTTAATAAATTTTCTTTTTAACTTTGGAAAAAAAATTAACATGATACCGAATGAAATTTTTTTAGAATTAGGATATTTAAATCAAATCGAGTAATCTTCAATTGCTTGAAGCGATGCGTAATTACAAATAATTATTTAAGATAATTTAGTCTAATAAATAATAGGCAAATTTTAGCAATTAATAAAATTTATTTACCTTATCAAAAATTTTCCACGTAATTTAGACGAAATAGAAATTTTATAAATTATTGCAGGAAAAGATTAATAAACTTATAAAATTGATATCAGTTGATAAAAATTAGAATAATGAAACTATTAATTAATAAAAATAATAGATCATTTTAAGATTGCATTTTTAAATAGAACTTTATAAACCTTTTAAAAATTAATAGTTAGTAATAATTAGGTTAATGAATTTTTTTGAACGAATAATAAGATTATGACAAAATTTAATAATTAATAAAATAATACTAGGATTTTTAAGAACAAAAAGAAGAATTAAAATTTTAAGCATTCAAATAAATTAAATAGAATTAGAATTTTATAAAAATTTTAAGGCTAAATATAGTTAATTTAAATAAAAAAATAAGTATCAAATAAAAGAAATTAATCAGTTTAAAATATTAACTAAATAAAAGAAACATTAGAGAAAATTTAAGAATAAAAAATAACTAAAGCACATAAAATATTATTTTAACAGAAAAAATAATCAAATTTATTAAAATTTAGTGCATTCCATTTAAGAGAATAAAATAAAATAATCAACTCATAGAGAAAACGGTGTAAATTTTGATTAATTTGCAGTTAAAACAACAATTATTAATAAAGTTGGATTAAAAATTTATAAAAGATCAAATAAAGTTTTTTATCTGAATAAGAATAATTAAATTTTAAAAATTAATAAGTAATTTTTCAGCATAAAATATAGCAACAATATTATTTCCTTTTCTATTTCCATAAGGATTAGGAAACCAGATTAGTTAAAATAGATTAATAGAAGTTGATTATTGTGAGTCATTTAATCCTTCAACTTGATTTAATTTTGAAATAAATAATAAAAATACATTTAGATTTAATCTAGCTTAAAATTATAGATTTTTGTAATTTTTTTTAATTTTAAACATAACTCGAAAAACATTTGAGTTTATATGTTAAAACATAATAATTAAATTAAAATTTTACATTGGAATAACTTAAGTAATTATTAAAATAAGATTTTAGAAAATATTCTAATTAAATTTTTAGTTATAAAAATATAATTTTAGGAAGTAAATTTTCTGGAAAGCGAAAAATATCGAATTAATGTAATTGTAAAAAGTAAAAGGAACTGCAACTTTATTTATTACATAGACATATGCTGATTCATGATTTTTAATTTAATAATATTTTTAGTTTAAATAAAATTTAATAAGAAATACTTACAATAAAATAAATATTTTAATTAACTTCGCATTTAGTTAGTAGTTATTTTGATATTTTAGTATAATTAATTTTAAACACCTTATAATAATGGCTTGAACTAGATTGATTTTATTTAAATTTGAATAATAGAACGCCAGAACATATTCATTAATAAAATTGAAAAACTGCTTAGATTTTTTCGAATAGAATTAATATTTTATTTAAGAAAATGAAGTTAAAATTTGTTTAGAATAATTAGAAATAAATAATTAAATAAAAATATTTGAGTAAAGAAGAAAACGAACATATTAATGATTTAAAAGAATTAATAAAGAAAAAATAAATAACTAAATTAAAGCTAGAAAAATTATATTATTTGCTATTTGATTCTGAAGTACCAATTAAAACAATAAAAATCAGTAAAGTAGTAAAAAAATAAATCCTTGTATAGATAAATTCTATAAATTTTAGGTTTAAAATAGAGATTAAAATTTATTTAATATTTTATAATTTGTGTAGAAACATAAATGCAATAATGAATTATAAAGAAGAAAAATAAAAATGAAAAAGAAGATTTCAATTAAAAATAATAAAAAAAACTTAATTATTAATTGAAATCATTAGTAGCAAATATAATATATATTTTTTAACAAAAAGTAATTAAAAAAATCTATTAAGACCTTTACTGTAATTTTGAAGAACTAATTGTAACGTTTAATTAGTTTTATAAGAAAACTAAATAGAATAATATTTATTTAAGTTTAATAAAGAAATAACAGAAACATGACAATAGTTATTTACTAATATTTAGTTAAAAGAAAATTAACACTTTTAATTAATTTTTAAGTAAATTTTAATTAACTAGAGCGAGTAAAAGATTATATTATTCGGAAATAATACAAAATTTAGATAAAAGAATAAAATTTTGGATGTTCTCATTAAATAATAAAATTAAATTGAGAAAACACAAAATAAATTAATTTAAAAAATGAAGAAAATATATGAATTTTAACAATAATTAAACAACAAATAATTATAATTAAGTTGGTGTATGTTAAGTTTAAATTCTTTAAGCATAATAATCGATAATTATTTTATTTAAAATCAAAGAATTGTTATCACTTTAATTCAAATATTCTTAAAAATTTACAAGTTTAGAATAAATGACATGTTACGAATTTGGCATAAACTTTTAAATAAAAAAATAAAAAAATAAAAAATAGTATAGAGAAATAAAATTGTTGATAAAATAATAGTGCTACCTATACCATATATTTAAGAAAATAATAATGATTAACATGCTAAAAGATAAATAGCTTAAAGAAATATGTTATTATTTAAAGCTTGAAAACTACAAGATTGTTAAAATTTATATGAAAATAATAATTTAACTAAAGAACAAAAAATTTAATTATGAAGCTAATATGAAAATAGTCAGTAGTTTTAAAAATTTAAGTTCAATTATCCATATTTATTTTAAACATAATATTAAAATTTTGCATAAAAAACATTTAAAAATATTTGTAAAAAAGTAGAAGAAAATACCTAATAGAAAAAGATTTGATGGATGAAGAAAAGTTAGAAAATTTTTTAATATGCTCTGAATTTTAAAATTTTGATTTGAAACTATCAAAATAAGTAAATGAGTAAAAACATATTATGATTACGAAAAAACAATTAAAAAATAAAATTGAATTTTAAAATAGAAAAATAATTAATAAAGTTAACTTAATTTCAAGTAGAAGACATAATAACGTCGTCAGAAAGTTAATAACTCATAATATATTTAAAAATGCATATAACATAAAATTTAATGTAAATTAGTATTACTAGGATCTGCTGGTACTGGAAAATGTTTTTAAACTAAATAAATAGAATAAATTTTATTGAAAAATGAACTAATAAAATATGTAAAAACTAGTAAAGCTTCAAAAGTAATTGATGGAGTTACTGTATATTTTTTATTTAATCTGCTAATAAGTTGTAAATTTAAAGATTTAACATAAAAAGTAATTAACGAAAAATAAAATTAACTAAAAAATATAAACTGAATAATAATAGATGAAATAAGCAAGCTCAGTAATAATGATTTTAAATTGAAAAAAGACTTTAATAAATAAATTAAAACGAAAAATAATACGGAGGCTTTAATATAATTTTTGTATCAAATTTTTGATCAGTAAACTCCAGCCAAAGGTAAGTAAATATTCTCAATAAAATTAAATTAAAAAAACAAGCAAAAAGATAAAAATGGATTAATTTAATTAAAAAAAATAAATGCGTAGTATTTCTAGAATAATAACTGCGATAAAAGGATTAAATTTTTATAAGAAATCTTTAACAAGAAATGGTGAAGTTGATAAAGAATTATATAACTATTTATAAGAAAGATTTTAGCAAATACTTAATTTAGAAGAAGTTTAAACTAAAACTTGTGTTTTTAGTATGAGAAAGGAAACATAATCTCATAATTTAAAATTTTATAAAGTTTAAATAAATCTGTTTTTTGTATCGAATCTGAAGATAAAGGCAAAATTTAAATGAATTATTAAAATTAAATAAAAGGACTTGAAAAATATTTATTTTTAAGTATTAATGCTTTAATTATGCTAACTGAAAATTTAAATACTAAATCTGGATTAATAAATGGAGCCACAAATTTCATAAGAGATATTACTTGATAGGATAAAGACCAGTTTCAACATTAATTACTATTATGTCAATTAATATAATTTTAAATTATAAAGGCACATAAAATAATTAACTAATTAAAAAAAAGAATTTAATAATTTGGTACACATATTTTTGTAAAATAGAGCTTTACACTCGATGACATTTAGGATCATAGAAAATAATTTCCTTTAATATTATGCTATGCATAAACTATTCATAAATTTTAAGGAACTACTATTGAAAAAAATGTTTCATTTATATTGGAAACAAAGAGTTCAGTACAGGTTTAAAAGCTTCTACAATTAAAAGAATTTACGTTTAAAAGACTTTTAAACATAAAAAATACGAAAAACTTTGATTAGAGAATTTAATTAAGAAATCAATATGTGAAATTAGAAAATAACTTAATAGAAATAATTAAATAATTAAAAATTTAAGAATATTAAAACTTTAAATAATCCTTTTTTCTATAATTATGGAATTATAAACAACATTACAATGATCATATAAATTAGTAAAAATAGGTAAGTTAATATGAAAAAACTACAATAACTTATAAAAATGAAGATGATTGCTTTTATAAAAGAGAGTTAAAAAAGGAACTAATAAATTTAGAAGAATATTTAAATTAAAAAAGAAAAGGAAGATGATAAAGAATTTTTAAAGACTTTAACTAAAGCCAATAAAAGATAGAGTTTCTTAAAAAATAATGCTAAAAATTGAGTATAGAATCTGAAATCGTATAAGAATAATGTAATTAAAAAAACAAATATTTAAAAAGATAAAAATGTATATAAAAAAGAATGTCAAGATGTTAATAATGAAAATGATTGAGAATAATATAATAAAGAAACAAATAAACTAACAATAATAATAGTAACTAGAAAGTAAAGAAAATTAATTTATAAGATTTTATAATCCAAATTCTTGATGCTGATTAAATTCGTTTATCGCAATTCTATACAAATTAGATAAATTGAAAGCTAGATTCTTATTAAAATATAAATTAGTGAGAAAATATGAATTTTAGAATGTTTTAAATTAGAAAATGTAAAGGAGTGATTCTTAAATAATGAATATGTGATAATTGCTAAGATTTTAAGAATAATAATAAGATTAATAAGAAGCTTTTATCTTAAGTTTGTCTTTTAGACGATAAACTTATTTTTAAAATATTAAAATATTTAATAAATGCTAGAAATAATAATTAATATAATTAAGATTGAGAAAATTATAAAAAAGAAATAAATAGTCCTATGATTCATTTTTTAAATACTACTTAATAATGTAACTAAAGCTAAAATATTATATATTCTTCTTATTTTTTACATTTACCAACAATAGAAAACAATATACATAACTTTAAAAAATTTAATCCATTTTTAATAATAAGCTTAGGATTTTAAGAGTGATTAAAATTGAAAATGTGATAAAGCATAACTAATAAACTAATAAGGCCAAGCAACAAAATTATTATAAGTAGTATATATTATAATAGCTATTTATAGAACTAAGTAAATAGAGTCAAATTAATCAAAATTTAAAACCAAATTTAATATAATTCATTTCTTTATTTAACAAACTTAATATAACGAGATTAAACTTAAGCATCAAAATATATACAAATGAAGGCAACAGTTTATCATGAAGGTGAAACTTTAGAGCAGGACTATTCTTAACGGTTAATATAATTTTTATTTTAAAATAAACGATCACCATAAAATTAAAAAGGTAAGCTTCGAAGAGACTACATAAGTAGTAGTATTAATTTAAGAAAAATCTCATTAAATTTTCAAAATTGCATAAAGTTTTAAAAAATTGACGTAAATAATAAAATAATAACAAGAAATTTAAAAAGAAAATCATAGGAACCATCAACATAAACTCTAAAAAAAGCTAAAAGAGGTAAGTTTGTAATTATTCAGATTTGCTTTGAGTAAACCAAAGATGAAAAAAATGTTTTGTAAATATTTAAAAAATTTAATTTACATTTGAAAATAAAAAACAATATATTTATAATTTAAATATATTACAATTTAATTTTCGAAAATAACTATTTTATCTTAAAATTAAGCTTAAGTATAAATTTATATATAAATAAAATTTATATTTACTAGCAAAAGTTTTTAAGCTTTTATTAAAAAACATTATTTGTCTCGGATGCTAAAAATTTGTTTCAAAAAAAAATCCTTAATAAAATAAAAAAATTAAATTCTTCTTTATAAACTTAAAATTAAAGGCAAGTAATCAATATACTTGATTTAATTTTAAAACCCTTAGTTATGTAGCAAATCAAGTGTATATTATACCTGAAGTGATAACTTTGATAAATAAAAAAAAGTTTACAAGAAAAAGTTTTCCATATTTATTTCACAAAACTTTGAATTTTAAAATAAAAAGATAATTTATTTTATATATTTAAAGATTTTAATAAAAAATTTTTAAAAGATATTCATTTTTCTGATTGTAACTACAAACTCGATTCATGCAAAATAAAATTTTTGCTTATTTTCTATTGCATTAATTATTGAATTTCAAAACCGTCTTAAATTTTTTTGATTTTTCTAAGCTTCAAAATTAACTTGGAAAAAATGTATTTTTTGGTTCTATATTTTAATATTGTAAAATGTTTTTTAGATTTGCTTTTGTTGGTCGTTTATAGTCTTTATATTCTATATCAAATTTTCTGCAATCTTTAAATTAGAATAAAGAGTTTTGGGCCTTAAGAATAATCTTTAGAGTTTTTTTTTAATTTATTTATTTAATCTTAATTTAGTTTATCTTAGTCCCTAGTATGATGACAAATTTCCACAGCAGCTCATAATTTTTTCTTCTTCATCAAAATCTTATTCTATTAATCTAATAAATCGGATGATTATAAAAATTATTCATAACTTTCTATGAAGTTCATAAGTTTAGTTTTATTTTTCATCTTTTTTTTAATTTAGTTAACATTTTTGATTATTTTCAAATTGGTTAAAATTTTATAATAGCTTTTCATAAATCTTATCTTCTTAATTTTAATTTACTTTATCTATTTAAATAGTTGCGCTTTCAGAATTATTAATAATTTCTTATTTGTTTTATATTCTTTTAATATTCGGTTATGTCTTCTTTAAAACATTTTCTTTTTAAAAATTCTGTAAATAATTGATGACCCATATGAGGTCTTACTTAGATTCAAGTGCTTTAAAAATTACTCTAAAATTCAGGAAAATGTTTCTTTTTTGCTAACATGTGCATCAAATTTAAAGTTCTAAAGGCTTTATATTAATCAAATTTATCGTTTTATTAATAAATGTTTTATATATTTTTTGTTATTCTCCCTCGTCTGATATATTTAGGATCATACAAATCTTTAAAATAATCATGTAACTCACAGTATTTTTTTAATTATTTATTTGTTTTTAGAAAATTTCTATTATTATTGTATTTTTAACTTAGTAAAAAAATGATGACTTCGCTTTTAGTCAAATCTAAATTTGAAATCTCTTTATAAGCGTTATTTTAAATATTTCTTTCACAAATTCGTTAAAAGTCTAAAATTATTCCTATTTTGCACAGCTTGCTTTCTAAAAGTTACTCATGAATAATTTTTGATGTTGTCAAATGTCCAAAAACTCCGATATCTATTACTATTAACTTTTCGTTAATCTGTACATTATTTAATAAATTAAATTTTGCTTAAATATGTAATTTGAATATTTATATTTAGTAAGAAAACTATTTTCCTTCTTATTTAAAAAAAGAAAAACGTTTAAATAAATTTAAATGTTTTAATATAAATTAAAAACAAATAATTCAAACAAAATTAAAAAAATAATTTAAATAAGAAAAGCTTAATAAAATAAAAAAAGTTTATTATAAATTAAGCTACCTTTTAAATAAAATATAAAGGTAGGCAATTATTTTACTTTATTTAGAAAAAAAACTCTTAGTTATTAAGAAATCAAGTTAATATCATCCTTGTAAGCAAAACTAAGGGTTTTGAGAATCAGAATCATATGATGAAAAAAAGCATTTCAAAGATAAAGAAAAAAAATATACAAGATTTTCAAAGGTAAAAATTATAATTTTTAGAAAAAAAGGCGAAAACAATACTAAGATTTTTTTCTTTTTCATAGACAATAAAAGCAAGAAAAGAAAAAAATATTTAGTATAATATTAAAGATTGATTTCTCTTTTAATAATTTTTAATAATTTTGCAATAAAAAAGATTTAAAAATAAATGCAAAATCTTAACATAATATTTTTTCCATTTTCTTATAAATATTTCTAATAAATGTTAATATTATGAAAGAAGTTTAGTAATTTATATTATTATATATAACATTTTTAAACTTCTTTAAACTTTAAAACATAACAATAAGTTTACTTATAAGATTTATTCATTTTTAGAAAGAATAAGAACTATCAAATTAAAATAAACTTGTTAAAGCGTAAAAACCTAATAAAATCAGAAGATTACAAAGTGTATTAAAATACTGTAAACATTTTTAAGATTAAAAAGTAATTAGTTATAAGAATGGCTATGATTAAAGCAAAAAATCAAACAAAAACAAATATTTATCTAATTATAATTAACTTGAGAGATTCTAGAAGGATTTACCTAAATATTTTCTTAGAAATTATTTTAACTAAAATAATGAAACTAAAAATGGAGTTAGATAAATAAAATCTTAATTAATAAATTAGTAATTTTATAAATAAGTTATAAAATTAGATATATCATTTATAAAAATTAAGGAAACCTTAAAATCAATTGTAAGGTCTATAATTATATTGATAATTATTTTAAATATTTAATATAAAAAGAAAATTTGAATAATCTAAATATTTTATATGGTTAATTAATATTTTATAAGTAAATACATTAAAAGTGTGAGATTTTAAATTTGTAAATATTAAAATTCAAAATAACTTGCTATAAATAAAAAATATTTAGAATATTAATTATTATAATTAAAGTTAAAAAAATAATGAAAAGTAAAAATCTTCAAGCATTGCATTTCAAATATAAATAATTTTATGTAAAAACTAAGGCAGAAAAGATGTAATTTATAAAATCAGAATAGCCTAAATTAACTTTAGAAGATCTATATATTAAAATTATTCTTTCGAGTTTATGATATTTTCTTTTGATAGTAAGATTAAATAATAAAAGGATTAAAGCTAGTTTTTATTTTTAATTAAAATAAAGTAATATATTGAATTAATATTGCATAATTTTTTTAATATTTAGTAAAAGAAGCAAATCTACACTAATTTCAAGTTGAGTTATATTAGCTTATAATGACATAAAACTTTTACTGTAATTAAAAATATAATTAATTATTACTTACAATAAGATGTTCTTCAGGATCACTCTAAACTTCTGTAAATCAGCGAAGCCTTAATTTTAAAATATAAGAAATAGTACGTACTTTTTTAGGATCGAGTTAAAGTAGCAGTTGGATTAAAATTCCACCACTCTCATCAAATAGTCGAAAATGTACAGAATCTTTATAATTTCGAAATGTTGCCAATTATAAAGTAACAAAACTTCTTATTCTAAAATTTATTTATAAAATCATTGTTTTCTATGGCAATTTTATATCTACAGATCTAAATTAATGAAAGAATTTTCCTATCAAAAATAGAAAAATTTGATATTAATTTTATAATAAAACTAATTAAAATTAAGAGCTTATATTTAAGAAATTAATATTTTCATTAATTTTTAAATATTTTAACTTTATTATTCTCTATAACTTTGATATAAAACTTAAGATATTATAAGAATATTTAATTTTTTAACTAATTAACTGAAAAAGTTCCTGTAAATATTGATAGTCATTAAGTAAGCTTACTATTTTGCTTATCTAAAATATAAATATTTTTATGAATAAAAAAATTAAAAATAAGATTAAAATTTTCAAAATAAATTAATAAGGAAAATATATAGCAACAATTGCTTTAATTAACATTTAAAAATCCAATTAAAACTTCATAATAATAGAATAAAATCCTTTTAAAAGGCTAATAAAAAGTATAAATAAATGATCAAAAGTAATTTTAAATTTTAATAATTATTTAGATTAAATTAAAATTAGAAAAAATAGTAACATTTCTAGTAAAATAATTTTTTAATTTGCATACTTTGCGAGTAAATATAAGATTAAGATGTAATTGTCTGATATATTATTAATATTTTAGTTAGAAAAAATGTAATTTTATAAATATATGCTAGAATTTAAGAATGATACTTCATATAAACTTTTTTTGTAATATAAAAAAGGTAAAAAATTAAGAAATTGAATGCTATAAGTGTAATATTAAAATAGAAAATTATAAATTATTATTTTTTAATTTATAAAAATAAATAAAACAATTCTAAAGTCTTCAAAACTATTTTATTTCTTAGTCAATATCAGATAAATCTTTAATTTTTACAATCTTTTATAATAGTAAGATTTAATTTAATCATGTATAATATCATATTGTTAATAATTTTACGTATTAAAACAGATTTTTATAATATAACGGGTAAATTTGATATCATTTAGAATTGCGAAGATAGGAAAATATGAAGGTTTCAAAAATAAATCTTATAAATAAATTTATGTTGTAAGCAAAACTTTTAAAAATGCCCCATGAATAGTAAAAGTATTAAACACTCAGCGAAAATTAAAAAATAGAACTATAAGAGTGAAAGACTCTTTATATAAAGTAATATTTTTAAAAAGTAAATAATTAAAAAATTTAGAGTTAAATATCATACTATTAGAAGAAATAAAAAAGTTTTACATATTTTAAATCTAATGCTCACTATTTGGAAAGATAGAAACAATTTTAAAGCTTTTTAAACTAATTTCTGAATTTAATAAAAAATTTTTATCAAAACTAGGAAGTGAAATGATTCGTAAATGTTCCTTTAATTGAAAATGCTAATTTATAAAATAATTAACTTTATGTTTCTTGTTCATAAAATAATAACCTTTATTACTATTCATATTAACTTTCATTTATTTGCTTAACTAATTTGACTAGATGAATAAATATAAAATTATTTTCTAAAATATTTATTAATTAAATACCTATATAAGCAATTTTATTTTCTATAAAAGTAAAATTTATATATTTTAAGCAAATTATATTAAGAAACAAAATAAAACTATAAATAGTTAAAATATAATGATATTATTAGTATAGTCATTAAATAATTAAAGATAAATAAATAATAATTGCTAAATTATTCATTTAATTATTTAGTTAATCCTCATTTAATTTAAATTCACAGGTTATTTTAAATTAATGCTTATTGTTTATTTTTATTTAAGGCTTCATTTTCTATTTAGGATCTGATTAATTCTGTTAACAACAAAATGGCGCTTCCTTAATTTATTATTTAAATTTAAGAAATTATTTTATCTGATATTTTTCTATTTCTTATGTTGATTTTATTGTTTCTCAAGCAAAAAAATTACTAATTTTTCTATTTCCTCAAAAAGATTACTGCTTTTTAGCATAAAATCTTTTAGGGAGTTTGTTAAAAATTCTTTTAAGTTTGTGTTTAGAGTTTTTTAATTCTGGATTTCCAGGTGGTTAATGCTCGTCTATCAATCTTGTGCCTTACTTTCATCCATTGTATAATATCTTAAAATATATAAAATATTAGTATTTTAGAATTTTTTATTACTAAAATATCAATCTTCTTTTACGTACTAAGTATGTACGTTAAAAATAATATAAATAATTAAGTTAATTTATATTTAATTTAATATATAATAGTTTATTTAAATATTTAAAATAATTATTTACTATCTTTATATTTTGTACCATAAGTACCAAACTATTACAATCTTTTGTTCTAATTATTTTCATACTTTTATCTAGCCTTTAAGTTTTTTATTTTGCAATTAGATTTATATTTTTATTTGCTATTTTAGCAAATAAAAATAAATAATCAATTGATAAATTTATTAGTTAAGAAATGTTTATCTTACTAATAGGTTTTTTATTCCAATCAATTTCATTCCCAAGATATTATCTTTTTATAACTAGTAGCCTAACTTGATCAATTGATATTATCAGTATAGTAAAAAACATTTTCAGTGTAAATGGATAAAAAAGTAAGTTTATCTAGTATATTAGGTTTCTTTATAGAAATAAAGAGGATTACTAAAGTTAAAATAAAAAAATAAAGATAATTGTTTAAATATAAGTTTTTAATTTAATTTTAGAAATTAAAGAAACTACTATAAAAATAACTTCTATTTTACCATACAATTTCTTTCACTAAATTATAAAGTAGATGCAATCTACTTTATAAAAGAAACTTTAGAAATAAATATGAACAAAATGAAGTTTTGTTACTTTGCAATTGACCACATTTTGAACGAATAAAGATTTTGTAATTTGTGGATTGTTCAATAAGAGAGTGTTGAAAATTTTAATCAACCAATCATAAAACTAGATCCTAAACAAAAAAATATTATTTCTTTTATTCTGAAATTAAGGCTTTGCTGATTTACAGAAGTTAAGAGTGATCTTAAGCAAATATTTATAGAAAGAAATAATTAATTAAATTTATTTCGGCAGTAAAGTTTTATAAGATTATAAATATACTATTGTAACTAATTTTTTAAGTTTTTAATTAGTTATTTTTTAAATAAAATTAAAATAAAAAGTTTTAGAAGTAGTTTTAATATCCTTCATTTGAAATAATAATATCTAAAAATTAATAAATTAGTTTATTAATTTAAATTATTGTTTAATTTATTTACTTTTATTATATATTTTTTCCTATATAATATAAAATGGCTGACTTCAAAAAGGCTTTTTTTACAACCTCCTCAGAATAAGATAGAAAACCAGAAACGCATATTCTCACCACGTCTTCTTTAACTTAACACTTTTCTTAATAAAAATAACCAGAACTATCTAATAAATTAGAAGGATTTATAAAAATTAGTAACTCCTACAAATTAAAATAAAGCGGATCTCATACTAGCTCTACTTTTTTGACTAATTTTAAAAATTTAACTGGATATCCATTTTTTCTTATTTCTTGGTAACAGAAAAGGCAGATTTGCTTTCTAACTTCTCAAATATTGTTTATGCTGCATTCTTCAAAATGTATAGCTTTTTATTGTGCTAGCTTAATTTTTCAAAAAATAGCTAGAAACATTTTAGCTAAATTTTTCATCTTACAGCAGAAAAATTCTTCAACTGAAAGTAGTTTTAGAATCTCGTTCTTAAGAGCACTCTCATTCTATAAAAATTAATGAAACTATTATTCTGTAGAATTCTCTTTTTCATTTTATTCAGCGCTTTTCTTATCTTTTAATGTTTTAATTTCTGATAATTGTTAGAAGGTATATTAGATACTATGTAAAAAATTCCTAGTTTTAGTGTGGATGTCTCTCTTCCCTTAAAGAACTTAATTCTGCATTTACATATGTTTTTTTTTAAATTACTTCAGTAATTATCTGGCAGGCTTTCAAGTAACTCAAGTAAGTCTGAGGAGATTCTTAAAACAGATCTCGGTTTTTTTGTAAATAGATCTAAAGAGTTGTTTCTTCTTACTCTAATTATCAGTGGATTTAGCAGGTAGAAATGTAAATAAAAATGTGAAAAAAATTGGTTAACTTTGAAAAAGTGCCTACCTCTATGCTGAAACTGCTTTTAGCTCTGCTAGATAAAATTTACCTTTCTTAGTTTTGCAATGAAATTAACTTAAAATTACTGCTAGTAGGACTTAAATCCTTATTTCTCCTTTTAAATCCGCTCAAACATTTTTAAGCTAATTTAATTTTCTTGCAGAGATTTTGTTTTTGCTGATTTAATTTTAAGTTTCATAGGCTTAATTAGAGCTTCTAAACTTATTTCTCATTAAAAATTTGCTTAAGGTCTGATTATGTCTTATTATCTCTGGCTTTGTTGCTCTAGCTTAGTATTTTAGGCAAAACAAACCTTTTAATGCCTGGAATAATTTTGCTTTACTTATTTGATTGTAAAATTTTCTTTAATTAATTTGCTACTTATTGTGATAGGAAGCCAAAAACTACTTAAGGAAGCTAAGGCAGAGATCTAAGTATCAAAATAAAGCAATTTGTTTATATAATGATATAAATTTTCTGCTTAAAGGGTTATTTCTTTGTGTATTCCAAATACTACCTCAGGTAAATTCCTGTTGCTTCATTAATGATTTGAATCTCATTCCAGTATTTCTATATTTGAATTTTTTGATAAGGGTGACTCTATATGAATATTGTT
This sequence comes from Loxodes magnus, assembly GCA_946699065.1. Classification (NCBI taxonomy): domain Eukaryota; phylum Ciliophora; class Karyorelictea; order Loxodida; family Loxodidae; genus Loxodes; species Loxodes magnus. The sequence continues at coordinate 191,711 of CAMPDV010000651.1, forward strand.
AACCCATGCTTAGTAAAGATATGATTGTATTATTTGGAACTAGAATAATTTAATGTCTTTCAGCAATAAAGTAATAAAAGATTTAAAATTAAAAAGAATTTACAGTTCTATAGACAGAAAGAGCATATAATAAAGAGAGTCTAAGTTTATTAAATATCTAACTGCTTATAACTCTTAAATTCAATTAAGAGATTGTAAAATAATAAATTTAAGCTAGTTTAATATTTTAATTTATTCTAAATAAATCAAAAGCACTAAATAAACATCTTAAAGCTTTCTAAATTCAGTTAAGAAAACATTCCCTATCAAATTAGAAAATAGATAAGAACCAAACAACTATCCAATTAATTAACTAGTTAACATTTATTTAGACTAATTAAACAAATAAAGTCTTAGTTAGAAGATAAAGTTCTATTCAAATCAATTCCTAAATTAAGTTAACTTTCTTCCTTTTTAAATTATATCAATATTCTTACGTAAAATAAATCTATAAGGATAAATTAAAATTTAATACACTATAAAGCTTAAATATTTAAATAAATAGCTAATCAAATTTGTACAAGGATACAACCATACTTTAGTTTAGTTTTAATTATATAGCCAATAATCAAAATTAGTTTTAAAAGTTATATTGTAAATATCATTAATAATTAAATACTATCCTTTATTTAAGACTTAGCTACATTAGACTTCCTTAATTAATATTATATTATAAATTAACCTAATCCTATTTATTTATATTTGTCTAAATCTAAAATTATTATAATGCCACAGAATCAAGAAATTTATCTCAGCGGCTTAAGAGATCTAGCTTAACTTGGTATTATTAAAGAATTTCCTTTTGAATAGATTTAAATAGAGGAAAATAAAAAAATATATAAAGGAGAAAATGGAATAATTTTTAGGGTAAAGTTTACGGATAACCTTTAGCCATAAAAGTTTTAGAAAGAAAGGAAGAAATTATAAAATCCTTAGAAGGAATTAAAAATCATGCAAAGCTTAATCATGATAATATTCTTAGTCTTTATGGATACTGCTTTCACTAAAATAAATTATATTTAGTTTCTCCTTTTTAGAGTAATGACTCATTGGAAAATTGCATTAATTAAATTAATTAAATAAAAAATGCCTAAGAAAAAGAAAAATTAATTGTGAATATTCTAATAGACATAGCAAAAGGAATATAATATCTGCATTCAAAGTAAATAATTCATAGAGATTTAAAGCCTGGAAATATTTTATTAGATAGTAATTTTAATGCTAAAATATGCGATTTTGATTATTCGGTAAAGCAAGGCTAGAGTAGCCCTTTTACAGTTATAACTAAAAAGTATCATGCTCCTGAATTAGATTTGAATCCTCCTTAAATATCTGAAAAAAATGATATATATAGCTTTGGAAAAATAGCCTATGACTTATTTTAAGATATAATATCACAAGATTATATCTTTTTAAAAGATTGTATAAAGGAAAATCCAGATGAAAGACCTACAGCAGGTTAAATTTTAGATAGATTAATTAAATTAAAAATAAGAAAATTTGGAGTAGGTTACATTATCCCTTAGCCAAGAAAGAAATAAGATACAAGCAATAAAGAACATAACTTTATCTATGACTTTATATCATTTTAATTTATTTTGGAATTCATACTTGTTATGTCTTATATATATTGAGATAAAGTACTTGACTTTAAATATATTGACAAGTGAGAATCAACTTGAAATTTAATAGTTAATCAAAATAATTTTGATAATTAATTTGATTATACTTTAGTATTTTATGAAAACCACTGAGATAACTAATTTTTATAAACTTTCTAAAGTTCTCTTGAAGTTAAAATAAAAACCCTATGGAAGCAAGAGTTATATTAAAATAAGTCAGAAATTCCGTAGTGACTATAAGCATTTCAAAAGTAAAAAGAGTGATATGAGAATATAAAATAAGAAGAGACAAAATATAGCGAAACTAAAGAAAAACTATAATAAATTAGGAAAAATATTCAAAACTACTATGAGCCTGATCCATGCTTATTTGATTAGAAAAAAGATAGATGCATAATTAGTGATAGATTTTAGAAATTTTATAGATTATGAAAAAGTTTAACTAATTTAACAATTTAATTTCCACAAAAGCCTCAAGTTGGTTAGTTTTAAGAGTTTTCAGATATTTTAAACTCGATTCAAAGAAAACAGAGATTTGCAGATACATGATTTATAAATGCTAGTCAATTTCCTATTTATTTAAATGAGAGAATGTATAACAGACATGATAATAAAATTTTCAAAGTTAATCGTTGTGTAGATCTTTGAATTCCTTTAGGTGGATCTGTTTACTATTTTGAAATCGGCCCTTATGATATGATGTACTATTTTAGATAAAAGTTAGGAAATCATTTTGTCTAGAGTAATAAAGAAATGTTATAGTTCTATTTTGACTTCGAGTACTTTTAGACAAAATGAGGAAAAACTTAAAATAATGATTAAATTGAAGTTTAATTAAAAATAAATATTAATCACTTAAAGTGTAATCATGTAGTATAATTTTTTTGTAAATATTGCTGCAAATAATTTGTTTTCCCTTGGATTTTTTTACTTTATTTTTTTAGATCATGATTATAGTTTTTTATTTATTTCTAATTTTAAAATCCATGAGTTATTTTGATTTAAATTTTTTTATTTTTCTCTTTTAAATTTTTACTCTTTCGATTTTTTATTAAATTATTTTTAGTATCGATATCTTTTTTTTTATTTTTCGAGTTTAATTTTTTCAAAGTTAATTATTTTATTTTTTTAGCGCAATAAAACGACTTTTTTTCTTTCAATTATATTTTCTTCTTTTTTTCTAATAAATTCTGTTATAATTTTATTTCATTTATTTTTTAGATTTTAATTTACGAATCTCAAACAATTTTTTTCTCAAAAAAAATTTGAAAAGTACAAATTTTTTTTCAAATTTAAATGATGTCTAAATCTTTTATATAATAGTTTCATTAAGTTTTTATAAATATTTTTTAGACTTGTTAACAGTTTTTTCAAAGATCGATGAGAACTTCAGGAGATCTCGCTTCAGATTTATGTCGTCTTCATAGAATCAACTTAGTTTTTCAATGATCCTTTCTATTGGTCTGAGAATTTTTAACACAAAAAGAGTTTCTTAAGAATTTTTTAAATTTAAGGATTTTTATACTCTTAATGGGCCTCGTTGATGAACGAGAATTTTTGGATCTGACTGACTTTGCTAGCTTCTTTTGGACAGATACTAGATTTGATAAGAACTTTGACTTTTGATTGAATTGTTTTTTTAGATTAGAAACTTTCTACTGCAGTTTTTCAACTTAGTAAAGAAAATTAAAAAGATTTGAATGTAAATTTTTTCTTTCTAATAGTTTTTTACAAGGCTTTCATGATTTCTCTGATTGATTTCATTTTTTTTATTTTTACTTCGATACCTGATTTTTATTAAAAGCTAGGAAATCTGATTTTTTATCTCGCTCATCTTATGAAAAAGCAAAAAAAATGATTTATTTGAAAAAACCATAAATTTCAAAGTCTCATGACGATTTATGTTTAAAGAAAAATTTATTTCTAATGTTTAAAAAAGTCTAAGAGGAGGTTTTCCACCCAAAAAAAACATAATAAATTAAAAGGCTGTATTAAGAATACAGCAGTAAACTACTTAAATAAAAAAACATTTTTAAATTTTCTTATGATGAAGCTATTTTAAACTAGCTTGATTCATCAAGCATTTAGTTGAATGAGAAGTTAGATGAAATCAGTTTTTTGCTTAATTTTACTGAAAGTAAATTTATAAAAATTGGATGTAAAAAAAAGAATAGTTTCTAACTTTTTCTGAAATTTATAATATTTAAAGAACAAAAAGTAAAAGAAAAAGTGGTGAATTTGATTAAAAAAAAGATTAAAAGATCAAATTATTATTTTTAAAAATAAGTAAAAATAAAAATTTAATAGAAGTATTTTTTATTAAAAAGAATGAGTTCTAAGAGATTAAAAATTTTAAAAAATATATAAATTTGAAATCAAATTTAAGTAAGAATCTAAAATTATTTTTAGAATAAAGATAGTTAGACTTAAGGTATTAACGATTAAACATAATAAAACTTATAATAAAATTAATAGATCTAAAAGGTAAAAATATAACTCAAGCAATCAAATAAAAATGAGTCAATAGTTATTGATTAGAAAAATATTTAAATAAAAGAATAAATAAATAAGTTAAGCAAAGATGTTTTAAATAATTTAAAAATAAATTACTAATAATATTATCAAGTTTAGAACAAAAGTTTCGAAAGCATTAATTTATATATACTTCTGGATTTTAATATTTTACTAGTGCTTTAGAATGATTTAATCTTTATAAATGTTTGGGTTGCGAAGAAACTCAAATAAAAGATCGAAATTTTGAAAATTAAATTGCTTAAGATTTTAAAAAGAGTTTAAAAATAAAAATTGTAAATTATGTAATGCAAAAATGATTTGAAATTATGATAATAAATATAAAAAGTGTTCAAATAAAAATTGCTAATAAATCTTCTTTTTTAACTTTGGTAAAGAAAATAACATGATATCATTGAAATTTTTTTAGAATTAGGATATTTAAATCAGATTGAGTAATTATTAATTGCTTGAAGCTATTCGTAATTACAAAAAGTTTTTTAAGATTATTTAATCTAATAAAATAAAGGCAAATTTTAACAATTAATAAAAATTTATTTACCTTATCAAAAAATTTGCCACATAATTTAGACGAAATAGAAATTTTATAAATTATTGCAGGAAAAGATTAATAAACTTATAAAATGGATATCAGTTTGATAAAAATTAGAATAATTAAGCTATTAATAAATAAAAAATAATAAATCATTTTAAGATTAAGTTTTTAACTAGAATTTTATAAACCTTTTAAAAATTAATAGTTAGTAATTATTAGGTTAAAGTATTTTTTTTGAACAAATAATAAGATTATGACCAAAGTTAATAATTAATAAAATAATATTAAGATTTTTAAAAACAAAAAGAAGAATTAAAATTTTAAACATTCAAATAAATTAAATAGATTTAGAATTTAATTTAAATTTTAAGGCTAAATATAGTTAATTGAAATTAAAAAAATAAGTATCAGATAAAAGAAATGAATCAGTTTAAAATATTAACTAAATAAAAGAAAAAATAGAGAAAATTTAAGAATAAAAAATAACTAAAGCTCATAAAATATTATGTTAACAGAAAAAATAATCAAATTAATTAAAATTTAGTGCATAACATTTAAGAGAATAAAATAAAATAATCAACTCATAAAGAAAAGGTATAAATTTTGGTTAATTAATTTCAACTAAAAAATTTTTTGGACCGGAAACTCCTTTCCGATTGCACGACCCGACGCTCTCTTTTTATGGAATAACGGGGATATCCTGTTGTGCTCCAGGTACAGCTGCTAGGGAGCTCCATCGCTATGAGCAGCCAGGCTTCAAGCGGATAATCTCAAAGACAGTGTTCCCTTCAGAAAATGACTCTAACCAGAAACTTTCTCAGCGATAGGAAAGGAACTTGTTCCTAGCCATAAAACCAGAAAGTTTAGTCACGAAGGTCATTTTCAACTCCCACCATCTTTTCAATTATTTAAATTTTGGTTAATTTGCAGCTAAAGCAACAATTATTAATTAAGTTGGATTAAAAAATTTATAAAAGATCAAATAAAGTTTTTTGTCTGAATAAGAAGAATTAAATTTTTAAAATTCATAAGCAATTTTTTCAACATAAAATATAGCATCAATATTATTTCCATAAGGATTTGGAGACCCGATTAGTTAAAATAGATTAATAGAAGTTGATTATTTGGAGGCATTTAATCATTTAATTTTATTTAATTTCTAAATTAATAATAAAAATACCTTTAGGATTAAATTTACTTAAAATTATAGATTTTTGTAACTTTTTTAATTTTAAACATAACTGAATGATCTAAAAACATTTGAGTTTATATGTTAAAACATAATAATTAAATTAAGATTTTACACTGGAATAACTTAAGTAATTATTAAAATAAGATTTTAGAAAATATTCAAATTAAATTTTTAGTTATAAAAATATAATTTTAGGAAGTAAAAATTTCTGGAAAGGGAAAAATATCGAATAAATGTAATTTTAAAAAGTAAAATGAACTCCAACTTTAATTATTACATTGACAATTGCTAATTCATGATAACCTTTTTTATTTATAAATGTTTTTAGTTTAAATAAAATTTAATAAGAAATACTTACAAAAAAAATAAATATTTTAATTAACTTAAAATAGTCTGGTGAGTAAAAAGATTATAGCATTCGGGAATAATATGAAATTTAGATAAAAGAAAAATTTAGGATGTTTTCAGTAAATAATAAAATTAAATTGAGAAAATATAAAATAAATTAATTTAAAAAATGAAGAAAATATATGAATTTAACAATAATTAAACAGCAGATGATTATAATTAAATTGATAATAATTCTTTGATTTTAAATAAAACAATTATCGATTACTATGCTTAAAGAATGTAAACTTAACATATACCAACTTAATTTAAATATTCTTAAAAATTTACAAGTTTAGAACAAATGACATGTTACGAGTTTTGCATAAACTTTTAAATTAAAAAATAAAAAATAATACAAAGAAAAAAATTGTTGATAAAATAATAGTGCTACTTATGCCGTATATTTAAGAAAATAATAATGATTGGCATACTAAAAGTTAAATAGCTTAAAGAAATTTGTTATTATTTAAAGCTTGAAAACTACAAGATTGTTAAAATTTATAAGAAAATAATAATTTAACTAAAGAACAAAAAATTTAATTATGAAGCTAATATAAAAATAGTAAGTAGTTTTAAAAACTTAAGTTCAATTATCCATATCTATTTTAAACATAATATTAAATGTATAAATAACATTTAGCAATATTTATAAAAAAGTAGAAGAAAATACCTAATAGAAAAAGATTTGATGGATGAAGAAAAGTTAGAAAATTTTTTAATATGTTCTGAATTTTAAAATTTTGATTTGAAACTATCAAAATAAGTAAATGAGAAAAAACATAATATGATTACGAAAAAATGCTTAAAAAATAAAATTGAATTTAAAATAGAAAAATAAATAATAAAAGTTAAACTAATTTCAAGTAGAAGACATAATAACATTATCAGAAAGTTAATAACTCATAATATATTTAAAATGCATATAAAATAAAATTTAAAGTAAATTATTATTACTAGGATCTGTTAGTACTATAAAATCTATTTTATTAAATAAATAGAATAAATTTTATTGAAAAATTAACTAATAAATGTGTAGCAACTGGTAAACCTTCAAAAGCAATTTACGGAGTAACTTTATATTCTTTATTTAATCTGCTAATAAGTTGTAAATTTAAAGATTTAACATAAAAAGTAATTAAAGAAAAATAAAATTAATTAAAAAATATAAATTGAATAATAATAGATGAAATAAGCATGCTCAGTACTTAATAATGATTATAAATTGAAAAAAGACTATAATAAATAAATGAAAATGAAAAGATTATGGAGGCCTTAATATAATTTTTGTCGGAGATTTTGCTCAGTTACCTCCAGTTAAAGGTAAGTAAATATTCTAATAAAATTAAATTAAAAAAAGCAAAAAGATATAGAAAGATTTATTTCATTTAAATAAATGCTGTAGTAATTCTAGAATAATAGCTGCCATAAAAGGATTAAATTTTTATAGCAAATCTTAACATGAAATGGTGAAATTGATAAAGAATTATATAACCACTTATAAGAAAGTTTTTAGCAAATACTTAACTTAGAAGAACTTTAAAATTAAACTTGTGTTTTTAGTATGAGAAAGAAAACATAATCTCATAATTTAAAATTTTATAAAGTTTAAATAAACCTATTTTTTGTATCGAATCTGAAGATAAAGTCAAAATTAAATGAATTATTAAAATAAATTATAAGGACTTGAAAATATTTATTTTTAAGTATTAATGCTTGAATAATGTTAAATGAAAATTTAACTAATAAATCAGGATTATCAAATAGAGCCACAAGTTTCATAAGAGATATTATTTGATAAGATATAGATTAGTTTTAACATAAATTACCATTATGCCTATTAATAGAAATTGAAAATTATAAAGGAACATCGCTAAAATAATTAACTTAAAAATAAAAGAAAACATTTAATAATTTGGTACCAATATTTTCTGTAAAACATAGCTTTACACTCGATGAAATTTAGGATCATAATAATTAATTTGCTTTTATATGATGCTATAAACTATTCATAAATTTTAAGGAACTACCATTGAAAAAAATGTTTATTAATATTGGAAATAAAGAGCTCAGTACAGCCCAAAAGCTTTAACAATTAAAAGAATTTACGTTTAAAAGATTTTTAAACATAAAAAATACGAAAAACTTTGATTATAGAACTAGATTTGGAAAATTAATTAAGAAATAAATATGAGAAATAAAAAAATAATTTTTAGAAATAATTAAATAATTAAAAATTTAAGAATATTAAAACTTTCAAAATAGTCATTTTTTCTATAATTATGGAATTATAAACAACATAGTCTAATGATCATATAAATTAGTAAAAATAGGTATGTTAATATGACTACAATAACTTATAAAAATGAAGATGATTGATTTTTAATTAAAAAAAGAGTTGAAAAATGAACTAATAAATTTAGAAGAATATTTAAATTAAAAAAAGAAAGAAAAGAAAGAAAGATCAAATAGACTTTTTTAAAGACTTTAACTAAAGCCAATAAAATTTAAGATAAAGTTTCTTAAAAAATAATCTGAAAATTTGAGTAAAGAAACTGAAATTGTATAAGAATAATGTCTTTAAAAAAACTAATGTTTAAAAAGACATAAATCTAAATAAAAAATAAATTCATAGATGTTAATAAAAATTATGGAAATTATTCAGAATAATAAAATAAAGAAAAAATTAAACTAACAGTTATAATAGTAACTAGAAAGTGCGGAAAATTAATTTATAAGATTTTATAATCCAAACTCTTGATGCTGAATAAATTCTTTTATCGCAATTCTATACAGATTTAAAGCTGGATTCTTATTAAAATATTAATCAGAAATTTGTTAATGAATTTTAGAATGTTTTAAATTAGAAAATGTAAAAGTATGATTCTTACTTAAAATAATGAATATGTATTGCTAAGATTTTAAGAATAATAATAAGATTAATAAGAAGCTTTAACTTTATTAAGTTTGTCTTTTAGATGATAAACTTATTTTTAAAACATTTAATAAATGCTAGAAATAATATAATTAAGATTATAAAAAAGAAATAAATAGTCATTGATTAATTTTTTTAAATACTACTTAATAACTAAAGCTAAAATATTATATATTCTTCTTAATTTTGACACAATAGAATATATTTGCGAAAAGAATATACATAACTTTAAAAAATTTAATCGATAATAAGCTTAGGATTTGAAGGGTGATAAAAATTAAAAATGTGATAATTTAAAGCATAACTAATAAACTAATAATGCCAAGTAACAAAATTATTATAAGTAATATATATTATAATAGCTATTTGCAAAGTAAATAGAGTAAAATTAATAAACAATTTAAAACAAAATTTAATTTAATTAATTCCTTTATTTAACAAACTTATAATAAGGAGATTAAAATTAAGTATCGATTTTAACAAAATATATACAAACTGAAAGCAACAGTTTATCATGAAGGTAGATGCAGGACTATTCTTAACAGTTAAAATTATTTTAAAATAACGATCACCATAAAAAGGTAAATTTCGAAGAAATGACATAAGTAATAGTATTAATTTACGAAAAATCTCAATAAATTTTATAAAATTGCATAAAGTTTAAAAAATTGACGTAAATAGTAAAATAACAAGAAATTTAAAAAGAAAATTATAGGAACCATCAAATTCTAAAAAAATGGATAAGTTTTTAATTATTCAGATTTACTTTGAGTAACCAAAAAAAAACTTTGTAATTATTTAAAAAAATTTAAATTTGAAAATAAAAATATTATATTTCTAATTTAATTATATTACAATTTTTATTTTAGAAAATAACTATTATGACTTAACATTAAGCTTAAGTAAAAAATTTTTATATATATAAAAAAATTTATATTTCTAGCAAAAATTTTTAAAGCTTTACATTTCTTTTGCGACTCAGTTATGTCGTTCGTAAAGCATATTTTTTTTAAAGTTTCTGTAAATAATTACCCGTAGGATGTCTTGCTTAAATTCAAATGCTTAAAAAGATTTCCTCAAAATTCATATGTTCTTTTTTTGCTAACATGCAATTAGCGTAAAATTTAAAGTTCTAAAGGCTTAACATAAATCAAGCTGCCCATTTTATTTATAAATGCTTTATGCATTTTCTTCTACTTCATTTGGTATTCTTAAGATCAAACATCTCACATTTAAAGCATGCAACTCACAGGATTCCTTTTAATATTTTATTTGTTTTTAGAAAATTCAATTATTCTATTTGTTTATTTTTAACTTAATAAAATAACGCCGCTTTTAGTTAAATCTAACTTTGAAATCTCTTTATAAGAGTTTAAATATTTCTTTCACGTACTCATTAAAGGTCTAAAATTATTCCTATTTTGCACAGTTTGTTTATTAAAGGGCATGAATAGATTTTAATGTTCTTGAATGTCTAGAAGCTCTTCAAACTCTTTCTAATAACTTTTCGTTAGTTTATACATTATTTAGTAAAATATTTCTTGGTTATATTTATTTAAGAATGAACTATCTAACATATGAAACTTTTTTCATTCCAAACATCAGTATTTAGTTAAAATAAAAATTTATTTTTGCGATTTCTTATAATTTTATTTCCATATTGTTTACACTCTTTATTTCCTTTATAAGCTTTTTAAATTTAACGTTAATTTAAGTTAGATTTTTGCTAAAAAGGGATTTTACTTTTGAACAAACTAATTTTAGAATTTTACTTCCGATATTCTTGGTTTGATATAAAAGAGCTAGTTTTTACTAAATTTGATAAATTTAGTTTATTAGAGTGATTTTAGTTTGAAGTGGTTTATCAATCCTTGAAAATGATATAACGTAATATACATGAATGCATTAATATTTACCAATATCTTAGCTAAAGTAATTTTTGGTATAATTGTAATATTTCTTCATATAAAATAATTAGTTATAATGTGCCTACTATTTTAGCAGCTTTTATTTAGTATCTGATTATCCAATACTAAAGTGGTTATAATTAATAGTCTTGATTCTACTATGATTTGTATGATTCTTGGAATTTGTTTTAAGCTCTTTTCTATCAGCATAAAGTTAATTATAATGAAAAAATATATAAATATTATAAATAATTGTAACTAGCCACCTAATAATTGCATGGTTTTATAAAAAAATAATAAAGCTATGAATAATTCTTAAAATTGAATAAAAATATTTAAATTAAAGTCTATTAAAACATTAATCCAATCAAATTATTTTAATCTACTTATTAAAATTTTATTAAAATATTTGCTTACTCATAATAATCAATTTTAAAAGGTGATAACAAACTTAAAAGCTTAAGTTTTTCAATCACAAAAAGGAAATAAATTTATAAGATAGAATAAGTTAGCAAAATAGTAACTTAAAGAAATGTTAATCTTAACTATTATTTATTTAGTATTATGAAATTAAAAATGTTTTTATGGAAACAAATGGATATCTTAAAGCTGTAATAATGTGATTATTTGATATTTTTGAATGAATATAGATCATTATTATAAATAAAAATTAACTTTAAGAAAAAATTTGGAAATATTAAGTTTTTATCCTAATTAGGTGTTATTTCTATTTTTTTAGTTTATACTTTATTAAAATCGTAACGAAATATGAATTATTAGATAAAATTAGCTAAGTTAAATATATTTTCTCAAGATATAATTTAAAATAAATAATCATAATAAATACACCTAGTGTATATTTGTAAAAGATATTAAAAATTAAAAGTAAAAAATGATTGTTTAAATATATCTTAATTTAGATATAATTAATGGAATCAAACAATTAAAAGTTAACTATATAATTTACATCAATAAGCAACAAATTTAAGAAGCAAACAATCAGATACTTCTATCTTTCTAAATTTGATGCTTGTCAAAAAAGCAGAAAAAAGTACTAGTATTAAAGATTGATTTCTCTTTTATTAATTTTGCAATAAAAAAGATTTAGAAAATTACAAAATCTTAACATAATATTTTTTGGATTTTCTTATAAACATTTCTAATAAATGTTAGTATTATGAAAGAAATTTAGTAATTTATATTATTATATATAACATTTTTAAACTTTTTTAAACTTGTTAAAACTTTAGAACAAAAAGTTTACTTATAAATTGATTCACAGAAAGAATTTAAATATAAGAACTATCTTCATTCAAATAAACTTGCTAAAGCGTACCTTATAAAATCAGAAGGATAATTACAAAGTGTATTAAAATACTGTAAACATTTTAAAGATTAAAAAGTAATTAGTTATAAGAATGGCTATGAAGCAAAAAAATCAAACAAAAACAAACATTTATGTAATTATAATTAACTTGAGAAATTAAAATTTCTAAAAGAACTTAATCACCTAAATATTTTCTTCAAATTATTTTAACTAATGAAACTAAAAATGGATGTAGATAAATAAAATCTTAATTAATAAGTAAATACATTAAAAGTGTGAGATTTTTAATTTCTATATATTAAAAGTAAAAATAATTTGCTATAAAAAATATTTAGAAAATTAATTATTATAACTAAAGTTAAATAAGAATGTCATAGATGCTAATAAAAATTATTCAAGCGGTGCATTTCAAAATATAAATAATTTCACATAAAAACTAAGGCAGTATATATTGTAATTTATAAAGCTAATCTTACCTTTAGAAGATCTATATATTAAAATTATTTGTGTTTATGATTTTTCTTTTGATAGTAAGATTAAATAATAAAAGAATTAAATTAGATTTAATTTTTAATCTAAATAAAGTAATATAATATAATTTATATTGCATAATTTAGTTTTTATATTTAATAAAAGATAAATAATTCAGAATTGAAATGCTATAAGTGTAATATTAAAATTTAAAATTATTATTTATAAAACTAAATGAAACAATTCTAAAGCCTTCAAAATTATTTTATAATCACTATCAGATCAATCTTTAACCTTAACAAATTCACAAGTAGATTTTACTTTAATCATGTATAATATCATATTATTAATCATTTTATGTCTTAAAACAGATTTGGATCATATCATGGGGAAATTTTATATCATTTAAAATTGCCAAGATAGGTAAATATGAAAGTTTTCTAAAATTTAATTCAAATTATTAATTCATTTTCGTCGCGCAAAACTTTTAAAAATGCCCATGAATAATAAAAATATTAAATACTCAGCGGAAATTAAAAGGTAGAACTATACGAGTGAAAGCCTCTTTATATAAAATAATATTTGTAAAAAGTAAATAATTTAAAAATTTAGAGTATCATACTATTAGAAGAATTAAAAAAGCTTTACATATCTTAAAGCTAATACTCACTATTTGGAAAGATAGAAACAATTTTAAAGCTTTTAAATTAATTTCTGGGTTTTTAATAAAAAAGCAATCAAAACTAGGGAGTGAAATGATTCATAAATGTTCCTTTAATAGAAAATGTTAATTTATAAAATAATTAACTTTAGATTTCTTATTCATAGAATAATAACCTGCTATTCATATTAACTTTCCTTTATTTGCTTAACTAATTTGACTAGATGAATAAGTATAAAATTATTTTCTTAAATATTTAATAATTAAATGCTTATATAAACAATTTTATTTTCTATAAAAGTAAAATTTATATCTTTTAAGCAATTTATATTAAGAAACTGAATAAAACTATAAAATAGTTCAAAATATAATGATATTATTAGTATAGTCATTAAATAATTAAAGATAAATAATAATTGCTAAATTATTCACTTAATTATTTAGTTAATCCTCATTTAATTTAAATTTACTGGTTATTTTAAATTAATATTTATTGTTTATTTTTTATTTGAGGTTTTATTTTCTATTTAGGATCTGATTAATTCTGTTAATAACAAAATGGTGCTGCCTGAATTTAATATTTAAATTTAAGAAATTCTTTTATCTAATTTTTTTTCTATTTTTTATGTTGATTTATTGTTTCTCAAGCCAAAAAATTATTAATTTTTCTACTTCCTCAGGAAATTATCTGTTTTTGAGCATAAAATCTTTTAGGGAGTTGGTTAATAATTCTATTTAAGTATGTGTTGAGAGTTTTTTAATTCTGAATTTCCAAGTGGTTAATACTCGTCGTATCAATCTTGTGCCTTACTTTCATCCATCGTAAATATGACTTTTTTATATTTTTAGAAGATTTTCCTTTTATAGGTTTTTGTTCAAAGTTCTGTTATTTCTTAGAAAGCATTTTTAATATAATAATGAATTTAATTTTATAGAACAGATAGATTAATAGAATTTTCATACTTTAAGGAAATAGTTAAAAAATAGTATAAATTATTGATAATTGATAATTTTTCCTTTTATTAATAATAATCATAAAAATGTATAAATAAATTTAGGATTATATATATTAAAAAAAGGAAATTAATAAACATTTATTAGATTTAATTTAATGACTAGTTATTTGAAGCATTAAGTAAATTAATTAAGTCTTTTATAATTAAAATCAATACTAAATATTTTTCTTCTAATTATTTTATAAAGAATCTAAATTTTTGTAATAATAGTTTCTAACAATAATAATATAAACTTAAAGTTAGTCAATTTTTGTGTTTTTGGGATTTCAACCAGTTCCTACGTACGGATTTTTTAGTATGGCCAAGTACAGTGACCTTTTTTTGAAAGTGGGTGGCTACCACTATTGTTTTTCATGAGGACGCAAAGGAAGTTTTTGCTTATAAATACCTGCTTACGTTATCCATAGTTTATTTAATAATCTTCATGTACTTTTCTAATCTTTTCATTTAATTTCTTTCATTATCAGCAGTTTCATAACAGATGTTGAGGAGATTGGCAGAATTGACATATTTTTTAATAGTCATTATTTCAGATTATTTTGAGAATATTTGTTTTTATATTTTTTCCAATCTTTGTATGTAATTATTTCAATTATTTTAATTTTTAGCTATTTATTTTTTAATTTGTGATGGAATCTATTCTATGACCTTTTTCGAGTTTAATTTGAAGCTTCATTAAGATTAAAGCAAAAGTTGTTCTTCCGTTACAAGTTTAATCTCGATAAGCTGATTTTTTAGATTTTTCATTAAGATTTTCTACACATTTATGTTTGCTTCCATAATTACATAATTTGATTAAAATAGCCTCTTCTTATTGGAATTTAATTTTTTAATTTCTTAAATCATTTTTAATACCTCTTTAGGAATTTAATTGTTAGATTATTCAGTTATGACCTTTCCGATCATTATTTTACCTTACGAGTCCGAACTTGATTCTTCATATTTCTTTTCGACTTTTTGCATTTCCTAAACAGAAAACCTCCTAACTTTTTTATTGCGTTTTTTGAGAGTCGAATGTTCTAATCCATCTTATTTATAATAATAAGCTTTATAAATAAAAGAAAAGATTAAAGCATAATAATAATGAAAGAAGTTGATAAAGGTAAAAATAAGAAAATAAAGTAATAAAATATCTAACATAGTTTTAAAAATAAAGATAAAAAAGAATATTAAAAAATATAAAAATAATATATTAAATTAATTATTTTTATTTTCATTATTTAAATTCATTTATAATTTATTTATTTTATCTAAGCACTATTAAAATTTTTAATCTTAACTATAGATATTCTCATACTTTTATATTTTTAATTAATAACTACTTTAAATATTTTAATAGCTATGTAAAGAAATACCATATATCAAATAATTAAATCATTTTTTCTCAGCTTAAATAAAATCTATAAAGAAGAAATTATTACAAAATTAAAGTAAGATTAAGCAAACTTAAAGATAATAAACAAACAAAAATAAATAGGGCTAAATTTACAAATTATTTTAGCAAAATTTCTAATTAGATCATTTATAAAATATTTAATTAATTTTTAAAATATATAACTAAATAAAAACTCTTCTTTTAAGCGAAAATTATTAATAATATGTTGCTATACACGATAAAAGTAAATTTTGCTTTTATAAAAATTTACTAAATTAAAGTTTTATCTGATAGTGATTAAGAAATAAAATAGATTTTAACTTTAAATATTAGTTTATTTAGATTAATAAATTAAAAATAATTATTTAAATTTACTATTTAAATTATAGCATCTATAACATTATATTTCTTTATTTATAAATAAAATTTACAATCAAGAAAAAGTATTTATAGTATTAATCTTAAAATATATCAAATATTAGTATTTTCTATTTTTTTATTACTAAATCATCTATATTTCTTCGAGCAATAAAATATCAATCTTCTATTTACGTACTAAGTATATACGTTTAAAATTATATAGTTATAAATTGATAAATTAATTTATATTTAATTTAATATATAATAGTTTATTTAAACTATGTTTATATTTTGTAGCGTAAGTAGCAAATTATTACAATCTTTCGTTCTAATTATTTCATACTTTTATCTATCCTTGGAATTTTTTTTATTTTCTAATTAAATTTATATATTTATTTGCTATTTTAGCAAATAAATATAAATACTCAATTGATAAATTTATTAGTCAAGAAATGTTTATCTTACTTATAGGTTTTTTATTCCAATGAGTTTCATTCACAAGATATAATATCTTTTTACTAATAGCTTAACTTGCTCAATTGATATTATCAGTATAGTAAAGAACATTTTCAGAGAAATGATAAAAAAGTAATTTTATCTAGTATCTTAGGTTTCTTTATAGAAATAAAGAGGATTACTAAAGTTAAAATAAAGAAAATTAAATATTAAGATAAATTCTTTAAATGTAAGTTTCTAATTAATTTAGAAACTAAAGAAACTACTATAAAAATAACTTCTATTTTACTATAAAAATTCTTTCACTAAATTAGAAAGTAGAAGCAATCTACTCTATAAAAGAAACTTTAGAAATAAATATGAAAAAAATGAAGTTTTGTTACTTTACAATTGACCATATTTTGAAAGAATAAAGATTTTGTAATTTGTGGATTATTCAATATGAGAGTGTTGTGAATTTTTAATCAACCAATCCTAAAACTTGATCCTAAATAAAAAAATATAATTTCTTTTATTTTGAAATTAAGGCTTTGCTGATTTACAGAAGTTAATAGCGATTTTAAAGCAAATTTTTATAGAAAGAAATAATTAATTATATTCCTTTCTACAGTAAAAGCTTTATAAGATTATAAATATACTATTGTAACTAAATTTTTAATTAATTTAAATTATTTAATTTTAAAATCTAAAAAAGAAACTTTTGCTTCATTTATTCAATTGATATAACCTATTTCGATTAAAATTAAATTTTATTTTTATAATTCATATTTATAATAAAAAGTAATTAACTTAATTTTTTAATTCCCACAATAATGAATGCTTAAATATGGATTAGATTTACTATAATATAATAAAATAAATTCACCTTTATTTGTTTTGTCACATATTGATAAATATTCATGATTATGGGAATCAAAAGTAGTTAAGAAGATTAATAATTATTAAATAAGGAAAATTAATATAAATATTTAATTAAAATTAGTTAAAAGAAACCCATGATTGGAAAAGGATAATAATAAAGTCTAATTAATAAATTTCTACTTTTATTTTAGTTTTACTCCTAATATATTTAAATAATCATATAAATAAGACTATTGCTATTAGATTCTGATCAGAAAAGTAGTATTCAATAATTTATTCAAAAAATTTCCTAATCCAAGTATTCTCATAAAATGAAAAGCTAAATAAAGTAAAGAAAGCTTTAATTTAATTTTAATTAAAATATCTACACTATAATTAGAAAGGAAAATAAATTAGATAGTTTGTATATATTATAAGAATATATTTTATTACATTTTCATATTTAAATTAATAATAGTTTTCAGAAAGCGTAGACAAAAATTAAATATACAAATAAAAATATCCATATAGGTTTGAATAAATAATATATTGACCAAAGTTTATTTTTTTATTTTTTCGAAAAATTCTAAACAATTTGAGCAATTAAACAAATATCAGTAAATAGAAAAATATATTTATATACAAATCCTAAAAATTAAAAAATTTCAATAGAAGAAAAATATCTAAAAAATAAAAATTAATTAATTTACTAACTAAATAAGATTTAAGTCATTAAATTTCAAAATCTCATACTCAAAAAGTAATTAGCAATGACAACATTTTATTTTAAATTTTAATTAAAATTCAAAAAGGATAGTTAAAGATAATTTATAATTTTAAATAGTAATAAAAATATTTATTAAGAATTTTATCTATAAATATTTAAATTTTAATCATAAATTTATTGAAGTTTATATAGAAAAGATTAAATAAAAGCTTTTCTTTAAAAAAATTTAAAATAAATTAATTAATTAACGTAGCATCACAATTATTTATTTTTTCACGAAATGAGTTTAAAATAATTTTTAGTGTTCTCTTAATTTAAGATTTTTTTCCTTGTATTTTGAATCTAACTCAAGTCATTATTGTTTCAAGCTTGATTTCATATTTGAATCACTTCATTTTTTCCAAATTAAAGTCTGAAATAATCATATATTTTTATTTTTTTCATATGATAAATTTTCTAAAATTAGATAATTGCTATATAAAATTAAAAAACTCTCCAATTTCATTATATCTTCTTTATCTTCTGCCTTATTGTGTGATATGAAAAGGTAAAAAATTTTATTCCTTAACTAAGAGAGAGGAAATACCATCACTCGATTTTTGTATCAGCAAGAATCAATTAAGTTAAAACTATCCTCTTAGGCCAATCCACTTTTATCCACGACAGCTAGCTTAAAAGTCATACTGACAGTAGCCATCAACCATATTCTTTAATAATAAATATAGTATTTATGAAGAAATAAATACCATATAAATGGCAATTCATTAAATAAATTATAATATTTCCCAGACAAAATCTCTATCAATTTTTTTCATTTTTTAAAACCTTTTTTTTATAAAATTTTAACTAAAAAATAATAAGTGCTTCGTTATTTTTAGATTACTTACTATGATAAAGACATATCCTAGAAAAAAAATTATATAAAGGGTTTAAGAATGATTGTATTTATAAATATTTCCATTTTAGCTAAATATCTTATGCTAGTTATTTCTATCTTTCAATTATTTAAAGTAATAAAGAAAATATATAAGGAATTAGATGCGAATAGATAGATATTTTAAATTATATAGTATTTCTTTTTATATATTTTTTCAAATTAAATATTACAAAATACAAATATTTATTTCAATTAAATTTAGCCACAAAAATATATAATCAAGATTATTTCCTACGTATATAATAATATGGTACTGCTTATAAATGACTAAAAAAGGAATAACATTTTTAGATAAAATAAAATAAAATTTAATAAAGTTTAAGAAATAGAGAAAAATAATAAGGAAGAACTATTAAATGTGAAAAATTGAAAAATATAAGTAAATTCAAGTTATCTATACACTTTTAAATTAAACAACTTATTCATCTTTGGTTAATTTAACTAATTATCGATAATTAATTTTTATAAAAATATAAATTTAAAATATTTTTAGATTAGATGCCTTTAATTTTAGTAGCTTATATAAAAACAGAAAAATTATTAAAATTTGAATGCATAAATCAAAAAAAGTAAAAAGATAGCAAGATTATAGAATGATAATAATAATAATAATATTAATTTATGTTTTCTGTTTTAGGAATTTTCAAGCCCGTCAGGAAACAGCAGTTCATGCTCCCTGCTGTTAAATATAAAAGTTCGGGTCGCCCAATTTTAACGAGATTAGTAATTCTGATTTTTCCAGGTTTTACCTCCTTTAACTTGCCTTAATTCCATCTTGATCTTATATATTGAACCATCCGGGTTACAATACATTCTTTTCATTCTTGCTTCTTCTTTTTTCTTCTTTTTTTGCTCTTTTATCCAATAGTTTCTTTATTTCTATTAAAATTTCCAACACTTCCGATAAAGATGTTATATGCTTCCACAGCAGAAACATTTCTTTTTGATTTTTAATTATTTTTCTTGATGGATTTGTTCTTTTTAGGCTTCGATTTTCCATTTTTATAGCTCCAGTTTCGCTTTGATCTTTCTTAAATGTTTACAATTTCTCTTCTATTTTATGAGTCTATTATTCAGTTCAGTCTGTTTCTAAAGCTAATTTTAGAATTGCTATTCTGACTTTGTGATATGTTCAAAAGGTGCTTAGCTCTTTTTCCTCATGAGTCTTGCTCTATTTCTTCTGCTAGGTTAAGTTAATGATTTAACTTCTCATTGTTCTTCCTTAGCTTTTTGACCTCTTCCTGGAGATTTAATACAACTTTAATGAGCTGTTTCGTGCTCATCTAGCCTTAAAAATTAAATTCTGTAACCTCCTGGTGCAAAGCAGATTCGCCTGTTTTCTAGGTTTCTCCTCCGACGTTGGAGTAAGCACATGAGTGCTTTTCTGAGTCTATTTCCGTTCTTCGTAGTTCTATTATGTTCCAGGTTGTTAATATTATTAAGAAAAAAGATAAGGTTAAGTGTAAGAAGACTGTCCGAGATTTGCTTCTGGTTTCCTCTCCTTCTTTAAGGAGGTAGTATAGAAACCCTTTTTGAAGCCTTCCATTTTATTAGATTATAGAATGATTTACTAAAATTTTTATTTAAATTTTCGACTTCGATAAGAGTTTTTTGTATGTATCTTAAATAAATTTCTATATTATAAATTGATAAAGCTTTATAAATTATAATTTTTATTATATTTAATTATAAATTAAAAATTAAAATAAGTATTAATGCTATAATTATTTTAAGATATATATAACTTTAATTTATTCTTAAATCATATTTATTTTTTGCTAATGAAATCGATTTTTTAATTATTCAGCAATTTTTATTTTTCTATATGTATTAGAAAAATTTTGTATAATTTCCCATTCTAAAATTAAAAAGTTTTTTACTATTAGATATCTATTTATTTTAATGTACTTAATTATAAAAGTTAATAATCTCAATACCTCAAATTTTTTCTTAGTACTGATTTGTATTTGAATAAAAGAGTTTTTTCTATTAATTTAAAAAATATAAAATAAAAATATATCACAATAATTTTTATTTTTTGAAACATCAAATTCTCCTTTTATTTATATATAAAACACTCTTTGTCTCCAACTACTATTGGAATTAAGATTAGCAATAGTAAAAATTTTATGATTTTAATGTATTATTATTAATTTTTAAATTTACTTAATTTAAAATCCATAAAATGCAAATTTACATTATGACCTTAAAGATAAAGAATGCTTAACCAATAGCTTTAATTTAATCTTATATATAATAATATTAATTATTATATATTTTTAATAGTTTTTAGTATTTAAATGCAAAATTAATTATTTAACATTACTTTTTTATAAGAATTACTATAAAATCTAAATTAAATACAATATTACTAAAAATAATAAATTATTGTTTAGAATATAGAAATGAATGATTAAGTTAGAAAAGCTAATATATTACTTACAGTACTAAAAAGAAATCCTTAGATTAAAATTTATCAGTTTTTGGTAATAATTAAAGAATAACCTTAAATAATTTTGCTTTATAAAAATTAAAGTTCAAAATAAGTGAAATAATTGGTATTAAGATATTGATTTAAGATAAATTATGCTTTAAAGTATAAATGGAAAAAGTAAATAAAAAAATAACAGCATAAAAGGAACTTTTTTATTATTTATAATGTCAAATAATTCCTCATTATTCATTATTCATAATTAATGAAAATTCTATTTTCAAAATTATTATATTAATATATTTTATACTTAAATTAAATTTAAACTAAAAGAGTTTTTTTGACGTCTTTAATTGCAAGAATTGCTTCTTTCAATTATAGACGTTAGTAAATGTTTTTAAATAGTTTTTTAATCTTGTTTGCATCTCATCATTTTTCTTTAATTAGTTCTTCTTTCTATTCATCTTTAGCTTCTTCCTTTTTTGCTTTCTCCATTTCTAGAATCTCAAGTCTCCTTGTCATTAGCTTCTTATGAAATATTTTGATCTATAAGTCTAAATACTCCAATTTAGACCTTGAAAATGAGTTTAGATATTCTTGATCGTATAGTATAAGGCGCCTTAAGTCATAATTTCCGATATTTTCCGATAATCAATTCATTATATTAGAATAGTACACACATTTAAAAATATGCTCGAAAGTTTCATACTCTCCACACATACAATAGGGATTATCAATGGGGTAATGTCGATCTTAAAGATCCTTACGGAAATTATAAGTTTAGGTTCTAAGTTTATATATACTGATAATTTCTCGTCTATACTATTTGTTTAATTTAGTATAAGTAATTTGTGGAAATTGTTAAAGATTACCAAATTATTCAGTATATACTCTAGCTGTTTTCATCCTCATAAATTTTTTAGTAGCTACTTTGTAGAAATATTGTTGTATTTTTTCTCTTACATGTTTAGTAAAAGTTTTAAGATTGGTATTATTCTATTAATTCTGCAGATCGATATTATAAAGGTCTGATAATTGCTACACCTTAATCGTAGTATTGAAATCCTTTTTTCCATATATTAATGAAAAGAGAGCCTATTGTTGATCTTGGAAAATCAGTACTTTCTTATTTAATTTTATGGTAGAATCTGAAGAATTTTATAGCCATAATGTGCTTAAAGGGTAATCAATTCAGGTCTATATAACATGATTCATTAAATGTTGAAGTTGCTACTTAAAAAGCTTTTCTTGAAATTAATCTCATGCTTGATTCTATTCTGTTCAGAAACTCCAGTTACTCCTTTTTGAATACTTCATGGTACTAAGTCTCCTCCATATTCTGCTTTAGGTAATGTAAAAAGTCTACATAAAGTTTTAAAATGTCAAGGAGTTACATTCTTATATCTCATCAGTTAAAAAACAGCTTTCTTCATTGCAGCTATATACTTGAATGCAGTTTCTTTGCAATGGGGATTTAAGTTCTTCTTCTAATGTAGAATAACTCCTAAATATGTTACTTGTCTTTTTAAGCAATTGGCTAATTTCCTAATCATAAATTTAAAATTTATTATTTCTGATTCTTCTTTAGAAATTAGATGCATTCAGATTTGGTAACATTAATCTTTAAATGTGTTCATGCAAAAACTTTATTTGCTTCATTTATTAAATTCTACATCTACTTTGCAGATTTGGAAAGAAGAATAAGATCATCTGCCCATCCTCTACAAGCGAAGCTAATACTTGAATCCTGGCATTTAAATCCCAATTAGTTACTTTTACTTTCCAGATATCTAATTACTATGTCATAATACAATAATGCTAAAACTGGTCCATGAGAACTTCCTTACATAACTCCATTGTTGAACTATAAAGTTCTGGTGCTCTTACCATCTATGATAAATGAAGAATTTAGGTTTTTATAAAACGATTCTAAAGCTATTATTATTCCAAGTGGTAGTTTAACTCTCTTAAGTTAATCAAACAAGAGTCTTCTTTCTATTGAGTCAAACATTTTTTCAACGTCTATCAGTGTTGCTATCAATTTAGTCTTACCTTTAGCACATTTCCGATAGTTATCAATTATTTGTTATATTATTCAAATTTATTAAGTTGTTTATCTGTTTTTCATAAATCCCATTTATGAAGGGTGAATCAAATTTCTCTAATAAATCAGATTGTATAGTCTTTTTGTTAAAGCTTTATCATATAGTTTTAGAATAGTATTAATAAGAGAAATAGGTAGTCAGTTTTTCCAATCATCTTTATTTCCTTTTTTAAATATTGGAATTATCACCGATATATTTAATTCCTAAGGGATTCTTCCAAGTCTTAGCATATTATTCAGAAAAGAATGAAGAATTATTAATAAATATTATCCACCATATTTCAGAAGTTCGCCTTTTATTCCATCTGGACCAGCTGCTTTTCCATTCGGAATTTCTTTTATAATTTCTTATATTTCTTTTATGGTAAAAAGATCAAATCCTTACAAATACGAGAGTGGATAATCTTTAATTTCTTAAATATTATCGTATATTTTATCTATTTTTTAATTACTAAGATTTATTATTCTTGAGTTAGATTATAATGCTTGTTAAAAACACAATTTTCCCATGATTCAATGAATTTATTTTGATTTCTTAATTAAAGTTCATAGTATTTCTCTTCAAAGGATTTAGAATTTTCTTAGCCTGTGAAAAAATTTCCCTAGAATTTCCATTAAGAAGTAGAAATTTCTTTTTTGCTTTATTTTTTTTAAATTTTCATAGATTATACTTGAAGTCTTTCCAAAGTCGTTTTTGCTTCCTCATGAAGATTAGTTACTTGCTAGTTTATTCTTCCAAATCTTACGTGAGCTTCCTTATATTCTGAGTTAGTTCTTTTTGCCTCTATATATTTCTTTGTGAGAGCTCGAGGAAGTTTGTTATAATTTGAATCTGGAATAAACGAACCTAATGTTTGATCAGCATTGTCTTAAATATTACTTTTGATGCATTCATATTAATCTTCAAGATTATCTTAATCTATTTAAAAGAATTCTAGATAAGTTTGTAGGAAAGATTCTTAATATTTTTATCTATCTATTGCATCTTATAACCTATTTATTTTATATTTTCTCTGAGTTATCTTTTCCCAATATACTATAGAATTATTGATAAAGTCGACAGCGATTGGAATATGATCAGAAAATAAACTATTATTATGAGCAGTGAAATTTGCAAACTAATTAACGTTCAAATGGTTGTTTATAATGATATAATCATTACAATACGTTTTTCCTGTTCCTTTGTGAATAAATGTATTAATGTTGCTATCATTCACTATCTCAAGATCGTTTTATAGTAAGAATTCTTATAGTCTAATGTTATTATCATAAGCATTTTCAGGATTATCACCGAAGCCTTATAAAAGAGCATTGAAATCTCCCATTAGTATATGTGGATTATCATTATATAAATTCAGCAATGTATTTAGTTGTTCATAAGCTAAATCTTTAACATCTTAACTTTTTCCATTATCAGGCATGTAACAAGACGTGATTAAAATATTATCCAGTTTAATTGTTATGAATCTATTTATTTCTTTTTCAACTTATATGTATTTCTGTACTATTAAATTCTTCTCCTACAATTAAGCATACACCTCCTCCTTTTCCTGAGTTCTTAAAATATGTTTTAAATCCATTTATCAATATTGGAGGAAAGTCATCTTTTTATCAGGTTTCGTTTATTGATAAAATATCTATACTGTTATCTCTGATAAATTCTTCAATATTCAAGCACTTGCTCGCTATTCCATTAATATTTATATGTCCCATCTTTATTTTTTAAATTTATTAGTCCTTTCTAATTTTTCCGAGCCTGCAGATAGACCACTTTCGTAAATGCAAATGCTTTTCTATCCTTATTGGTTAATCTAAATATGTACTAATCTTTTTCCATATCCAGGATGTTAATGAAAATATTGTATCAAAATATATATTACTTACGTCGTATATTTTTTAAGTAGCTTTCTATCTATATCAATTTTACTTTTCACACTATCACATGTACCTTATTCTAAATCTTAAGTAACTGTGACATATCTACCTTATATATTGTGCATTTCGTACTATGGACGTCTTCAAGTTTCGGATTTAATAAACTTTTAAAGTTATAGACTAGTCAGATTGAAATAACATATTATTTAATCGCACTCTTTTTATTATTATGTTTACTCATCACGTTTTGCTGGCGGAATTGTTTTATCTTCTTCTTCATGTTTCCTTTTAAGAATATTAAGATTAATATTGGAAGATAAGGTTTAATTCTGATAAATAGCATCGATCGAATCTGTTTAGTTTTATTAATCTTTTTTTCATCTTTTAGTAGAATAATTAAATATATCTTTTTTCAAATTTTAATTAAGTTTTTAAAACTCTTCTATTTTTATCTCAAGTGTCTACATATTT
Source organism: Loxodes magnus (assembly GCA_946699065.1). Lineage (NCBI taxonomy): Eukaryota > Ciliophora > Karyorelictea > Loxodida > Loxodidae > Loxodes > Loxodes magnus. Next base: position 217,911 of record CAMPDV010000651.1, read on the forward strand.
TGGGTACTTTAAATGAATTTTAAGTTGAGTTAGTGATATTAATGCTATAGTAAAACAAAATCTTCATCTGGCAATTTTATTTGACAGTATTAGTTATTATGTTATGTTATAATAGTATTAGTTTATGCTTCCTATTAATTATTTTAAGTTTACATTAACTTGTCTTGCTTGATTATATTTGTTTGAGTAAATTTTTGACACAAAAAAGCTGTTTATTATTTATTTATATTATCTGTTTAGATAATACTATCCTTTGTTTAAATATTTCCATATAATGTTTAAGTTTATGCATCTACAAATTACTTCTTCTAAAATTACTATTAATTACTGAATTCTTTTGTATGTTAAATTTAATTCTAAAATAATTCTTTATACATTTGAATTTCCTTATTTTTTAATAGAATTTAATTTTGAAAAGCTATATTTATTTCATATTTTTATTATCTTTACTTATCTAATTCGATTTTAAAAGTTAAAATTTCCATTTAAGCTTTCTATTCTTAATCTATAAATTACTTATTTTTAGTTTTATAATTTTTAATATTAAGAATATAACTCTTGGAGTTAAATTTCGTTTATTATTTTTTATTAGGTAATTTGTTGAAGTAAATATTAGTTCTATTCTAATATAGTCTATTGATATCCTTGCTAAGTTCTATTTAGAAAGTTATCTATTTCAATTTAAGTAAAATTTTTAATTTTATTAAAGTTTTGGCATAGTGAATTATTTGCTCCTATCATTTAAGCTTAAGTAAAGCTTTAATTAGCATTGGCTTCAATTTGAATCTCTTAATTAGATTATATTTCATATTTTGAATTGACTTAATTCTCATAGTTTTTCTATTATATCTAAATTTCTTGAAATATACTAATTATTTCATCTGTTTAAACTATTTAGTTACTGTAATAAGTGGAGAAGTTTGTTTAAGTAATTTTATGAACTAGTTATTTTGATAGCATTTTTTTGTGATATTGCTATATATCAGATTTGATTGACTAAAAATTGTTCTATAATTGTTTATATTTCTAATAAATTTTATTTATATAAGTTTTATAATATATTTTAGATATTTCTTAGTTACTTATCAATGTTTCAATATCTCGTTCATATTTTGCTTTTATATTAATTAACATTTCATTTAATTATTGGTTCTTATCTATAAGTCTTTATATATTATGTTTAAGTTCTTTTATTTCTAAGGTAAATAAATTCTCATTAGACTAATTAATTATTTGATTTTATATTACATTTCTTAAATCAGCAGTTTAATTTTAAGCTTGTTTGCTCTGAAGATCAGGTAAATAATGATTATTTGAATTATCAGGATTAGTAGTATTATTTTATTTCTGATTAATTTCGTTATTTGAAATTTAATAGAATTGTTAATTAGTATTATTCAAAAATGAATCTTAAGTTTATGTTATTTTTGACTATCATAAAAGGATATCTTTATTTGAATTTTAATTAGGATTTGAAGGTATATCTTTTGAATTCTAACTATCTAAGATAATATCTTATTTTTGGAAAGATTTCTTAGGTAATCGTTTCGTATCTTTCGCGGTATTATTTTAGGCGGTTAATCTGTTCATCTATTTATAGGTTGATTTCACTTTCATAATACGCTACAATTAATATCCACGTTGAAGAGAGTTCCTAAGTAGTTTTAATGGGACGCGTATGAATTTGTTTTCCGTTTTTGACTACAATTTTTAAGTAGTTGTCTTAATAAATTCATTATTAGGTTTACTTATTTAATTTGTAGTTACTCCAAATCTTTTGTTTGGAGATTTTAATGCACCTGCCTATGCTTTTCCTATGAATTTGCAGCTTCTTTGAAATTAATTAAAGAAGAGTCACTATTAAAAACTAGTGAATTCTATATTTCGTCCATTTTTTTTTTTTTTCACTTATATTTTATACTTAATATACAATTTTTTTATTTTATAACTATCAATCAACTTTATGTTTTACATTTACTCCTAATAATCTTTTTATTCCTATAAATTGTTCTAAATTTTCAAATAAATTATAGAGTATTTATAATTAATAATTCTAAAATAAGTTTAAAATTAATTTTAATCTTAGCATAGCCAGTAAAATTTTTTAACAATAAACGTCATTCAAAGCAAAAATCTTGCCATATGCTTTATTTTTATCTTAACATGAGAAGATTTAAAAATATAATATTGATAAGCCATATTTTATTAATTATTATAATATTATTTACAATAATTTAAATTTACTTTACATGGTTATGTATTTCTTATTATATATTATTATAAAAAATTATGATCGGAAGAGCTCAGGAACTAGTAGTTAATCCGATGCATTGCGAGTATTCTCGCACTTGATACCACCACGGGGAAAGGTAGAAAAGCTCGGAAGAGACAAGCCTAATTTGCATGAAGATTCTCGCTAGTAGTATGAACATTTGAGCCCTAAAGGAAAAAAGATAAAAAATAAATATAAAATATATAAAGAGACCTCGCGCAATTTTATCTAACTTATATAGATTTATTCCTGAAGGAATAAAGATATACAAGTATATTGGTTTTTAAAATGCAAAGTTTTATAGTTTATGTTTTATAACTAAAAGTTAAAGCTTTGATTTTGCTTAAGTTAACTCGATTTTTTAAGTTTTTTCAAATCTTATTTTAAAAAGGTTACAAATTTAACAAATTTATCTTTTTAAAAATATTTCTATGAGCTTTTTTCGAGTTTTAACGATGTACAGTCGAGTTTAAACCTTTTTTTTTCATCTCGAAAAAATATCAAAAGGATTTTGACTATGTACTAGTGATTTTAAGGAAGCACAAAGAGATTGATGAATTTCTTCGACTTTTATTTTTCTCTTTGAGCCAAAATGTAAGTTTGAAAATGTTTTATCTCATAAAAAAGGTCAAAGGTTTTTTAAGTTTTTTACTGATATTAAAAAGCTTTTTGCTATTGAGGTATCTTTAAAAACGAGTTTTAAACTGTTTTTTATTAATTGATTTTATAAATTTAAAACGATGATGTAGAATAACTAACACAAATTTTTACAACTTCAAAACTTTCTAGTTGCTGATCTTTTACTAAATATTTTTTTTAATGTTCTATCAAAAAGAAAAAAAGTATTTTTTTAACCTTTTTTTCTAAATTTTATAATTTTTACCTTTAAAAATCTTATATATTTTTCTGTCTTCAATTTGGAAACGCTTTTTTCAGTATAATATTCTATTTCTCAAAACCCTTAATTTTACTTTCAAGCATGGTATAAACTTGATTTCTTAATAACTAAGGGTTTTTTTTCTAAATCAAGTAAAATGAATGCCCTGCCTTTATTTATAAATGTGAGTCTAATTTATAATAAGACTCTTTTACTTTATTAAGGTTTTTTTTATTTAAATGACTTTGTTTTAAATTTAGTTTGAATTCTTTATTTAGAATATTTTAAAATAACTTAAATTTATTTAAATGCTTTTCTTTAAATATGAATGAAAACAGTTTTCTTGTTAAATTTAAATATTCAAATTACATATTTAAGCGAAATTTAATTTATTAAATAATGTATAGATTAACGAAAAGTTTGTAGGAATAGATATCGGAGTTTTAGACATTCAAGAACATCATAATTATTCATGAGTGTCTTTTAATAAGCAAGCTGTGCAAAATAGGAATAATTCTAGACATTTAACGAATTGGTGAAAACTATTTAAAATAATGCTTATAAAGAGATTTCAAATTTAGATTTGATTAAAAGCGGAGTCATTATTTTTTACTAAGTTAAAAATACAATAATAGAATAATATTCTAAAAATAAATTAAAAATTAAAAAGAATACTGTGAGCTACATGCTTTAAATATTTTAATGATCATAAATATATCAGACGAGAGAGAGTAACAAAAATTATACAAAACATTTATTAATAAAATGATAAGTTTAATGTAAAACCTTTATAACTTTAAATTTTATGCTAATTGCATGTTAGCAAAAAAAGAACATATTAATTTTAATGTAATCTTTTTAAGAACTTGAATCTAAGCAAGACCTCATATGGGCCATTAATTACAGAATTTTTAAAAAGAAAATGTTTACAAGATGACATAACTGAATCGCTAAAGAAATGTGATTGGAAATTATTAATCATTCTGAAAAGACAATTATATAGATACAGGAAATTAAGAAGATAAGATAGAAGAAAAAATATTATAAGACTTAACCAACTTGAAAATAATAAAAATCTTAACGGAATAAGAAAAAGATGAAAAACTAAAAAAAATCTTGGGAATTTCACAGAAAAATCAAGTTAAGAATAATTTTTTAAGAATCCGATTTATTAGATTAATAGAATAAGATTTTGATGAAGAAGAAAAAAAATTCTGAGCTGCTGTGGAACTTTGTTATCATGTTAGGACTAAGAAAAACTAAATTAATTTTAATATTAGAAACAAACTCTT